>OX392541.1:8760470-9360470 GCA_947623455.1 Mimachlamys varia | reverse complement strand
AACAACTCGTGCAGCAAGGACACAGCATAAACATGACCCCAAAGTTTGTCTATGCATAAACACTTAATTTACTAAAACACATTTTAACAATTACATGTAACTGAGCATGACAACATAAAAAAATATAACAAATAAATTTAACCTGAATGAGGTAGGAAGGCTTTTTACATAATTTGATATAGTACTATTCTGGTGTAAGATAAAAATAAGATATTGAAAACAATTTCAATCTAGACAAGGTACAAAGAAAAAGGGAAGATGACACGTATATTTGTTTACATGGGAAACGCCAAATTTTTGTTTACATCAACAACTTCTGGTTTTTGAGTGAACTTTCGGTTTATGGAAATTATTTATATGAAAGTTCCTAGAGGGCGTCATATGAAAGGATAAATGAACATGTTTTATCCATTACTTCAACAAAAGTGTCTACTTTTAGTTTATGTTGAGCATGACAAATGAGAAGTTGTTTGAAGGAAGAAGATAAATACATTTTGGTCATATAAATATGTTAACATAATTTCCCGCACAATTCTAAACCGCGGTATTGGAAAACAATACGTGATCAGTTATTTACGAGTGTAATAAAGTAACATTATACTAATTAGATGCATAGCATCAAACATTTACTTACTCTTGGTAGAGTAGTGCGAGACAGACGAATAGATATTTCGAGATCATGATGGTCCGTTTGGTAAAATCACACAAACATGTGCTTGTTGTCTTTGGGAGGCGGATGTTTTGAATTGATAAGGGGACGTAACTCTATTCTAGTACTTTTCACAATTTGGTCTGAACAAGTGCGGTAACAATACCAATCTGATTAAAATACAGATCCTTGTTCTCATTCCGTTTTACATGGATCTGACAATATCCCATAAGAGTTCACGTCCAGATGACCTTTGTCGCCTCTTTACTTAACACTGAAATAATTTTCCAACGACCTGTCATCTTGCAGCAAGCCATTTCGTCACATTATTCCGCACAAACTTTTTGGTGACGAAATGACTAAACGGAAAAATGTGTTTATGCAAGCTTTATTGCCTCAAAATTTCACTGTCAAGATTCTGCCAGTAGTAATTTGATTGGCTAATGCGAAAGGTCATCGGGACATGACCCCCTATGGGATTATCTCAGATCTTAACGCAGCAGAGAGAAGTTTACGGTACGGCGCGGAGATCAAGATATGATTTTAATCAGATTGGATCATTACAAATTTAGTGTTAATAATCAGCTAAAGCTTTAGTTAATGATTTATTTAGCTTGAATCTTTACAATCTTTTCAAAACATAGTTTCTCAAATGTCTTGAGACCTTTGTTACAGAAAAGTATAAAGATTCAGTCCCAAAATATGATTATTTTGTAAGATCTTAAATCAAATTCTACCTATCAAAACTTAATAGAATTCTACCGTAGTTTAATAAATCTGAAGGTCCAAAAAGAGTAAGCAGGTAAAAATGCATTATGAATATGAAAAGCCTATAATACTAATAAACACAATAATCTCATGCAAATGAATATGAATAAAAACAGTATACAAAATCAAAATATAAAAATACAACAACATAATACAAGTATAAAAACAATTGCTCACCTATAAATGATAATGGAGACGGCCTGGTAAGTTTGATGTGTTCTTAATTGTGGTCGCAGCTTCAAGTGACTGGCTGAACAAGTGACACTACATACTGAGGTGCCAGGAAGGGTTATTTGCAATATTTACTATAGTGAGGTATTGGATTTATCTTTGAGAGGTTTCATCAAAAACGTATGTCCTGTCGGATCTTATTGCCGATTGGTCAAATCCTAGCGAGGGTTCGGACAAAGAAGTAAGTGAAAAACACCAACTGGCCGAATGATGATGTAACATTACCTGAGCCTTCATTGACTCTAACACGCCGATAATTCGGTTCACAAAGGGTAGAAGATATGGCAGGACAGGACCAGGTTTTTTAAGTGACATCGCAAAAGGGATTACGAGAATGTAACAGAGTTTGCAGAACTGGACAAAAAACTAAGAAATGTTGTGAACGTAAATCTTAGTAAGAGTTATTTAATTTGGGAATTATTGTGTCTTAAGTTTGTACGAAAATGTTTCAAAGAGTAAGAGATTTAATTTTAATAGTAACAAACAAGTTAATATACTTTTTATGTAGGTTACAGAAAAAACGTAAAATATCAGTGTTACACACACGGCAGAGCAGTCTGAAGGCATGTCCGAGATTGTAAACAATATGGCGCTGTCAGGCAGACGACAGTCCATTCAAGGCCGTGTTATTCATTATACGTATTGACGGTAAATAACTATCACCAAGAACAGTTTATGCATACATAACACATATTGAGGGAAGATGTAGAGCACTAGTGTACGGTATGCAATCAGTGTGCCCAGAGAAAGGCAGTAAGAAAGAAACATAAATCTCCATTAAAACAGTACATTGTTGGGGCTCCGATGGAAAGATTAGCAGTAGACATAATGGGACCACTTCCACTTAGCAGTAAGGGCAATAGCTATTTATTAGTAATGGGGGATTATTTTACCAAGTGGGTAGATGCTGTACCCATCCGTGACCAAAAGGCCCACACTATTGCTGAGAAAATCATAGAGAGAGTTGTCTCGCTTTTTGTGTTCCCATGCAGTTGCACTCGGACCAAGGTCCAAATTTTGAGTCAACAGTTGTACATGAGGTGTGTAAGAGTTTAGGTATTGAAAAGACTAAGACAACACCTTACAGACCGCAATCTGACGATATGATTGAACGAGCTAATCGAACAATCGCGAATATGTTATCCGCTTTTGTTTCCGACAATCAGAAAGATTGGGACCAACACATTTACCTTCTAATGTTAGCTTACCGTTCAGCTGAGCATGATAGTACTGGTGTCTCCCCCTGTGAGATGATGTTAGGTCGTAAAGTTTCCTTTCCCGTTGACTTGGTTCTCGGGCGTGTTGAACCTGTAGATTCCAGAGCGATTATGCTTATAATTTAGCGAAACATTTGGAAACCGTTCACAAATATGCACGAGACAAAATGAAATTATCCAGTAACCGCATGAAGACAGCTTATGATGCACGAGCGGAATTACACAAATATGATCGTGGCAGCCACGTATGGCTGTATAACTCACAAAAAAGGCAGGAGTAAATTCCAGTAAAGATGGAATGGACCGTATATGGTGCTTGAGCGTCTGAATGACAATATCTACCGTATCCAGCGCAGTGCTAAGTCCAAACCAAAGGTTGTTCATCACGATCATCCCAAGTTATATGTAGGCAAGCCTACTATAAACACTTTATAAGTTATATAACTAAATCCCTCTTATCAATTCCTTTCAGAATTGCGTGTTCTCCTGCAAGTTGTGTGATAACACATACAGATTCAGGGCCAGGTATCTTGCCAAAAGACCCATGTTGGAACAGCATTCGAGATTTGCCTGGAGGTGCCAAACATGCAGATGCCTGTTTAACAGGTCCAGTTCCAAGCATTCCTGTTTTAAAGATGGGGCTGTGCCGGAAATGATACTAGTAAAGCGGTCATCAATGGAGGGTGAGAGCAAGGTGGAGGAAGAGTACAACGATTTCCTCAGGTCAACTGCCACCATCATCATCACCGTACCAGGGCAGGCCGACCAAAGCAAAGACAATCGTAGCCTATCACTAAGAAAGAGGGTAAGAGGAAAAGAGAAGAGACGAGGATACTTGGCGAATACAAGATACCTAAATTAGGGCAGCAGGAAGAGAACGAAGGCCAGGATGAGGAGAAAAGAGAGGAGAAACAAGAGAAAGAGCAAGGAGAAGGCCAGACAAGAGAAGGAAAGAAAACAGGAGACTCGAAAAAAGGAGAAGGAGAGACCAAAAGAAAAGAAGGAGAGGCAGAAAGAAAAGATCAGAGAAGAGAAAGTACAGGAACAGAGAGACTCCGAGTTGGAGGAGAAAGAGGAGACAGCGAAAGGAGAGATTGGAAAAGGAAAGAAAAGACAGGAGGAGAAAGTGAGGCAAGATGAGGAAGAGAGGAGACAGCAAGAGATGAGGGAGAGACTACAGAAGGAGCAAGAGGAAGAAAAGAAACAAAAAGAAGTGAAGGACATGGAATGATTAGAAAAGGAGAGAGAGGGAGAGTCAAAGAGGCAGAAAGAGATGGAGGAGAGGGAAAGACAGAAGAAGGAACAAGAGGAAGGAGAAAGATTAGAAATACAGACAGACGCGGAGAAGAGGCTGGAAAATGAAATTGAAGAGAAAGAGGAACAGCCAGAAATTCTAGAAACGGATGATTGTAGCCTAGATGAAGACTTAGAGGAGATAACCAAGAGGAAAATAGATAAAGAAAGAGAGAGGATGGATAGTTGCCATAACAGACATAGCAGTAGAGTTCAAGTATTAGTTCAGGTAGGAGTAGAAATAGTAGATGTAGGAGTAGTAGCAGTGGTGATAGCATTACAGTTGTGGGATCGCACAACGTTACACGATGTGCGGTGGGCGCACGATGGGCGAACGGTGTATGCACGATGTGCGAACGATGCGATCCTGGGCGATTATTTCTAACGCACATGTGGGCGCACGATAGACTAACATTGTGCGATGACAATCGTGGTTGATGTAAATTTAGAAATGGTTTAACAATATATACGGTTTCGCGCTAGTTACTTTAAACATATTTCTATATTTTAAATATTAACATTAGCTGATAGTTCTATCTATATATTTCTAAAAATTAATATTAGTCTTTCTGTAGTTTTAGAAACAAACCAAATAGACACATGTATAAAAACTTTCAACTCATATTGACAAGTTCTCATTCAAGTAAATATTGCCAGTTTTACCAAGTTATAAACTGTACCTGTACATGGCCAATATATGTAGATATCTCTGGCCCGGGGCACTTACAACACTCGCCTAGGTGTGAAAACACAGGTAAACTGTTGGGGAGGGGAGGGTTTTTCAAATAACTGATTATAAGAGTCCAGTTTGTTTTCATAACGGTCGCTCGGTAATGGCTGTCGTAGCGTATCGCCGCATACGGGACAGGTAAAACTCCGGCATGTTATTTACATATTCTGATACCTGGTAGCTTAACCCGCACTTGGCTGTAATACTGTTTACTGTATATTATTAAATTGACATAATCCCAATAATTATGATGCGAATTTAAATAGTTTTTGGACAAGAGGGTTCCATATGTTTTTCATTCCGTAATATGTATCGACCAATTGTACAAAATCGTGCGTGTGTGCGCACACACAAACGCACGATCTTTTAGATCGCCCGGTTGTGCGCACCATGGGCGAACGATGTGTGCACGATGCACGCACGCAGTTTTTGGTGCGTTGTGCGATACCACAACTGTAGCAATCTGATTAAAATACATATCCTTGTTCCCACTCCGTTTTACAAGGATCTGACATCCCATAAGAGGTCACGTCCAGATGACCTTTGTCGCCTCTTTACTAAACACTAAAATGATTTTCAATAATTTTTAAATGACTTAACGGACACATGCATTTATGCAAGCTTTGTCGCCTCACAATTTCACTGTCAAGATTCTGCAAGTAGGGATTTGATTGGATAATGCGAAAGGTCATCGGGACATGACCCCCTATGGGATTATCTCAGATCTTAACGCAGCAAAGAGGAGTTTACGGAACGGCGCGGAGATCAAGATATGATTTTAATTAGATTGTAGCATGAGCAGCAGCAGTGAAAGTAGGAGTGCTGCAGTGAAAGTAGGAGAACAGCAGGAGCTGGGATGCCGGTAGACCGAAAGATGGAGATCCTGAAAAGAGCACAATCTAAAAGGATAATCCTTAATGTTGGTGGTAGGAAATTTGAGACGTCCGCGACCACCTTGGCAGAGGTGCAGAACACCCTTCTTCACAGGATGGTACAAAAGAGAATTGGGATTAGACCCTACTCGGTTGATGGAGTCTATACGTATCTTCTCGATAGGGACAGTACACGCTTCAGGTGTATCCCGAATTATTACAGGAACAGGACAAAGGTCAATCCCAATCAATACCCTGCCAACTCCAGGAACTTCAAACAGAAGCAGAGTTCTATGAACTTCACCATCTTCAGGAAGTCATCCAGCAGAGGATCCAATCACTGGAGTACACAAAAATCAATTTGCATACTTTGGAAAATAGTATACCTATACTATAGTCATCATCTGTTTGGAGAATATTGCTCTTTGAAGTCTTTCTACTTTAATAAGTTTTAATTAATACTTCTACTCCACTACATAATAATATTAAGATGTAGTAATCAAATAGCTTTAAAAGTATTGTACAAGTATAATTATCTGCTCTGCTACTACTTAATTTGTAAAATGAAATTTATTTTTGCTACATAGCACTTAATACTGTACACTTATGTAAAGATACTGCAAGTCAAAGTCATTGTTCTTATGATATAAATGTCACATCTTAAATAAGATGAGCTGATGCTGTTGTAGTTCAATTTTTTTTTTGTAATGTCAGATTTTAAATTAACTTTGGACCAAAATTGTTAGTCCATGATGGTATTTAATATTAATTAAGTATATAAATCCAGCCATTACACAGGCTTAGGTTTTACATAATAATACCAAACCACCTCTCATTACATCGATGGAGTTAGATGATACCATTATGTATTGATCTCTTGAGGAGTTTTGTTACCAGCTGTGTACCCAAGTTACCAATACCAGTTGCCGAGCTTAACAGAAACATTTTAGCCAATCTGATTAAAATACAGATCTTTGTTCTCACTCCGTTTTACAAGGATCTGACAATATCCCATAAGATGTCATGTCCAGATGACCTTTCTCGCCTCTTTACTTACTGGCAGAATCTTGACAGTGAAATTTTGAGGCGACAAAGCTTGCATAAATACATTTTTCCGTTTAGTCATTTCGTTACCAAAAAAAGTTCATGCGGAACAATGTGACGAAATGGCTTGCTGCAAGATGACAGGTCGTTGGAAAAATATTTTAGTGTTAAAGCTGACAATGCAAGTTAAAAAGCTTTCTTATTGAGATTAAAAAAAAATACGACAAAGTAAAACTTTCAGAAAGCTTCCGAGATGCCCCCCAACTGGTTACTAAGGAATGGCAGACATTTTAGTTTTGGCCTTGCTTGGAAACGACAGTCGGCTTCGCTGGGTATAAAAGGCCCTCGACTCGACAAACCGGTTATCATTGTTTCTATGAAAGCGCACGTACGGCGAGACATCGATCGATTCTGACACATCACACTCTGAATTTCGATATTTTTTTCGACAAACATCTGAAGAACATGGATATGGACTTGGAAGAGGTACTTATAACAAAATTACACATCATAAGCAACAAAAAAAATATTATTATAATTTACAGCAAATATTGACGCAGAAAAAAAAAATGAAAAGCAAGTACACGAGTTTTGACGCGAAAAAAACCCCAAAGTATATGAGTGACAACTGATAAACTTACCTTAGTATTCCATTGGAAAATCATATCGGTAACTGTATTGAGTTCCTGTGTGGTAAACATTGCTTTATATCCATTTATTTACATCCGAAAATGTTTCCCTCACACAGTGCACTCGCATGTATGTACACGTGTGTACCAGTAAAGCACCTACATGATCCAGACAATAACAAATACTCGCGTGTTATACTACAAGCACTTTAGTGACATGGCGCAGTGAAAAACATGTCGTGTAGTGACAGCCGGACCCCATACGATTTTTTTCTTTCATTATAAGACTGGGTTTCCTCTGGTCTCATAAATCAACTTTTTGACATATAGATATCTGGAGGTGCCTAGACCTCACATGTCTGTGTCAAAATATTTGATGATGGGGACAAAGGTAGCTCGGAATTATTCCACAGTACAGTACATGTACAGTACACAATATACTTTTTTATTTGTAGGACTGTGACACCGACGGTACCGATTCATCCTATGATGAAGAAGACTTCATCAGTGTGTTCGGCAATCGCGAGGACATACGTATGGACTACGACTCGGAACAAGGGGATTTCTATGACAGTGATGAGGACGACCCCGACCCTATTCCAACATTTGACAGGTGTGTTTGGTGTATAAACTATAATCAATCAATGTCATAATTTCTAAATAGTACAATTGTGCATATTTTACACTAATATAAATAGTATGCCTTATTTCTGGTACATATCTGATACGACACGTGCAAATTAGCCTCAATGTGATCCACACCACACGTTAGACATTTTGACCCACATATGTGTAAAGTCTGTCTTTGTCATAGTTTGTGGCCGTGCTAAACTTGGGTCACAGGGACACATATATACATAACATGTAGGTCCCTGTGCTTGGCCCAACGTTAATTTGCATTTTGCACTATACGTATTTGTTACATCAACTTCCCCCTCCCACCCCCTTCTGTCCAATTCATAATTAATATCAATAAGACCTATATATAAACTTCAACAGATAGTTTCCTACAGTACCATAGTTCTATATTTGTTGATTAGGTATGCATTATATTTCATTTACAACGTATACCATATATATGTGTATAACATCATTTGTTAAAAGGATGCCAAATTTATAAAATAGATAAATACAAATGTTCATGTATATTGTATGTACAAGACACTTATAAAAGTGACATCCATTTGATGTACACCCACAATTATTTCATGTTTTGCTATCAATTATTTTGATGTGATTATCCTTATCACAGATCTGAGGAGGACAAGCTTGTGAATGACCCAAAGTTCATAGTCAGTGCCACAAAGCTGCGGGAGCTTATCTGTTGTCAGCAATGTCATTGTGGTCAACCTATTGATGCCGACTCTGTGCGATGGGGGAGGCATGTTGCTGCTGCTGTGCACTACAAGTACAGCTGTATGGTAATTAAATAAGGAATATTCAACATATTTTTATTTACACAACAGACTTTATTTTCATCCTATATAGATGAAAATTTCAAACTTATATAATAATTCTTTTTTTTTTTTTAATTTGATGGTATAATTTCTCAATCATTTCAGCTGTATGTCTGGTGATTTATGATTGGATTATCCAATCATAAATCACGTTATATGATAACATATATTTATCATCATTGAAATTGATGTATTGATAACTGTAGTTGTAATTTTTTCATGTTTTTGTGCATAAAATGTTTTTCATATATGAATATGATTTTTCAGTTATGATGTTCTGTATTGTATCTTTTCATCAGGGTGGTCATTCTCACAGATGGGCTTCCACAGAGTTTTATGGAGGAAAGAGTGCCATACAAATACTGCTCCATTTGGCGGTTTGATTGTCTGGTTTGACATGGACCCACTTTGCCCAAGCTTTATCGTTTATCAATGTTGCAGTTGGCTCTGCAACCAACTTTTTCCGGTAAAATGTGCAACTTGAACTAATAATCATTTATCACTGTTTATGTTAGATTTTAGGGAAAGAAGTTACATACAAACATAATAGCTAAATAATGACAATGGGTCATTCTCTATATAAAGCATACACTAACTGTATATATGTTTTCTAAATTTCAATGGGTCAAATATGAAAACTGTGTTATTTGACCCATGTTGATGGAGTAAATGAATCTCTCTTGCAATTGTTAGAGTATTATTATATACATGTATATATGTTTTAAATCACTTATTGTTACATGTTTTAGCTACCAGAAGATATACCGTAATCGTATTGCGAGTTTCTACCAGAAAAAAATGGACAACATCATCACAAAATACAAGAACAAGAACATCTGTATTGCCATTGATGTCCGTTATGATACCCCTGGTATGTAAATAACACAGTAAGAATAGTTTGTTTGTAATTTCAAAGATTTATCACCAAAGACAAATAAATTGTGAATTTCATGGTCGTCGGTGCCAAAAAATCTAATGTAATGTAACAGGTAAGAAAATAGTGTGGTTCAAGCGGGGATCAAACCCGTAATCTCTAGGTTGCTAGTCGGATGCTCTACCACCAAACTAAAGTGAAATTCCCTCTAGCTCCAAGCTACAGTTATATCATTGTTGTATTCCATTCAGGTTTTTCTGCCAATAAAGCTACTGCCATCTTCATGGAATATGACAGTGGTGATGTTATCCATATGGAAATTGGTGACTCCCGAGAAGTTGGGCGTAAATCATCACAGCTGGAGTGTCTGATCATCAATAGGAGCATGACTCACCTGCAGCTCATCGGTGTGCAAGTGGTCGAGGTCAGATGCAAGTAGAGCCATTATTTCTCTGTTTGGTAAGTTATGAATGTACCAGACAAACAAAAACAAATTATATCCAGCCCTGATTGTTGAATAGATATCTAGGATGATTATTGATTTTTTTTTTTTTTATTTTTGCTCCACTGGTACTGCCTTGCTGTTAGCGATATGCAGAGTTATGGCCCTTTCTTTATTTAACTCGTACACCATGTAAACACATTTCAGCCCTTCCAGTTCTAAGGTTAGAATAGTTCACTACCAGGGTATGAACATTTCAGAGGTAAATGAGGGAAATATAAATTTCTTGCAGGTCACTGAAGCAGTAATTTTAAATTATGAACAATTTTTGTAATCACATACATGTATACACCGGTACAGATTATTCTATTTGCTGTGTAATATTGTTATATTACTGTGATTATTGTAAGGAAATCTGTGTATTTGTTTGTATTAACTGTGAGGATAGCAGGCATTCATGTAATTCATATTAAACACATTTTAAGTGATGTAAGTTTAATTGTAAATTCATATGTATATTCTTGTATTTATTTTCAGAGCAATCGCAGTATGCAAACATTCGCCATAGTTTGGATGTTTGGCACAAGGCAAAAAAGATCCTCCAGGTGCTAGGGGAGTCGTCAAAAAAAGCAAGAGGAAAAGATGTTCTGCCATGGATAAAACCAATTGTCAATCATTTCTGGTGGTGCACTGCGAACTGCAAAGGAAATAAGGAACGAATGAGGTCCTTGTGGTTATTCATACTGAGACATATTAGTAATGTACATCAGTCAATTATGTATGAATGCCCACATGGACCTCTTGCAGTTCCAGAGGGCAAGAAATGGTTGACAGTTGGTTCAGATAGCTATAACATCGTGAAGTAAGTATAAATCAATAAAGTTTATACAAATGTACATCGGTCAATACTGTGTGCATGCAATAAAAGGAAATACCTTGAATGAGAAATTGCTGCAACTAAGCAGATCATATGTAAATGTACATGTGTTGTTTATATGTATTATTTTAATTTGCAGGTCATTTGTAACCAACAAGGCATGGCTTGGGAGTTTGAAGTACTATGCGACCAACCGTCATACTTCAAGGGTAGAAAACTTCAACTCCCATACTCTGTTACACTACTGTCAAAAGAGGCTGAAATTTTCCTATGACAGCTATGGGTGCAGGAACCAGCTAGCAGTGTTGGACTTCAATGCACATCATTGCCGTGTCCCTGCCAACCGCCTTGATGGACAACCCTGCATCCAGGGGCAGGTTTCTCGACGGACGAAGCATTGGGTTGCATTTAAACGTCTTTCACCAAAAGACTTTGACTATATTACAGGTAATTTCTGGTAAAATTATATGAATTTGGTTCAAGTTATCCACTGATATATATATTTTGAAATATTTACATCTATTATAGCAGTTTTTGTCATAGATCTAGGCATCTAACAGGAATGCTAGTGTAATATTGAATTAATGATGAAAGATGGGTGGACACATCTAAAAAGGCATGTGTTATAATATAAGATGATGTAACACACACATGTGCTGCACCTTTTAAATTTACTGATAGATAAAGTATGCCGAAAAAAGGAATTAAACTGCACTATACAGCTGTTTCTTCCTCCCAGGCATATAAAAAAATCATCATGCCATATTCTGTTTTCAGATTTAACCATGCAGAGTATGAGGGCAACATATGGAGTCACGGTAGTTTCTCTGTCCAAAAAGGCCCAAGAATTAGATGAATCTGCTCCCATCCTTTCCAATGACGTCGATCCAGGAAGTGTAGATATATTTCATGCAACACAACAGAGATGCGAAGGTAAATATTTACTACATGATTGAAAATATATGGAGGTTACAAATGTACAATGAGTGGCTGTTGGATACAGAATTTATTTCACTTGAGTTCATTATTTTTTATAAGTTACAAAAGACACAAACTTTAGCCAGTGTCTTTTGTAACTTTAAAAAAAAAATTAAAGAGACTGAAAAAAATTCCATATCCAATATCAACTAGTCGTGTGACCTGTTTCTACCACAATATTAAATCAGCAGTGTCGGTGTTGATTTTTGGAGTGAACCACATATATTCCCGCCACGTTGTGACATCAACAAATGATGATGACATCAACAATGGTGATTTCCAGTCAAAGTTCAACTTCTCAAACAATCACAACTCTGGAAGGTCATTTACCACTAGTGGTATATAACATATATTTATCCAACAATCAGGTCGTTTATACAATGGTCTTAGAGTGGAATGACACAGGGTATTGTGGTATAAATTAATTTCATGAACTTTGAACTATCAATTTCAAACACCACATTCCACAATCAGACTACAACTCCTCAGAAGACTGGTAGCCAGTGTACTGTCCATCAGGGCTAGGGAAACTGTCCATCAGGGCTAGGGAATCCACGTCTGATGGACAGTACAGCACAGGAGGGAATAACCCGCCTGGTTGCGGAATGTACTGTTTGAAAATGATGGCTCATCATTGAACTGATAAGCCCAATTCAATATATTCGCCACCTCCAAAACATCAACTCTAGGACATACATTAAAAAATGTGTTATGATTTGTTATGCAAATTGTTTGACCACAACAGATGTTTTTGCGCCTCTGTCCTATATCTCGACAATTACCACAGACACACCAGCGTACAATCGGAGACACTGTTCCATGCAAATTCCTTGACAGGACCTGCCATATCTCTCTGGGGATGTTTTCTATCAAAGTTGCCAGTGTCTGTCTCATGGAGTCGGTATCCATTGTTGATAAAGAATTCTGAAAAAAATGTCTACATGCATGTATTATATTCATAATTATTATATGTAGCTTACAAAAATAGCATTACATTTTGTTTGGGACACATATAAACATTCAACTATTAAAGAATTACTGCAATGGATGTGACGATAATTGTTTCATGGTTGTGTATTTTACTTACTCTCAAGAACTGCCTCATAGCATCATCCTCTTGTACAACAGGTGCCAGTTGCAGGTCCAGCACTGCATTTCTGGACAGTGAAGCTACCGGATGAGGTGTACTGGTGATGAGGTGGCTATATGAGATCCTGTAGCAGTTGTAGAGGATGATGTGGGTGGTGCTGATGTGATGGTTGATGAGGATGACGATGCGGGTGGTGCTGATGTGATGGTTGATGAGGATGACGATGCGGGTGGTGCTGATGTGATGGTTGATGAGGATGACGATGTGGAAGGTGCTGTTGTGATGGTTGATGAGGATGACGATGTGGGTGGTGCTGTTATGATGGTTGATGAGGATGACGATGTGGATGGTGCTGTTGTTGCTGTAGCCCTGTTGCGCGTACTGGTTGCTGCATATGGATGTACAACTCTGCCTCTTGTGACCAACTGTGAATAATGATTTTTATGTTGACATAAATTTTCATGAAACTTATCAATGTGCTTTTGTTCTGTTTTATACAAAGTTGATTTATGACAAATTGTCAATTCTATTATCATGATGACAAAGATGTTTTATGTGCTTCATATTTAGAAACTATACATTTAAACCATCAATCCCACACCGTGCAAGTTACTATATAAATAACCTCTGTATAAAGGACACTTGTCTATAAAGGACACTTTTTCTCAGTCCCTTGGGTGTCCTTTGTAGACAGGTTTGACTGTAGTACTGTACATTGCTTGGTACTTGTAAGTAATATGCCATATTTCTGGTGTATGTGTACCTTTTACTCGGGCAACAACTGAAGCACATAAAATGCATGTACCTTTATCATCATGACGATGGAATTAATACTTTACAGTTTATGGAAGTGGAGTATACAAGTACCAAAAAATCCAAACACATGAAAACAATGGTAATAAAAACTCAAAATCGATGAAAAGAGGGCAAAATATGTACCATTGACCAAGAACAAGGCAAATAAGATCAGGTATCTTGACAGGTTATCACTTCGGCTATGTAGCAGAAACCATATTGAAAGTTATGTGTACCTACCACAGGACCAACAGAAACTGTTTGTTTGAAGTGGCAGTTCGGGTTGGCACAGTTCAAACCGCATCCAGTCCTTGCACAGGTGCAGCTCTTGCACTTGCCCTGATTCCTGCATTTGCAACATGGTGCAATACTAGCAGTCGATGTCTGCGTAAAGTGGACAATATTTTGTTACATTCCAAACGATGTTTGTTTAGATTGTTGATCATTCTGAGAATATTTGTACACAAGGCCCTTTTATTCAAATTGTTTTGAAATGTAACAAATTACAAAAAAAGATTTTTGACTACTCCTGTAATATACTCATAAATAAGATACATCAATGATATTATGAAATAAAACACTTCAGTTTGATTGTGAAATAAAAAGGCAAACAAAATTACTATGCATCGATTATAGAACACACATGTACTTTGTACGAGTTATCTTCCCTACAAATATATGAGACCAGGTAGTATTAGGAGCGAGTACATATTCCGTTCGGAACTTTTCGCTCCACTTCCGAAAGTAAAATCAACATGGCGATGTCTATTACACATGCACGAGAGAATATATGTAGGGACAGTTAGGGTGTTTTCAGCTCTATTTCTTTTATTTTGCTTTGACACACGATTTATGATGATGTCTGAGATATACTGACCATCTTTACGTCACTTCAACTTCAAGGTAGGTGTTCTCGTCTTTCAGGTTTCGTTATAGGCCTATAGGCAGTGTCACGTGTTGCATCCGCAGGTGTGTTACACTTAGCACGTGCAGTATTAGTGTGACTGGTTGGACAAGTCGAGGGCCTTTTATACCCAGCGAAGCCGACTGTCGTTTAAAGCAAGGCCAAAACTAAAATGTCTGCCATTCCTTAGTAACCAGTTGGGGGGCATCTCAGAAGCTTTCTGAAAGTTTTACTTTGTCGTATTTTTTTTTAATCTCAATAAGAAAGCTTTTTAACTTGCATTGTCAGCTTTAAGTAAAGAGGCGACAAAGGTCATCTGGACGTGACCACTTAAGGGATGTTGTCAGATCCTTGTAAAACGGAGCGAGAACAAGGATCTGTATTTTAATCAGATTGGTGTTCTCGTTATCTCCTCTTGTGTAATAGGTACCTTGTACCTGGCTAGGCCAGTATGTACCTGCATACATGTACAACTTACCTGTATAATTCACCTGTTTGAACATAGCTCGTTCCTGCGTGTTCAAGGGGCGGAGGTACGCTGTTATTTTACTTAAAAATAGACTATTTTAAGACATCATTCCTGATCCAACGTACGTTGTTTATCCGAAATACAAAGCATCGTCAGATTCTCAATGTAGAAAAATAGATGTCAGCTAGTGAAATCAAGATTCAGGAAATGGACACCGAATTATAGTCATGTGATCCTGATTAACCGTTATTTTGAAAGGACATTGCTGGAGACGCTGAGTGGACAATACCTTGACCATGGCATGAATGTTTACGTAACTGACCAGGTAAGATACATACCCAGAAAAGCTACATGTACCTTTCTAACAATGAAATAAATTCAGTTGAACTTTGAGCCACCATGGTACGATCGACATTTTGTCAATAAAGATGTCTCCGGAAGTTGTCAGCTTCGTACATTATGTACAATCAAGATTTGTGATGGGCTAAGTGGCGATATCATTAACGCCAAAAGTGTTTTAACTAATTATGATGGTTTTTCGATAGCTACATATTATTGCTTTTGAATAATGTTATTGCAATATATATTTTGCATTCAAAATATAATGTAAGGTAAGCAAATAAAACCAGAGTATGCTAACAGTGCTTACAAAATAGACGTCAAACATAGTCCGCTTAATACAAATAAATACCTTTACCGCAGATACTGTATACAGCTTAAAATTTATGAACATACATCGATAAAAGAGAAAAGTCCCATCGAATATATTGTTTTAATCTTCGGATAAAAAGAAAAAAAACTATATTGTTCAAAATGAATTCCAAATGAAAAAATATATATCTTGTCAAGATGGCTAAACTTTGCACGGTTAACTTTGTTATCTATTTTGAAATGTACACAAGGTCCACACACTTTGATTACGACTTCTTTCACATTCCGTGTTACACACATTTTAATCGCTTCCATCACACCCGCATTATATTCAATGTAATTGGTGTGCCACATAAAAGCAAAATAAGATGGTTATATTTAAGGATTGAGTGTCAATTTTGTTGTTTGCATGGACTGATGAAAGCAAGTGAACCTCGTGCAAATGAAGTGAACTGCGAAACAGTTCATGTACCATTTGCACGAGGTTCACTTGCTTTCATCAGTCCATGCAAACAACAAAATTGACACTCAATCCTTATATTTACATTAACTAATTTAAAAATTTCGCCATTCAAATGTACTTTCAAGTGGTGTGTTATGACGTAACATTGTTGTTCTTAACGTCAAGTGTACACGCACTTGGAACAGCCCCCAATCTCGCTTGAGTTGTTGTCAAGGTAACTAAAAATAGAGTCCGAAAACTAGTTTCAATATTTAATTTCAGATTTTGTCAAATTTCTTAATTCATATACAGAATTTGATCAATAATTAATACAAATCATGTTCATTGGATCATCTTATTTACAATCTCTTTAAAAGACTGTGCGCACAGTATGCGCGCACTATTAAAACACGCTAAAAGCGGTGATGCGGTCCAAGCGAGACGACGAGAAACACGTGTGTCATATGTGGAGCATTGCAAGTGGGCAGTCAGTGCTGGAAATTAAAAACACAGTTGTTAAACGCAGAATTTGACATTAATCCGGATGTTGAAAATGCGGACAGGAAAGCCTGGGATGTAGACATCTGTGGAATAAGTGCATTTGTTTCAGCGGTATCTGAAGAAATTCCCGTTGAATTCGTCATAGGCAAGGTCGGTAATGGCGGTCGGTTGTTACCAGTCGCAGCTGCAGGGACGTCCCTCATTACAGGTACGACAGCGGTGTCATCGTAGTTTCCGTCGATGACAAGGGACAGCGTTTCACTAATCGCCCGTTTCTGTGCTGTCGAGCAGTTCCTGCTATAACTTTTGAGAGATGCCTCATTCCTATGTCCGCTCATGAACATGATTTCACGATCGCGAAATCCTGAATGGAACAAGATCTCAATGGCAGTGGCACGGAGACAGTGTGCTGTGTATGGCTTTGAGCATGCAGATCCCTTACTTATGTCTGCCATGAAGCGAGCGAAACCTCTTTTGCTAAGCGGTTTCGCGGTGTACCAACCCGAATGGATATCTGGTGATGTAATAGCTTCCTTTACACATGTGCTAAACAATGACTTGGGAGTTGGGATTGGTTTTTTCGAGGAATATTTTCAGCATCTTTACTGGGCAATTCAACATGCCAGTAGCATACATCCTTTTATCGCTCGCTGCCTCATCATTTGTTATTCCCCCCTGGAAATTTTTCTGCTGGGTCTCGTGCGACAAGAAAGCATACTCATCCCCCGCATCATCCCAGTTGAACGTGAAGGACTCGAGATTTAATTGGTGGTGGAACTCCAATCCTCTGGTGACAAAATGTATCGCCAAATTGTACCAAATACACTGTCGCAAGACAAGAGGACAGCCTGATTGAAATATGCTGCAATTTTCCTTTGGTCGGACACTTTTATAATTTCTTTATGTGAAGTCGGTTTCGAAATTCCCAACCTCATGCGCTCTTTCAACATTCCATCAAGCAATTGTTTCCACGGGTAAAGTCCTTGTCATGAACTACATCAATTTCCTTTCGAAAATTTTGCAAATGACGATTTATCCCTGCCCTGATATTTTTCAGTGTGTTTTTGTGATATTCTGTTATTTCTTTGTCATCTTTCTTTGATTTTGGTTTTGCTTCTACATAAAATTTTAACAGTTTATCGGCCGATTCCTTTGTTGTCACCTCAGTCATATCAAGTTTTGTTTTGATTTTCCATGTGCCAATCTGTAAAAGACGGTTAAATCATGATCAATGAGATATTACTATATAACAGACTATACTATTTGTATCCCGGAAACAAGATAGGCATTGATCTAATGTACGTTTTATTTATAATATTCTAATTATTATTTCAAGCTATTGGATTCATTTTTTTTTCAAATACAGTATTACTCGTTTGCATACATAAATTTTGAACCATTATTGACAAAATGTATTATTTCATTTCAATGTTCAAGACATTTTGTTTTTCCATTCGAATTGTTATTGAAATTAATATTTAAAGATAAAATACCGGGAAGGTACATTGATGGACCATTGGAAATTTTAGCCATACCCTTCAATCAGTTTTTTTCCGTCATATTCACTATTCAGTAATGGAGTATTTTCAAATTTAAGAAAGAAGCAAAAGTGACAGTGCGGGCGCGTTATATAAATACATACTGAGTGTTGTGTGGTATCATTTCACCCGTGGTAATATTTGACTTGTTCTATTTACATCGGATGAGTTTTGAAACTGGAAAAGCTATTATCATGTTGTTTTTTTATTGTTTACTGTATCTACAACCCTCATCTTTTAACAATACATGGGTTTGGTTTATTTTTGTTTTGCGTCCTATGGACAGCCATGGTCATTTAAGAATGTGCCATGTTTTTTTGAGGTGGAGGAAAGCTGAAGTGCCCGGAGAAAATACACTGACCTACGGCTGGTTTCTGGTAACTGCCCCATTTGTGTATTTCGAACACGCAACCCAGATGTGGAGAGCTATTGGTACAATGTCCGGACACCTTAACTATTTAGCCACCGCACAGCCCCTTATTTTTTTCCATGCAGTTAATGAACTTCATGTTGTGCAGTCATAATTGTCTTGGTTGGAATGAAAAAAATTGCAAAATACTTAATGCCAGGAACCTGACATGGTGAATGATATTTGGTACAAATGTATAACCTGTGTTAACCCCATATTTAGCAGCTTTACACCCGTGTCTGGTCAAAAATAACAAAATAAAAAGCCGCAAAATTATGGACAATTTATATTATATAATGACTTTAACGAAATACTAAAATAATACAGTTCCGCAGTTCACCAGCAGTGACAATATGAAAACATATGAACGTGATGAAGGCTGGTATGCAAAGATTTCAAACGAGGGTCAGCATTTAATAATAACCAAAGCAGTGAAATAATATTATCAAGCAGACGGTAACGTGTGTTAATTACCACTGTAACTCTATATTTACATGTTCATACATGTTGTACCTATCCTTCTACTGTTGAGGTATTGGGTTCAAACCCTGGTAGTGTCTTAATTTTCATTTCCTGTTATTGAATATCCTTCAATTGTTTTTATTCAGCACCGCACACAATTTTTTCAGCATTTATTCATTCCACTCTATGGTACTGGTACTTTTTATTTCTTTTTTAATTTTTTTTTTCAATTTTAAAAACTAGAAATGACTCTCGTAAAAGCACAAGAAAATAAGTCCAGGTGTTTTGGAAGAGTAAGCGTCTTCTGCTTCATCGACGACACCCGCCATGTAAATTTTGGTCACATCCAAGTAAGCATCAATCCTCAAAGTGAGAACCGAGCCATTACTGTCATTACAACAAGTAAACACACTAACAAGCAAACTAAAAAACGTCCATCTTCATATCACACAAAGATACAGAATATTCCTCGATGAGATCAAGATGGCGACCATAAAACTTGCCCATAGTCTGCATCAACCTGCATGTCTCGAATCCCTGTGCCGTAAGTTTGTTTATTATTTAAACTGGCTTTATCCTATTGTCTTGGAAATCTGAAAAGATCAATGATATATATAAAGGTAATAGAAAGAAATAGGTTTTACAATGTTTATATTCCAATTTAACTGTTTGCGTGATGGGAAATTATTTATAAGTATCAATCAGGTTTTATCAAGGGATATACAACTGTAAATCATCTTCTTTCGGTATAACATTATGTTAGAAAAAGGGCTAGAAGCTCGTTTTGTTTTTGTGACAAGTAAAACCATCGATAAAGTGTGGCATGAAGGGTTATGGTGTCAACTTTAACTCTATTTTATTAACGGAAAAGTAACGGGATGGTTTCCAAAATAGTTGTCTGATACACTGTTTTAACTCGAGTATTGTACAATCTGATTAAAATCATATCTTGATCTCCGCGCCTTTCGGTAAACTTCTCTCTGCTGCGTAAACATGTCCCGATGACCTTTTGCATTAGCCAATCAAATTACTACTTTCAGAATGTTGACCGGGAAATTTTTAGGCGACAAAAATTGCATAATCGCATTTGTCCGTTTAGTCATTTCGTCACCAAAAAACGTCCATGTGGAATAATGTGACGAAATGGCTTGCTGCAAGATGACAGGTCATTCAAAAATTATTTTACTGATAAGTAAAGAGGCGACAAAGGTCATCTTAACATGACCTCTTATGGGATGTTGTCAGATCCTTGTAAAATGGAGTGAGAACAAGGATCTGTATTTTGATCAGATTGAGTATTATTTTAACTCGAGTATCTCCCTAAACTTTCAAATCTGTAGAAGCTTGAGTCCCACAGGGATTAGTGTTGGGTTCTTTTTTATTTTTACTATATATTATTGTAACTAGTGACTGCTATTTTTCTTCGTTTATTAAACTGATTGATAAAAATCAAACATATAAGAACTTGTGGTAAGAAATTAAACTTACAAAGACTGTATGTCTGGTATTCAAAAAGAGAAGTCATATATCCTAATATATACTTTGATAATACCCCAGTTCAGTCCTCTATTCATAAACACCTTGACGTTATATTTTCTATAGACGCAGATGGTATATGGGTTCATCACGTTTATTAAATATATGAGGCATTTAAAGGATTAAAATACGTGAAAACCAAGTTTCAAGAAAAACTCTTCTATGGATTTATATTCTGCCTATATTATAATATGCAGGTGTACAACGAGCAACATACTCTGATCAGTCTTAAACAGTTATTTGAAAATGTTCATTTAGAAGCTGCTGGGATTATAACAGGTTCCGCAAAGGTACCGCACACTATAAACTGTACAAAGAACTTATTTGGGAATCTCTTTCTGATACACGTCAAACACAAAGATAATAATGTGTAGAATACTTCATTGCATGGCTCTACAACATTTAAAAGATATTGTAGAAACATTTGGAATTGTTTAAGATAATGTAAGATATCCATAAAGGGAGACTCGATATTTTAACATTCCTATACGCAGGATAGAAAGCTATTATATTTTTGTTTCATTGCAACAAATTTTATTGACAAGTTAGGATGAAACGATGTCAAAAGGATTGAACAATAGCTTAAACCTATATAAGTGTTATTTTGAATGAAGTACATAAATAATACTGTTAGCGACATGGGGAAACACTATACTCGTATTGTTTACTTATTGTTTAAACATGTATGTCATATCGCTGAATGTAACATACCGGAGTTGTATGGAGAAGGCCTATACAGACGTTACCTGATGCCAAATCCTTTGGCACTTTTGCAATTACATGGAATTGAAAATTTCTGTTTTAGACTACATATCAGATATAAATGAGCTTATTGCCCCCCCTGGAACATTGGCATATTTTGCTAAAATAAACACCCACTTTGGCAAGTTTCATTACAAAAACAACGTCCATCGTGAGCTAATATGCGTATCACACTATTGATCACAATGTGTGTTAAATTTGCCCGCAAGAGCAATTTAAAAGCTTGAAAAAATATAACTCGAAATGCTATAAAATTTTTAGTTGATGGATGTGTTTATGTGCATGCATGTTGTTTGTTTGTATGTTAAGTCCGTTTACATATTTCTATGACTATCCAGTGATTGTGTATTTATTCAATGTAAACAAATGCCATGTTGTATTGTTGTTTTCGATATTTTCCAGATTGTTGAACTCCTCATCAAGCTTCAAATCACAACTGAAGACAGGTAGCCATGCCTTTGCCAAGACGAAGATTTTATTTCATAGGACAATTAAGTGTTATAATTTTCCTTACAACAGTGCTAATATGTTCCCTAACTCATCTACTAAAGTATATCAGCCTAATTCCGTTTAAAGAATTCCGGTATCCTCTGGATATTGATATGCCAGCTTTGGTACGAGCTCATCGTGCGGGAAAAGATGCAGGTATACAAACTATAAATCCAAACCGGTATAATTACAAAACCAATATATCAAAGAAATGTCGGCAGAAGGACATCTTTCTTCTCTTTCTCGTGAAGTCCGCTGTCAGCAATTTCGACAGAAGGAATTCTATCAGATCTACCTGGGGAAATGAAGATTCGTTATTAACAAAAGTCTCGCTCAGGACAATATTTCTTGTAGGAGAACAAAACGGCAGCGATCCTGGTTTTCAGAAGATCTTGGACAACGAGATATATAATCACAAAGACATATTACAGATGTCGTTTACTGATTCCTATTTCAACAATACCCAAAAGACTGTTGGTGGAATTCACTGGGCGGTCCATAACTGTAACCACGGCAAGTTCGTTATGTTTGTGGACGACGATTTCTTCGTAGCCACGTATAATCTCGTCAAATATCTTGGCACACTCTCTGTGCCTCAACAGAAAACACTATTCACAGGGTTTTCACAAACCCCCTGGCCTATTAGGTTTCCTTGGAGCAAATGGTATGTCAATTACGAATATTACCCTTACGCCGAATACCCACCGTTTGTTAGTGCTGGGGCGTCGATCACATCAATGCATCTGTTAAAAGATATTCAAATTGCTATACAATATACCAAGACCTTTATATTTGATGACGTTTTTCTTGGAATAGTTTTGTTTAAATTAGGAATAATTCCACAAAATAATGTTAATATCTTTCTAGGGCCAAGAGTAGAAACCGACAGTAAAGAGTTCCATAGCATGATTGCTTCCCACAATTTTGAAAATGATCATAACATGCAATTAGCATGGCAAGCACATATTCAATTTGCACGAAATAGATTATATTAATTGAATTTAAGATAAAATAAGTTCATGTCGACAAAGAAAAAAAACAAAACATAAGCCCTTATATGATTTTGATAATAGTTACTGCAAGAGAGATCAGGGCAAGAGCGGCCAAATTTTAATTTCGTCAGCTAAAGCTTGTACGTTTTTGAAAAGTTATGTAACATTTCCTTCTGAAAGATCGAACGAGCCCCGCAATGTGCTAAGTTCGAATTGGCATTCATCGTCAGGCCTGTCTGCCAATCTTACGACTTTTAAGGTCACCTGAGACGAAGTCTCAAGTGACCTATTCTAATCGCCTTTTGTCCGTCGTCGTCCGTCGTGCGTCCGTAAGCTTTTTACATTTTCGACTTCTTCTCCAAAACCGCTGAACAAAATTCAATGAAATTTTACAGGAAGCTTCCAAGGCTGAAGGTGAACCAAAATTGTGAATTATATGGTCCCCACCACCCAGGGGCATGCGGGGCGGGGCCAAAAAGGGTCAAATTGACTAAAGCTTCAAAAATCTTCTTCTCTACTCTTAAATATGGCAGAATCAAATACTCTTCATAGATGGAAGGGTCTAAAGGTGCTTTACCAAAATTGTGAATTTCATGACCCTGGGGTCTCATGTTTGCCCTGGGGAGGGGGTAAACTTTACTATAGTTTATATAGGGAAATCACTTTTTTGACTATTTTTTGTTGGATTTGTATTGGAATTCATTCTAACTTGTATCAAATTATCAGCATGGGATGACACTTTGATGGTATGTGCATGTTGGCCCTAGTTGACCCCCAAGGGGCTGGAGGGCGGGGCCAAAAAGGGTCAAATTGACAAAAATTTCAAAAATCTTCTCCTCTACTCTCAGATATGGTAGAATCAAATACTCTTCATAGATGGAAGGGTCTTAAGGTGCTTTACCAAAATTGTGAATTTCATGACCCTGGGGTCTCATGTTTGCCCCTGGGGAGGGGGTAAACTTTACTATAGTTTATATAGGGAAATCACATTTTTGACTATTATTTGTTGGATTTGTATTGGAATTCATTCTAACTTGTATCAAATTATCAGCATGGGATGACACTTTGATGGTATGTACATGTTGGCCCTAGTTGACCCCCAGGGGCTGGAGGGCGGGGCCAAAAAGGGTCAAATTGACAAAAATTTCAAAAATCTTCTTCTCTACTCTCAGATATGGTAGAATCAAATACTCTTCATAGATGGAAGGGTCTTAAGGTGTTTTACCAAAATTGTGAATTTCATGACCCTGGGGTCTCATGTTTGCCCCTGGGGAGGGGGTAAACTTTACTATAGTTTATATAGGGAAATCACATTTTTGACTATTATTTGTTGGATTTATATTGGAATTCATTCTAACTTGTATCAAATTATCAGCATGGGATGACACTTTGATGGTATGTGCATGTTGGCCCTAGTTGACCCCCAGGGGCTGGAAGGCGGGGCCAAAAAGGGTCAAATTGACAAAAATTCCAAAAATCTTCTTCTCTACTCTCAGATATGGTATAATCAATTACTCTTCATAGATGGAAGGGTCTTAAGGTGCTTTACCAAAATTGTGAATTTCATGACCCTGGGGTCTCATGTTTGCCCTGGGGAGGGGGTAAACTTTACTATAGTTTATAAAGGGAAATCACTTTTTTGACTATTTTTTGTTGGATTTGTATTGGAATTCATTCTAACTTGTATCAAATTATCAGCATGGGATGACACTTTGATGGTATGTACATGTTGGCCCTAGTTGACCCCCAGGGGCTGGAGGGCGGGGCCAAAAAGGGTCAAATTGACAAAAATTTCAAAAATCTTCTCCTCTACTCTCAGATATGGTAGAATCAAATACTCTTCATAGATGGAAGGGTCTTAAGGTGCTTTACCAAAATTGTGAATTTCATGACCCTGGAGTCTCATGTTTGCCCCTGGGGAGGGGGTAAACTTTACTATAGTTTATATAGGGAAATCACATTTTTGACTATTATTTGTTGGATTTGTATTGGAATTCATTCTTACTTGTATCAAATTATCAGCATGGGATGACACTTTGATGGTATGTGCATGTTGGCCCTAGTTGACCCCCAGGGGCTGGAAGGCGGGGCCAAAAAGGGTCAAATTGACAAAAATTCCAAAAATCTTCTTCTCTACTCTCAGATATGGTACAATCAATTACTCTTCATAGATGGAAGGGTCTTAAGGTGCTTTACCAAAATTGTGAATTTCATGACCCTGGGGTCTCATGTTTGCCCCTGGGGAGGGGGTAAACTTTACTATAGTGTATTTAGGGAAATCACATTTTTGACTATTATTTGTTGGATTTGTATTGGAATTCATTCTAACTTGTATAAAATTATCAGCATGGGATGACACTTTGATGGTATGTGCATGTTGGCCCTAGTTGACCCCCAGGGGCTGGTGGGCGGGGCCAAAAAGGGTCAAATTGACAAAAATTTCAAAAATCTTCTCTACTCTTAGATATGGCAGAATCAAATACTCTTCATAGATGGAAGGGTCTTAAGGTGCTTTACCAAAATTGTGAATTTCATGACCCTGGGGTCTCATGTTTGCCCCTGGGGAGGGGGTAAACTTTACTATAGTTTATATAGGGAAATCACATTTTTGACTATTATTTGTTGGATTTGTATTGGAATTCATTCTTACTTGTATAAAATTATCAGCATGGGATGACACTTTGAAGGTATGTACATGTTGGCCCTAGTTGACCCCCAGGGGCCTGCGGGGCAGGGCCAAAAAGGGTCAAATTTACAAAAATTTCAAAATTCTTCTTCTCTACTCTTAGATATGGTAGAATCAAATACTCTTCATAGATGGAAGGGTCTTAAGGTGCTTTACCAAAATTGTGAATTTTATGACCCTGGGGTCTCATGTTTGCCCCTGGGAAGGGGGTAAACTTTACTATAGTGTATATAGGGAAATCACATTTTTGACTATTATTTGTTGGATTTGTATTGGAATTCATTCTAACTTGTATCAAATTATCAGCATGGGATGACACTTTGATGGTATGTACATGTTGGCCCTAGTTGACCCCCAGGGGCTGGAGGGCGGGGCCAAAAAGGGTCAAATTGACAAAAATTTCAAAAATCTTCTCTACTCTTAGATATGGTAGAATCAAATACTCTTCATAGATGGAAGGGTCTTAAGGTGCTTTACCAAAATTGTGAATTTCATGACCCTGGGGTCTCATGTTTGCCCCTGGGGAGGGGGTAAACTTTACTATAGTTTATATAGGGAAATCACATTTTTGACTATTATTTGTTGGATTTGTATTGGAATTCATTCTAACTTGTATCAAATTATCAGCATGGGATGACACTTTGATGGTATGTGCATGTTGGCCCTAGTTGACCCCCAGGGGCTGGAGGGCGGGGCCAAAAAGGGTCAAATTGACAAAAATTTCAAAAATCTTCTTCTCTACTCTCAGATATGGTAGAATCAAATACTCTTCATAGATGGAAGGGTCTTAAGGTGTTTTACCAAAATTGTGAATTTCATGACCCTGGGGTCTCATGTTTGCCCCTGGGGAGGGGGTAAACTTTACTATAGTTTATATAGGGAAATCACATTTTTGACTATTATTTGTTGGATTTATATTGGAATTCATTCTAACTTGTATCAAATTATCAGCATGGGATGACACTTTGATGGTATGTGCATGTTGGCCCTAGTTGACCCCCAGGGGCTGGAAGGCGGGGCCAAAAAGGGTCAAATTGACAAAAATTCCAAAAATCTTCTTCTCTACTCTCAGATATGGTATAATCAATTACTCTTCATAGATGGAAGGGTCTTAAGGTGCTTTACCAAAATTGTGAATTTCATGACCCTGGGGTCTCATGTTTGCCCTGGGGAGGGGGTAAACTTTACTATAGTTTATAAAGGGAAATCACTTTTTTGACTATTTTTTGTTGGATTTGTATTGGAATTCATTCTAACTTGTATCAAATTATCAGCATGGGATGACACTTTGATGGTATGTACATGTTGGCCCTAGTTGACCCCCAGGGGCTGGAGGGCGGGGCCAAAAAGGGTCAAATTGACAAAAATTTCAAAAATCTTCTCCTCTACTCTCAGATATGGTAGAATCAAATACTCTTCATAGATGGAAGGGTCTTAAGGTGCTTTACCAAAATTGTGAATTTCATGACCCTGGAGTCTCATGTTTGCCCCTGGGGAGGGGGTAAACTTTACTATAGTTTATATAGGGAAATCACATTTTTGACTATTATTTGTTGGATTTGTATTGGAATTCATTCTTACTTGTATCAAATTATCAGCATGGGATGACACTTTGATGGTTTGTGCATGTTGGCCCTAGTTGACCCCCAGGGGCTGGAAGGCGGGGCCAAAAAGGGTCAAATTGACAAAAATTCCAAAAATCTTCTTCTCTACTCTCAGATATGGTATAATCAATTACTCTTCATAGATGGAAGGGTCTTAAGGTGCTTTACCAAAATTGTGAATTTCATGACCCTGGGGTCTCATGTTTGCCCCTGGGGAGGGGGTAAACTTTACTATAGTGTATTTAGGGAAATCACATTTTTGACTATTATTTGTTGGATTTGTATTGGAATTCATTCTAACTTGTATAAAATTATCAGCATGGGATGACACTTTGATGGTATGTGCATGTTGGCCCTAGTTGACCCCCAGGGGCTGGTGGGCGGGGCCAAAAAGGGTCAAATTGACAAAAATTTCAAAAATCTTCTCTACTCTTAGATATGGCAGAATCAAATACTCTTCATAGATGGAAGGGTCTTAAGGTGCTTTACCAAAATTGTGAATTTCATGACCCTGGGGTCTCATGTTTGCCCCTGGGGAGGGGGTAAACTTTACTATAGTTTATATAGGGAAATCACATTTTTGACTATTATTTGTTGGATTTGTATTGGAATTCATTCTAACTTGTATCAAATTATCAGCATGGGATGACACTTTGATGGTATGTACATGTTGGCCCTAGTTGACCCCCAGGGGCTGGAGGGCGGGGCCAAAAAGGGTCAAATTGACAAAAATTTCAAAAATCTTCTTCTCTACTCTCAGATATGGTAGAATCAAATACTCTTCATAGATGGAAGGGTCTTAAGGTGTTTTACCAAAATTGTGAATTTCATGACCCTGGGGTCTCATGTTTGCCCCTGGGGAGGGGGTAAACTTTACTATAGTTTATATAGGGAAATCACATTTTTGACTATTATTTGTTGGATTTATATTGGAATTCATTCTAACTTGTATCAAATTATCAGCATGGGATGACACTTTGATGGTATGTGCATGTTGGCCCTAGTTGACCCCCAGGGGCTGGAAGGCGGGGCCAAAAAGGGTCAAATTGACAAAAATTCCAAAAATCTTCTTCTCTACTCTCAGATATGGTATAATCAATTACTCTTCATAGATGGAAGGGTCTTAAGGTGCTTTACCAAAATTGTGAATTTCATGACCCTGGGGTCTCATGTTTGCCCTGGGGAGGGGGTAAACTTTACTATAGTTTATAAAGGGAAATCACTTTTTTGACTATTTTTTGTTGGATTTGTATTGGAATTCATTCTAACTTGTATCAAATTATCAGCATGGGATGACACTTTGATGGTATGTACATGTTGGCCCTAGTTGACCCCCAGGGGCTGGAGGGCGGGGCCAAAAAGGGTCAAATTGACAAAAATTTCAAAAATCTTCTCCTCTACTCTCAGATATGGTAGAATCAAATACTCTTCATAGATGGAAGGGTCTTAAGGTGCTTTACCAAAATTGTGAATTTCATGACCCTGGAGTCTCATGTTTGCCCCTGGGGAGGGGGTAAACTTTACTATAGTTTATATAGGGAAATCACATTTTTGACTATTATTTGTTGGATTTGTATTGGAATTCATTCTTACTTGTATCAAATTATCAGCATGGGATGACACTTTGATGGTATGTGCATGTTGGCCCTAGTTGACCCCCAGGGGCTGGAAGGCGGGGCCAAAAAGGGTCAAATTGACAAAAATTCCAAAAATCTTCTTCTCTACTCTCAGATATGGTACAATCAATTACTCTTCATAGATGGAAGGGTCTTAAGGTGCTTTACCAAAATTGTGAATTTCATGACCCTGGGGTCTCATGTTTGCCCCTGGGGAGGGGGTAAACTTTACTATAGTGTATTTAGGGAAATCACATTTTTGACTATTATTTGTTGGATTTGTATTGGAATTCATTCTAACTTGTATAAAATTATCAGCATGGGATGACACTTTGATGGTATGTGCATGTTGGCCCTAGTTGACCCCCAGGGGCTGGTGGGCGGGGCCAAAAAGGGTCAAATTGACAAAAATTTCAAAAATCTTCTCTACTCTTAGATATGGCAGAATCAAATACTCTTCATAGATGGAAGGGTCTTAAGGTGCTTTACCAAAATTGTGAATTTCATGACCCTGGGGTCTCATGTTTGCCCCTGGGGAGGGGGTAAACTTTACTATAGTTTATATAGGGAAATCACATTTTTGACTATTATTTGTTGGATTTGTATTGGAATTCATTCTTACTTGTATAAAATTATCAGCATGGGATGACACTTTGAAGGTATGTACATGTTGGCCCTAGTTGACCCCCAGGGGCCTGCGGGGCAGGGCCAAAAAGGGTCAAATTTACAAAAATTTCAAAATTCTTCTTCTCTACTCTTAGATATGGTAGAATCAAATACTCTTCATAGATGGAAGGGTCTTAAGGTGCTTTACCAAAATTGTGAATTTTATGACCCTGGGGTCTCATGTTTGCCCCTGGGAAGGGGGTAAACTTTACTATAGTGTATATAGGGAAATCACATTTTTGACTATTATTTGTTGGATTTGTATTGGAATTCATTCTAACTTGTATCAAATTATCAGCATGGGATGACACTTTGATGGTATGTACATGTTGGCCCTAGTTGACCCCCAGGGGCTGGAGGGCGGGGCCAAAAAGGGTCAAATTGACAAAAATTTCAAAAATCTTCTCTACTCTTAGATATGGTAGAATCAAATACTCTTCATAGATGGAAGGGTCTTAAGGTGCTTTACCAAAATTGTGAATTTCATGACCCTGGGGTCTCATGTTTGCCCCTGGGGAGGGGGTAAACTTTACTATAGTTTATATAGGGAAATCACATTTTTGACTATTATTTGTTGGATTTGTATTGGAATTCATTCTAACTTGTATCAAATTATCAGCATGGGATGACACTTTGATGGTATGTGCATGTTGGCCCTAGTTGACCCCCAGGGGCTGGAGGGCGGGGCCAAAAAGGGTCAAATTGACAAAAATTTCAAAAATCTTCTTCTCTACTCTCAGATATGGTAGAATCAAATACTCTTCATAGATGGAAGGGTCTTAAGGTGTTTTACCAAAATTGTGAATTTCATGACCCTGGGGTCTCATGTTTGCCCCTGGGGAGGGGGTAAACTTTACTATAGTTTATATAGGGAAATCACATTTTTGACTATTATTTGTTGGATTTATATTGGAATTCATTCTAACTTGTATCAAATTATCAGCATGGGATGACACTTTGATGGTATGTGCATGTTGGCCCTAGTTGACCCCCAGGGGCTGGAAGGCGGGGCCAAAAAGGGTCAAATTGACAAAAATTCCAAAAATCTTCTTCTCTACTCTCAGATATGGTATAATCAATTACTCTTCATAGATGGAAGGGTCTTAAGGTGCTTTACCAAAATTGTGAATTTCATGACCCTGGGGTCTCATGTTTGCCCTGGGGAGGGGGTAAACTTTACTATAGTTTATAAAGGGAAATCACTTTTTTGACTATTTTTTGTTGGATTTGTATTGGAATTCATTCTAACTTGTATCAAATTATCAGCATGGGATGACACTTTGATGGTATGTACATGTTGGCCCTAGTTGACCCCCAGGGGCTGGAGGGCGGGGCCAAAAAGGGTCAAATTGACAAAAATTTCAAAAATCTTCTCCTCTACTCTCAGATATGGTAGAATCAAATACTCTTCATAGATGGAAGGGTCTTAAGGTGCTTTACCAAAATTGTGAATTTCATGACCCTGGAGTCTCATGTTTGCCCCTGGGGAGGGGGTAAACTTTACTATAGTTTATATAGGGAAATCACATTTTTGACTATTATTTGTTGGATTTGTATTGGAATTCATTCTTACTTGTATCAAATTATCAGCATGGGATGACACTTTGATGGTTTGTGCATGTTGGCCCTAGTTGACCCCCAGGGGCTGGAAGGCGGGGCCAAAAAGGGTCAAATTGACAAAAATTCCAAAAATCTTCTTCTCTACTCTCAGATATGGTATAATCAATTACTCTTCATAGATGGAAGGGTCTTAAGGTGCTTTACCAAAATTGTGAATTTCATGACCCTGGGGTCTCATGTTTGCCCCTGGGGAGGGGGTAAACTTTACTATAGTGTATTTAGGGAAATCACATTTTTGACTATTATTTGTTGGATTTGTATTGGAATTCATTCTAACTTGTATAAAATTATCAGCATGGGATGACACTTTGATGGTATGTGCATGTTGGCCCTAGTTGACCCCCAGGGGCTGGTGGGCGGGGCCAAAAAGGGTCAAATTGACAAAAATTTCAAAAATCTTCTCTACTCTTAGATATGGCAGAATCAAATACTCTTCATAGATGGAAGGGTCTTAAGGTGCTTTACCAAAATTGTGAATTTCATGACCCTGGGGTCTCATGTTTGCCCCTGGGGAGGGGGTAAACTTTACTATAGTTTATATAGGGAAATCACATTTTTGACTATTATTTGTTGGATTTGTATTGGAATTCATTCTAACTTGTATCAAATTATCAGCATGGGATGACACTTTGATGGTATGTACATGTTGGCCCTAGTTGACCCCCAGGGGCTGGAGGGCGGGGCCAAAAAGGGTCAAATTGACAAAAATTTCAAAAATCTTCTTCTCTTCTCCTAGATATGCTGGAATCAAATACTCTTCATAGATGGATTGGTTTTAAGGTTCTTTACCAAAATTGTGAATTTCATGACTCTGGGGTCTTGCATCTCCCGCTGTGGAGGGGGTTAAGTTTACTATAGTATATTGGCAGAAAAAAACATTTTTTTGCATTATTTGTTTAATTGCCATAAGAAATGATGCAAATTTGGTTGAAATTATCAATATGACATGACTTTTGAGTAGCACGCACATATTGACACTGACTGACCCCCAGGTACCTGAGGGGTGGGGCCTAAAAGGGTCAAATTGACATAAATTCAAAAATTCATTTTTTCCACTCCCAGATATGCTTCAATGTATTGTTATAGATATTCATCTCAACATTCCCATATTTCTCTTTCATATCAAACATCAGGTGACCGTTAAGGCCCATGGGCCGCTTGTTATCTGTAACAATGTTATATCGGCGGGAAAAGCACCGGTAATTGGACGAACAAGTCTTGGCAAAATATGATATTTCAATACATCTTACAGAAATATTATGATAGTAAGTTTCAATTTGGGTTATGTTGGTATTCTTTGCTTATTTTTATGTATCTTTGTATATCGTCTGAAGCTATCGGTGTGTTACACGTCTGAGCGTAAAAATAGCTATTTCGTTTACAGAAAGTTCGCATAGCAAGGAAGAATTGAGTTCAAAATTCTCTTTCTTCCTTCAAGAAAGAAACCAATCTGATTAAAATCATATCTTGATCTCCGCGCCGTTACGTAAACTTCTCTCTGCTGCGTTAAGATCTGAGATAATCCCATACACCTACAATATGAAAGGATTGTACTGATAAAGCCACAATTTCCGGTGTGAACCATGTAATAAACGCCTTTTCTCTCACCTATCTTTTAAAAGTGCGTCCATCCCTGATATATTTACAGCTTCTAAGAATCATATGTCAACCATGTTATAAACATACTATTTTCACCAATAATGAATATAAGCAATTAGGGCAAGTACGACCATCCCAGATATATTGACAAGTTAAGCAATCCAAGCAGTTTAGTTTCCTGAGCATTTACAAAAATGTTCTGGCGCATTATAACGAAATAGGAGAAAGTTTCTTCCCAATCTGATTTAAATACAGATCCCTGTTCTCACTCCGTTTGTCAAGGATCTGACAATATCCCATAAGAGGTCACGTCCAGATGACCTTTGTCGCCTCTTTACTTAACACTAAAATATTTTTCCAACGACCTGTCATCTTAAAGCAAACCATTTCGTCACATTATTCTGCTCGAACTTTTTGGTGATGAAATGACTAAACGGAAAAATGTGTTTGTGTAAGCTTTTTCGCCTTAAAGTTTCACTGTCAAGATTCTGCCAGTAGTAATTTGATTGGCTAATGCGAAAGGTCATCGGGACATGACCCCCTATGGGATTATCTCAGATTTTAACGCAGCAGAGAGAAGTTTACGTAACGGCGCGGAGATCAAGATATGATTTTAATTTAAAATTAAACCCAAGTAAGAGTAGGAGTCATGTATTTCTAGGTCAGTTTTGTTTATGGTAAACTTAGGTAGATTTTTATTTTTCCTTTTACAAAAAGTAATTACTTAGGTTTTTTTAATTTACCTCAAGCTTCCATGATTTACAGTACTCTTCAAAAATATTTAAAGCAAGCTGTAGACTTGTACTAGTTTCAGACATGATAACAGTATCGTCTTATATAGCAGGATGAATTATTTAAGGTACATGTTAATATTAGATTGGCACAAATTATTAATCCATGGGTGAAAGTTTTCCGGCATGTGCCGGAAATTCCGGTTTTTGAATTTTGCTGGGGACCATTTTTCCAATTCGTGCAAATCCGATGAGATTTTTAGAGGGGGGTGAGGTCTGGTTCAAGACGGAATTTATTAAAATAATTCATCACCAGATTTTCTAAATACAGACATATTTCCGTTACTAAAAACGGCTTTTGAATCCAGAAACATACTAAAACAAATCGCTGGGAATCGTATTTCCATTGTCGAAAAAAACGTCTTACAAGATCTTAGGAGATCGGTAGCATTCGGAATACTATCGAATGTTATCGGAGAGACTTTGTTATCGAAACTCGGAACTCTTTCTACTTTGTAAACGGCATGCTGATTGGGTCGCCGGTCTCAAACGGACCAATCAGAATCGCGGTCTTAACAGTACTTGTAAAAGAAGCAAACAAGCTAATTCGTGGAATTTATGTCCCCCGCTTCAGGGCCACTTGGGGGGAAACATCATGTGCGAAATTTGGCAATGGAAATTGGCTGAGCCGTTTATGCATTAAACATTTGACTGTCTTATGAGGAAATTAGAGCAAATAATATCGTATGTGAAGTCATTTTTGTACATAATACTGGTTTAGGGCAAGGGAAAGGGCATCAAAACACTTAATATATGTTACATCATTGCTTGATATGATATTGTACCAAATTTAAAGTAGATTCAATAAATAAAAAAAATAAGAGTTCTGGCATTTTGTACATGATGCCTATATTTCATGATAAAAAGGGGGATAACTCCGTAAAATACGCGCGGAATTTCACGAAAATCGAACTCATTCGAGATACTTGAATAATAAGTATCCTCAACAAGTTTGATGAAAATCGAATTATTCCTTCAAAAGAAAGAGCACGGAAAGCAATTTTTTGTACATAATGCTTTCATTTGGCAATGAAAGGGACAAAACTCTGTCGGATTCCAAAGAAAGTTGAGATACGACATCCAAACCCGTAATATATGTTAAACATCATTACCTTATATAATATTCTACAGAATTTAAAGTGAATTAAATAAAAAACATAAGAGTTATGGCATTTTGTACATGATGCCTATATTTGGTGATAAAAGGGGGATAACTCCATAAAATATGCGCGGAATTTCACGAAAATCGAACTCATCCGAGGTACTTGGATGATAAGTATCCTGACCAAGTTTAATGAAAATCGGATTATTCCTTCAAAAGATAGAGCACGGAAACGAAGTGTGACAGACAGACGGACAGAGGGAGGCAATGAAAGGGACAAAACTCTGTCGGATTCCAAAGAAAGTTGAGATACGACATCCAAACCCGTAATATATGTTAAACATCATTACCTTATATAATATTCTACAGAATTTAAAGTGAATTAAATAAAAAACATAAGAGTTATGGCATTTTGTACATGATGCCTATATTTGGTGATAAAAGGGGGATAACTCCATAAAATATGCGCGGAATTTCACGAAAATCGAACTCATCCGAGGTACTTGGATGATAAGTATCCTGACCAAGTTTAATGAAAATCGGATTATTCCTTCAAAAGATAGAGCACGGAAACGAAGTGTGACAGACAGACGGACAGAGGGACGGACAGACGGACGGACGGACGGACAAACCCAAATCAATATCCCCCGTTCCTCCGGAAGCGGGGGACAAAAAAAACACATGTTTACAACCGTAGCCACTGTTGCGTGAAAATATAAAAAAATGAAGTTTCTGCCGGCTGGTTTCAACGTAAAAGACTTGGAGAAAGCTACCAAGAACAAATGGCGGTGGGAATGGCTTTCAGAGACAGACCAAAATGGCGATAATTGGAGTGTTTGGTTACGGAAGCCAGATATCGCTGGAGTTGCATTTTGTGAATGTTGCCGTAAGACGATAAAATACGGATCTAGTGGGAAGAAAGGACTAAAACATCACGCCAACGATCCTTGTCACGTTAAAAACAAAAGTGCAGTGAAAACAAATCAGTAATGTTTATTTTTAGGAAAACTTGCAATGTTAATTGATCGAAAACTGCCTGTGAAGGATTCAGTGTTTGAAAACATCAAGATCATCATTTGAAGGTAATGTAAATACTGACAATAAACAGAATCTGTGTGATCAAAATCATACATTTTTGTTGTTTAAATGTGTCTAAATCCATGAGCTTCCGGGGGCCTTCGGCCCCCTGGACCCTTGACCAGGGCTTTGCCCTGGACCCACCGGGGGCCCTAGCGGCCCCCAGGCCCCCAACTTTGGTTTCAGGTTTTTAAAAAATTTCAACTTTCACCCATGTTAATCTCACTAAGGCAATCTACTTCGTTTGGGTCAAAAAAATCCTCAAGATCATTTAAGAAGATTGCGAACAAACATGGCGACATATTTTCACCTTGTTTTACTCCGTTATTGCATACAAAGAACTGACATTTCTTTATCTTTTAAAACACAGGATTTCGCCATTGAGTACATATTAAACATAACATTGAATAGCTTTCCTGAAATACCAGCTTTTAGTATTTTTTTCCATAATCCGCTTCTCCACACTGTGTCGAATGCTTTTCTAAAGTCGACGAATGTACAGTATACTTTTTTACCCATAGAAAATATATAGATTTTACGAATGGAGTATAAAAATGTTTTCTGAAGTAGAAAATCTTTTCGTAAAGCCAGCTTGAGCATCAGGTATAAGATGTATCTCGTCCGATAAATTTGTAAGACGTTTGTTTAAAACGGAGGTAAAAACCTTTCCAAGACAAGACATGAGAGTTATCGCCCTGTAATTATCAGAGAGTTATCGCCCTGTAATTATCAGGGTCTTTGGGATCACCTTTGTTTTTTTGATGGGTTTAATTATACCCATTTTCCTATGTTCTGAAACCATCCCAGTGTCAAGTTCAATATTATAAAGTTTTACGTACAAATTGCTAAAGATAAACAACGTATTTTTAAGGCATTCATTAACTATACCATCACCGCCTCCGGCTTTATTATTAGGTAGATCTTTAATGATATTGTTAATGTCCTCTTCCGTTATCGTTTTATTTAGAATATTATCATATATGTTTTCATCAATCACTGCTAGCTCATCATCATCTTCATCTACATCACATGTATTCAAATCTTTAAAATAATCAATAATAAGTTCATTTAATGGTATGTCATGTTATCGCAATATTTGTTTAAGTTTTTCCAAAAAGATTTTGAATCATATTTAGAGGCATTTCTCATTTCATGATGCATTTTTTTCATTGTACTTTTTACAGCATTTGTTTAATTCTTTTATATATTTCTTACTTTTTATTTTTATTAACATTATTGTTCTTTTTGTAGTGATGTTTTGCACTATGGAATTTCTTCCTTTTTTGTAGACATTCTCTACAAAACCATTGCTTATGGGTTTTAGAACGCTCTGAATTCCGTATCACCCGACTTGTTTTAGTACCAAACGTGTTTGTAGCTGCATTTTGAAAAACATCACTTATAGCTGAGGTGACCTCATTGATAGGTTCTTGCGATACAAGATTATTAACATTCTTAGACATTTCATATCAAAAAGTGCACCATCACCCTGAACTGAGTCTATAAACTTTGGTTTTCGATCTTCGGTCCATTTAACGTTTACATTCTGTTGTTTGTTAACTTCTGTAAAATTGGACACAAGGCATTTCATTTTAAAGAGTATCCTACAATGTACATCAGATATCAGAGGATCAAAACCCATGACATTAAACTCTGTAAATAGATAAAAATTTTCAGAAGACGATATAAGATAATCAATCACAGTCTTATTATGATAAGTTGTTTACCAATATACTTGTCACTACCAACACGACCATTAACTATGTATAAATTATTTCTTCTACAACAATAAAGTAATTTATAGCCGTAATTATTAATTTTACTTCCACACTGACTAACTCTTTTCAGAGGAAAATTCATATTACATAGTTTTTCAAAGTCATATAGATAATTGTGAAGTTCTTCATTTTCGTTTCTATCAAACACTATAATCTATTATTATCTGGTTCTATTAAATCTTCCTGTTTAGCTGTTTTTGCGTTAAAATCACCGAAAAGAGCAATGCTTTTGTTATTTGAAAGTTGGAGCATTTCAGCTTCAATCTCATTAAGGCCTCAGGTGAAGCATAATTAGAGCCTTCAGGTGGTACATAAACACATTTATATAAGTAACCGTCAGGTAAAGTAAGAACATCAAACCGATCAGTTTTGCTTTCAACAAAAAGAAGCAGATCGTGTGAAAGTATACGGTCTTCAACCTCAGGTAGTAGAATTTAAGACTTTAAGCCACACACGTTCAGAACGTTACTTTCAGTTCTTGGGCGAGACCTCATGTGGCGTCGCCCTATTGTCTGTATGGATGGTCATTTCTAGGGGGATGTCTTCCCGGGTCCGGAGGGAACTGAGGAGAGGGTCCTCCATGGAATGGCGGGGAAGGGGAGGCGGCTGCTGCGGCATGTAAAGATGACCATCAATATATAGCTTGTCCATTTTGAGATTAGCTACACGACCACGCCTCTTCGCCTCCTTATACACAGGATACAGTAACCTACGACGTTCATTTATTTCCGGCAGAAATTGCTCATTAACACTATATTGCTTCTTCTCCGCCAGTTTCCGAGGGGCAGCGTTTAGGACCGATTCACGATCTTTTCTTTCCCAAGTTCATCTTTGATAAACGTAGAGGAATTGAAGAAAGCACAAAAAAGTTCAGACGTTTTCTACATAATTCCCAAAATAATGTCCCAAAGGCCCATAACTAGTGAATATTGATGAATCAAACTGTCATTCAGGAAAATACAACCTCATGTCGGGGAGGTCAAGTGTAGCAAGTTTAAAAGAAATCGGTTGAAAACTGTAGGAGGAGAGATTGAGATCTACGGACAAATAAAGGTCTACGACGGACGGACGGACGGACAACGCCATACCATAATACGTCCCGTCATTTTTGACGTGCGTATACAAAGTCAAAATATAAAACGAATGCCACTTGGCAATATATCCCATCGGTCAGTCCAATAATGGGGTTATGCATAACTACGGAGCAAAGGCTACCTGCGCATGAAGTTGTCTATGACAAACTATTTCTGAAAATCCAAGAGAGCCGTCTATCGGCCATAGCGCTTTCCGGAACGCCCTGTAGGTATGGATTGTATTTGATATCCCATGGTTGTAAGAGGTTAATGAATTAAGGATCTTCTTTTCTTTCTAATTGACTAACCTTCCTAACGACTCCCTTGACCATACCTAGCTTTTTGCCTCTGTACAGTTGAGCATTCGCCTCTGAGGACGGTTTTTGGGTTTCGGCCCCTGGTCGATATATACCAATGGTAGTGAATTCTCCCTACTTGACAATCAGCAGTATGGGAGTTGCAGGACTCGTTCACCCTAAGTCAGTACAATGTGACCGTGCTTAGGGCCTTTGTTCGGCAATTTACCTCAGTGTGATAGCAATTTAATTTGGAAATATCCGGACTATCGCAAGAAGCTTACACGAACACCGGGAAGTGGTCCTAAAATGGCCTTAGTTGTTAATAGGACGTAAAAACAATCAAACCAAACCAACGAAATAATCAGCGAAATAAATTGGACGATGCACAACTAAGGACCTCGGGAAGTACTGAACATAAACTTGCTGTAAACATCTAGGATTACCACCTGTCGGCCATATTGTTTTTCGGTTCAATTCAAAATTAAATAATACAAAGAAAGGGGCCAAAGAGAACATGCATATGAAACTTGAGAAGGATCAATTCAGTACTACTCAAAAGTACTGAACAAACCTTACTGTCACAACACATGTACAAGTAGTCATCTGTCGGCCATATTGTTTTTCAGATATTACTGTCAAAATCGAACATGGCCGCTTGTGGATCGCCTGCAAAACTAGACGATGTACAATAAGGAACCAAAGACAGATAGGAAATAGCGATCACAAACTATAAATGTCAAAGATTGTCACCTGTCCCTCATATTGTTTTCAGATCGGCTCAAAAAACACACAATAGAAAACTAGTGACTAAGGGGAATCTGTATATGAATTTCGATAAGGATTTATCCAGTTCCTCCCAAGAAATAGCGATGAAAAGGATTGTTTAAGGACGAACGGACCATCTGATGATGATAGGCTAAAAATGAGGGCAGCCAATCATAATCCATTCTTTGTTTTGTTTTTAAATATGTCTAGTAGAGATATTTCCACTTGTAATTTCCAATCTGGAGGGTCTGTGCTCCTCGTGGTGTTTAACTGATCGCTCTCAGTTATTGTCCTTGACGTTAGTTTTTTTATCCTGAGTGTCCGTTTGGAACAGCTATTGATGAAATGTGTTTGTGTGAATGTGGGGTGTGTCAGTTGTAAATGTCCATGTGTGTTAATCTGATTAAAATCATATCTTGATCTCCGCGCCGTTCCGTAAACTCCTCTCTGCTGCGTTAAGATCTGAGATAATCCCATAGGGGGTCATGTCCCGATGACCTTTCGCATTAGCCAATCAAATCACTACTGGCAGAATCTTGACAGTGAAATTTTGAGGCGACAACGCTTGCATAAACGCATTTGTCGTTTCGTCACCAAAAATGTAATGTGGAATAATGTGACGAAATGGCTTGCTGCAAGATGATAGGTCGTTGGAAATTTATTTTAGTGTTGAGTAAAGAGGCGACAAAGGTCATCTGGACGTGACCTCTGATGGGATGTTGTCAGATCCTTGTAAAACGGAGTGAGAACAAGGATCTGTATTTTAATCAGATTGCATGTGTGTATATGGGTTTATGTAAGTACACTATTGTAACAATGTGTTTATGTTCATGTAAGTGTTTTGTAGGCAAGTACAAGTATATGTTAACATCAAAATATGTACGTATGCGATTTAGTCTCTGTGTATGGATATAAATGTGTGTGTTAGGGTCAATGGTGTACGAGTTGAACATGTATGTGTTCATTCCATATATTGTCGGGGAGATAGTTTATATAGGCAACGCATGTTGCTCAATAAATATGTTAATTCAATAAATTGTATCTGAAATGACAACAATGTCTATTTTGCTCAAATGTTTGAGTACTGAAACAGTTTTTTTTACAAATGTGTCTTGCTTAAAAATAATTAAGAGAATACCGAAGCGTCAACAAAACCATAATTCGAACAAAATATGCACAAAAGATACCCCTGCAAAAGTACGAGAGGATAAGTCCAGGTACAGTAAGTGTCTTCTGCTTCATCGACGACACCCGCCATGTATATCTTGGTCAAATCAAGTGTTCAAAAGAGAACCAAGTCATCATTGTCAATTACAACAAGTAAACACACTAATAAGCATTCTAAAAAACATCCATCTTAAAATCACAAAGATACAAAATATTTCCCAGCGAGACCAAAATTGCGACCATAAAACTGGTTCATAATTCTGATCAACCTGCATCTCTCGAATCCGTGTATTTAAATTTGTCAGCAGTCGACATCGATCAAGAAAATCTCGATATTTAGAACAAGCCCTATAATAACGAATCGGCTGCAACATGTAAACACCATAGGCTGGAGAAGCAGGATGTTTTTAGCAAGAAATGGAAAGTTCACGATAGGAAAATCTATTTTGGAAGGGTATATATGTATATACGATCGACTTGGTCAGCAAACTTCTTGTGAAATTTGGCAAAGTTTGTATTACTTGTTCTGATAAGCTCTTCCACAACATGTTTTGACAAAAGGACGGGCAACACACTCTTTGTTATATTTTATTGGTGAAATAACATACAACATTAAAAATCTATTTTCGTGTTTAATGACAAAAAATTACAATAATGAAAGTTATGTGTTGACATCAAAATGGAAAAATTGAATTCTTATTTCAGTTTGAAATCTCTCTCTTTCTTCGGGTAGTAAAACTGTGCTTGCAACTTTTTAATGCATACAAACACGCCATATTTCAAAAAATGAAATCGCTTTTCGCAATTTACGGTCAAAACAGAAGAAATTTATACTCTTTGATACAGACATATCCGATCACAAAAGTCCCCTATTGTAGACATATAGTGACATAATTGTTTTGTGCAGCAATTTCAATATGCGATTGTCTGTATAAAACGTTTAATTTCATGGAATCATACGGTAAAAAATTCATTATGCTTCCAATCATACAATAAATTTTACAAATATTATAGCTAGATTGCATCAATGTTCTGGGGGTTCAAATTTAGTTAACTTTCACTTTCTAAATGTACACCGTTAACAACAATGTTGAAGTATATCAATTACACAACACCACCTGTGATGCAACAAAAAATAGAGTTCATGTCGTCGATTTGAGAAATAATTGTATATCGCGATTATCATATATCTTATCAGGCTAACATTATATTTTTTTCTTTATATTTAAAATACTATGCCCGGTTGTGATTTGAAAGATGACGTATTATTTTTAGTAATAGATACAGTATATTTTTGTATGCCGAAAAATGAATTAAACTGCACGTTACAGCTGGTATAACACATGATAACCCTTGATACAAAATTCAAGCTGAAATCAAATATGATAAATCTATAAAATGGCTGATGTTCAAAATTATGTTTGAAATTGTTAAGACATTGAATTATACTATTGAGATAAGAAAAATATCTTCAAACCTTTTTCAAAACACTCGTTTTTAAAAGTAAGACTTGGTGTTTTTAAACAAAACTGGTAAAGTTTTCGACAATCACGCTCTTTACATGGTAACATTTGGTACAATTGTAATAATGATTGATAACTAAATTGTAATAATGATTGATAACTATAATTTAGCTTTTGATGAATAAGTGCAGTGCGTGAATATTGTGTTTGACTTATTAATGATGTCATACTTCCAATATGGAACTAGTAAACCGTATTCAATATTGAAGTTGTTTATATAACAAGAGATCCAGGAGGCCTTATCGATTATCTGAACTCAGTTTTATCAAAGAATTTAGTAAATTATTTCCCTTAGTCAACCCCCCCCCCCTCAACTTACATTCTAACAACATTTTGGAATTTGATTTCCCTTCACCCAAGGTTAGTTCAGACCAAATATGGACAACAATATCATATCACAAGAAGTATTTTGAAATCACATTTCCCCTATCCTGTCATTCCTTTGGAAGCTTTTAAATAATTAACTACATTACCCCTATACATTTCCCCTATTGGGCTCAGGCCAATTGGGGCCAGACTCAAAATTTATACAAAGAAGCCTTACACGAACATACCGCAGCCTACCAAATACACACACCAACATCGCATGCACTGGGAGGCCGTCCTTAATTGACCCTGACTGTATATAGACGTCAATTAACAATCAACCAACCAACAGTTATACAAAATTAGGTTTCCTCAAGCCAAATTTCGTCAAAATTGTATTAGTGGTTTGTGACTAGTAGGGATTTATAGAAAATGTTAACGTACGACGAACAGCGGACGATGGACTCTGCGACATGGAATAAGTTCATTTGCCCTTCTTGCAGGTGAGCTAAACATTATTACAATGCGTAAGCACCTTAAACAAAGCTCACAACTTATACATTAGTTTATTGCTAACGAACATTATTTCAAACAATAGCTAAAGGAAACTTTTAAGTTATTACAATAATACGTATACTACTTTTACCATGTTTGATGCATGTTTTTGCGGGAGGCAATGCAGCATTATACAATATTTACAATATTTGGTATTACTCCTCTTTAAACAGCAGTAAGATGCAAGCACAAACACAAAGCCAAGTCGGTATCTTTTGCAAGAATTTGGTACCAATGGTCATGAAGTATTTGCCTTTTATTCAGAATGAGGCGAGTTTGATGCAAACAGGAACATATCTTTGTGATTGTCCTCACTTTGATCGAATTTCCTCAAAATAAATGTCACGGTTGTTTGCGGTACTGCATCTTCAACGACGTCCAGAATATCCTGAATGTATTCGTCCCCTTTGGTCGCTTTTATATAGGGACAACTCGGAGATAACCTGGTGTGCGTCGCCATGACTCTTTTGTTTGCAGCTATTGCTGTCAGCATTATTCCACAAGCATGGCAAGCAACTATATCATGCATTCCAGTATAATAGAAACCAGCATTTGCTAGTTCTCGAATCCTATCCTGCCCGAATAGTTGATTTGCTATCTCTTCAAATGACGTCATCCGTGATTCCAGCGACTCGTATACGTGATCAACTTGATATTCGCTGCTGATGTAACTTTCTGGTGTATTTTGGATGCAGACGTCGGTCATGTTCTCTTGAACGAACGGGCAAAAGTTACTAAGTACTGCATGGATGAGCCTTGGGTCATCATCTTTTCGCCATGTTCCGAAATAAAACCCACACATGAAGCATCTCGTTGCATGAGGTCGTTTCCAAAAGAAGAACCCTGCTTGCGCAAGACTTCTTGCAGGGGGTACGTCACCAACAGGCCATGATGGTGGAAAGGTCGCAAACCTCACATCTTCACTTTCGTTTTCTGGATACGCCATAGACGGTTCTTTTGCTATTACATCAGGAAATCCTTTTAACATTATGTTAAGCCACAATTTTCTGATGTAGGAACGGTCACGAAGCGGAAGGCCCATAAGTGTGCAGCCCAATGTGAAATTGATTTTTGCCCTTCTGGGAGAGAGAATGTCCAATATGTTACTACACAGGTACGTCGTAATTCCGTCAAAGGTTTCATTGTCCTCGGTCAGATTTGGATCGTTTTTAAAAACGAGACTGACTGTTGAGCTTGGTGTTCGCAGCAAGGAACATTCGGCACATACCAGGTGCGTACCAACGCTTGCATGCACTCCTAGATGTTGTCTGAATGCTTCAACATCAATGCGTAATGTCTTCTTATCTAGCTCAACCAACAAACCGTATATGCCAAACTTCATATGGCGAGTGTCAAGTCCATGCTGTTGGAGACGTTGGTAGACGGAACATGGATCGATCATTCGGATAAAATCTGGGCTTCGAGTGCGAATAAGTTTCAAAAGGTACGTTTCCCAGTCCGTATTGCTGCACAAAACAGAATGTGCACACGACGAAAAAAACCTGAAATCATCCTCCAGTTTCACATTATCATCAACCAGCAAACACACAACTTTTTCCTTGCTTATGGTGCGAACAGCAACGGATGTCAGGGTAGAAAATGTTTTGTTCATAGCAAATGAACTGGAGAGGACAAATAAGACCCTACTCCTATCAATAAGCATCTGTCCGAACGTTTGGAAAAATAAGCTGTCTGCTTCAATCATCTGATCATGTAGAAAATCATATCTGATTCCGGCTGTCTTGAGTAACGGAAGAAGCTGTTGACCGATAAAAGGCTGGTCTTGGGTGACGTACAGTACAAGGACGTCAATATCGGTGTCTGCTTCAAGTCTTTGGAATTTGTTGTCTCTGGTGTGTCTCCTTGTTTCTCCCAAAGGAGATGAGCGAAGGCATACAGTTCTATCAGAACTAAAACAGCCCGGGGTGTTTTCTTCTATCGTTGACGAATTCATGATGCTTTTAAAATCATCTCATTTTCTTTTTTAACTTCATTGCAGGATTCACTGTTGATAAAAGATAGTGTATCATTTAATCATAAACAATTGATCGATAACACATGTAAGAATAAACTTCTCTAAACGGAGTGAGAACAGTGATCTGCATTTTAATCAGATTGAAATGTTGAAATTGAAATGTCCTGTAATCTATAAACAGAATAATACATTTTCAGTTGATTGTAGAACAATAATTCAAGAACGATTGACACTACTCCATAATGCAGATGCCATTCTGTAAGCAACAAGGCTATTTTATCATATGCCAAGCTTATCTTACATGTGTACATTATCACTGGAGTTGCCTCCCTTAACCAATGACTTCCATATTATGCTTTTTAATTCTGAATATTTAAGGTTTTTCTAAGGTTTCATTTTATTTAAACATATAACATATCATTTAATTTGTGTCGAAATACTATTATTGAACTGTCGGAATAAAAAAACATGATCATTTAATAATTTTAAGGCTGATGATCTAGAATGCTCTCAAATACAATGTACATGTAAAAATTAATGGCATACTAGGAGTTACTCCTCTTTTCCAACCTGGTGTCGGACAATGTGTCATTTTCAACTCAACACGTTACTACGTGTGATATTGTGACTACTTACACAATCTATATAAGATCATATATATTTTATATGATAAACTGTCAGTATTAACATCAAGTGGTCATCATTTCTTATATGTGAAGCAACACAAAGAAAGCAAACACCTTAGTTGAATAACATTTTAGAAATGACGAAAAACGGGTCCATATTATTAACGCTATTTAACATTCTGTTCAAGTTTCCCCTTGTCTAGATGTTGATACTACATGTTAACAATATCTCCCATATTCGATAACTAATCGCAATTCTTGTTAAAATCATCAAAAGTACAAAAATTGTTATACTCACAACAGGGAGCAGTCTCTGTGACCGATTTCATTACCGGAAGTGTACACATATGCAGGATGTGACCCAATGGAAATTCCAGGTCATCTACATACACGACATGGCGTCCACAGGTTAGTAAAAAGATTGTTCTCACATGAAAAATCATCCGTTGTAATTTTGAATCAATCGAGAACTACTTTAGTTTATTGTCAGAACTAAAAAGATATGGTAAGATAACAGCAAATTACATGAACAGGTTACAAACGTGTGTATAACTGAATTGCATAGAGAGAACAAGCTTTCACGTTTAATGTTTTTGAGATTTAACCTACATGTACGAGAAGTGACGACCCTTTCGTTTTCCTTCGTGTTTTTTTCGCAATAGCAAAAATGTTTTTATCCCAACCAGAATGTTACGTTTATTCGTCAAACCTAAAATATAACGGTAAATATTTATTTATATAGCCACGTCATATGTAAATAAACGAGTTAAATGATTGCTGCTAAGGCAGAACTTAACCTCAATACGAAATAAATTAAACATAGTCTTGATTTATCCTTATTCTACCATTTCATATTTTAACATTAAGTCGCAAATTTAGTTCAAACGAATGGCAACAAAAAATCAGTTATTTTAGTTTAACCTTATGCAGATGCATGTGCAAAAGAAGAATAAATAATATCACACATAAGTCTTTCTACTCGCCAGTTACATGATCAATATATTTATAATAGATAAAACTGTTATTGCGTATTATGGTTTGATAGCTTAGCACCTTTATTCATATGCTAATTTTTTTTTTTTGTAATTGTCTCAATTCATTTATTTTCTTACCTTCAATAGAACAAACACACATCTACATCTTCACCATATACCATTTTTTTCTTTTACAATACCACGAACTGTTACCAAGCTTTTAAGTTTTGTAGAAGTCCTTGCCAAACTCTTTCTCTTTATCACTTATTTCTTTCTCACTTTGTCCTTTTCCTCTTCGTTCTTTCTATTTCCTTCTACTCTAATTATTTTTATTAATTGTTTTGATTACAGCTCCCTATCATATTTGATTTTGTTGTTATAACACCATATTGACCACACCAAAGGTCGATAATTGATAACTAACATACATTAAAAGCCACATAATCAAATAGTCGCATTTACAACAACAGCTTTCGTTTAAATTAATTAGTCTACTGTCCTCAAATTATCTGTTGTTTTTTTAGCATTATTAAAATACGTAAATGTGATTTAAACGTTTTCCCCTTCTTTACTTATCTGATATTTTATATTGAAAGAGTAATTAGACGATAAAACCAGTTAATTTAATACTAAAAGCAAATGTTATGACATGATGTGTAATGCAAACAAAACATCCAAAAATATTCATACTTATCTGATATACCAACACTCACATAATTATATATATAAACAACTCAAATTCACAAAACCACACTGTTCATAAAAGATGATAATAATAGTCTTTTATTTCTATTGAGAAGTCCAATTGGTATCTTAAAAGAATAGTATAATATTGTTGCTTTTGTCATTTGTAAGGAACCTTTATTTTAAAACAAAAAATGCACCCTGGCACACTCCTATGAATATATGGTATATCTGACAGGATTGCATCAAAACATTGTGTATTGCTGTTGGGTCTCTGGGTCAGGATCTGACTAATTATCTACTTTTAAAGACATCATCATCAAATACTATGCCATCAAATGACCTTTGCTTAACATCTTTATTGTTACAATCATTATACAAACAGTGCAAGCATTGGTAAAATTAATGCCAAAAAATCATTATGCGACCCCATTGGCGCCCTCTGAACCCCAGAAAGTAAGCAATATGCTAAACATAGATTCCGATTTCATCTACATGGTATTATTACAGTCAATTTTGGTTAGAATTGGACTAACGGTTTAATAAAAAGTTTATTGAAGCTGAAAATGCCCATTTTAACACCTTTTGGGGCCCCAAACAAATGCCTCCTTGGAGTCGGTTATGGAAGATTTTCTTAATTTTCCTAAAGTATTTGATATTAAATTAGACCAATTATGTGACCTTGACACACTTTGTGAGTTTTCTTACTTATTTTTGTTTAACTTAAATCTTCAAGTGTGCTACTTATGTAATAGAAACTATACGAACTAGAAGTTTTTCTACATTTTCAGTGTGTTAGAACTTAACCAACACATTTTCCATTTTACACTCCTCCCACTTTGACCCCCAAATTTTCTATGAGCCCACACAAAATCAGATGTTTTGAACTGACCTTAAATTATCTTCCTGCACAATATTAGCCTTATCACTGATAGGCCGCAGAAAGGCCAAAATTGGCACCCCTCCTTTTCTGTCAAGAGTTTCTTGGTAGGTACCGCTCAGGTTTAATTCATTTTAGCCTGTTTTTTAACATGATTCTCAACTTGATTATTTTTTCAGATGAGTATATCGAGCCTTTAAACAAAGTCCTTACATTTGATAGTAAATGGCGAATAAGTTTTAATCGTCTGTATATTTAATTGTATAAATGAAACTTCGAAAATAATAACAACTACAGCTGTATATTACTTTTATTGATGATATTCATATCATTTAAATTAAATGATTATGGATTGTTGGGTGTTTATATATTTTCTTATTGGTTGAGTGTACAAGTGTGTGATGTTGGTATGCTAGTCTAGGGAATGTACATAGTTTAGTATGTGTATGCATGTGTGGGGTATGCGTATATTCCAGGCACTGAATGCAGGTGTCGTATGAGTATATTTCGAGCGTAATCTATATATGTTGGCTGACCAACAAAATTAACTATATAAATAGACAAACAGGTTTCAAACACGTGCACATGACCAAAAAACTGGACAGAACCGGCACAGCACAAGACATTCACATTTGCATATACATGAGCTCATAATCACCTGGTCTGGGTCTTCCCTCAGGGCAAATCACAAGTAAAATACTTAGACTGGTCTTCTATACATGCATACATATACATGTTTGTATATATATAACAAAACACAGCATCAATGCTTTATATATTTTATTAAAAACATTATATCACTCTACTACATATATTTCATACGGTGTATTTGTGTCGTGTGGATGAATATGTCGAACGCGGTATGAATATGATTTGAGCGCTGTACATAATGGATGTGTGTTTATTTTTAAGTGCAACGAATGTGAAAAGTGTGTATCTATTTGTACATTGTAAAATGTTTGTGTTTATATTTGTTTCTTCTATGATTGAAAAGGGTGTGAGAATGTATATGAAGGGTGTTAATATTGTCAATGTGTGTGTGTGCATTTGTTTGTTTTATGTGCATGGCGTGTTTACAATTGCTTATTGTATGGATGTGAAGGGTGTGTTTAAATGCAACACATCAAATTTGCTGTTGTAATTGCATTTTCCCTTGGTAAGCTGCTAACCGACGGCCAAAAACAGTAAATAATTACCTATTTATTTGTTGTTGAATGGTATGTACATATCTGTAAGTTGTATATATGTGAAGGGTATGTATATATTTGTTAGTTGGATATATGTGAGAGGTGTGTATATATTTCGTAGTTGTATATATGTGAGGGGTGTGTATATATTTGTTAGTTGTATATGTGTGAAGGGTATTATATTTTTGTAAGTTGCGTATATGCGAAGGTTGTGTGTATATTTGTGAGTTGGATATATGTGAAGGGTGTGTATATATTTGTTAGTTGTATATATGTGAGGGGTGTGTGCATATTTGTTAGTTGGATATATGTGAAGGGTGTGTATATATTTGGTAGTTGTATATATGTGAGGGGTATGTATATATTCGGTAGTTGTATAAATGAAAGGGATGTGTATATTTGGAAGTTGCGTGAATGTGAAGGGTGTGTATATATTTGTTGGTTGTATATATGTGAATGATATGTATATATTTGTTAGTTGTATAAATGTGAGGGGTGTGTATATATTTGGTAGTAGAATATATGAGGAGTGTGTATATATTTGTAGGTTGCGTGTATGTGAAGGGTGTGTATATATTTGTTAGTTGTATATATGTGAGGTGTGTGTATATATTTGTAAGTTGTGTGTATGTGAAGGGTGTGTATACTTATAATTGTTAGTTGTATATATGTGAAGGGTATGAATATATTTGTTAGTTGTATATATGTGAAGGGTATTATATTTTTGTAAGTTGCGTATATGTGAAAGGTGTATGTATATATGTGAAGGGTATGTATATATTTGGTAGTTGTGTGTATGTGAAATGTTTGAAAATATTTGTTGTAGGTGTGTGTATGTGAAAGGTGTGTTTATATGTGTTAGTTGTGTATAGGCAAAGAGTATGTACATATATTTGGTTAGGTGTGTGTATGTTTATGGTATATATATTAGCGTGTATGTGAAGGGCATATATAATTTGTCAGTTATCTGTATGTAAAGGGTGTGCATATATTTTTTTCTCTTTATTTTTGTAGAATACATTCATCTTGAAGGATATGATTGATATACAGAATGGAATACTACACGTGGAATGGCATATCATCTGTGCTATCTTAGTGTATAATGGAGGATAGACATTCGGCAAAGAAAAACGTTTTAGTTGTCTACCATGACCAGCCAGATAGCAAAAGTACTTTTAATGATGGTGTCTTTAAACTGTTGAAAGACAATAATTTTGAATCTTTAACACTTGAAAATGATGGTATGCCCAATAAACCTATACTTACAAATTTCATCGATCTAGCGCAATCAGCTGGGAAGCTTTTATTCATCATTTCGAACGAATTCAAATACAAATCTAATACGTTACAGTATCTATCGGCTTTAGCAACCCAGGTTTTAGAGCCCGAACATATTGTGTGTTTGTTTAAAGACTGTGATCTACAACTTGAAGATACAATTTCGTGTCTTGTAGCAACAAAACTAGTTGACGTATGCAACTGTGAAAAGGAATGGCAAACAGCATTGCTAGAACACTTATTCAATCGACGGCCGAATTATACCCATTTCTTGGGACCAGCAATGGTACCAAGCTTTCTTCATCACATACATCTAGAAACGTTCGAAATTGCCTTAATACATAAAAATGACCATCTTCGGATCGATTTGGAGAAGTTCCAAAGTCACCTAGACCGAGATGTTCATCTTTATGGAAGATGTGATGAATGCTTGAAACTTTGTCCTGAAGAAACAGCAGTCAGTGTCGTATATGATGACAACCTAGAAGAAAAGAAAGACGAGCAAGTCGAATGTCTGCGTATAGCATATGAGGTGTGCAAAGTTTGGAAGCGTCTTTCCAATATAAAACACAATGTTGGATTTCCCATTGAATGTGCCATCACTGGCATTCTTCGTCATTTCAAGTTTGTACGAACTTTATTCATTCAATGCTATCAGCTATTGTCTTCTACTCAAGCAACAAACCATCACTACGACACGGAGGAATCGCGGATAGCATCGTTTCCATCTTCCTGGAGTGAAAAAAGCGCACCGAAAGTTGAAGAGCTTGCCAAAGCAGGGTTCTATTATGACGGTTGTCCCCATGTCACGTCGTGCTACTGTTGCGGTGTAACCATATTTGACTGGTCTCCAAAAGATAACCCATTATATGAACACGCGGGACGCTGTGGATCGTGTCCATTTATCATTGATAAGCTTCCCGAGGATATTATCAAATCTGCCCAAGAGTCATGCGTCAACAATGAATACAAGATCAACGAAAACTACTGCCTATTGGATTCACGAAAGCAGTCTTGTGAAGCTTTCAAAACAGTATTGGAATCTGCGAATAAAGCGAAAGTTGATGAAATGTCCAAGTGCGGATTCTACTTTACCGGAATCGGTATCCTATTTGCATGTTTTGCCTGTGGATTAATCATACGGTATACAGAAGGAAATATAAGAACGTTTCATGCGAAATTCTCACCGACGTGTAGCTTTATGAGATCAGAGCATGGAGAAGACTATATATTGGATATCTGTTCTGCATCCGATAACCAATCTTCACGAACTATTTTGACAATACTTCCTGCAGTTTTACCACAGAAACCTTTAACTGCACTTCCTAGACATTTCTTCATGTTCATTCCATCAAAAGCATCATTGGCATCAGATCACACGTGTCCTTAGACAAATTAATTGCCCTTAACCAAGTATTTCATGGTCTAAAAATATTTACTCGGTCATTATAGCGGCTTAAATATCAAAATGTCAAATCCTTGTTCTCGCGTAACTCAAACGTGCAATATAGGCCAGGATTAGATGAATCATTTAAACAAAATAAATCAATGAAGATGTGAGATCGATTGTTGGCCATTAACTCCGACGAATAATACGTATCAATAGCGTATGCCTTTATCAGAGAGAGTATCAATTATTCCACATAAACAGACATGCATGCTACTGATTTTAAGTTAAATAAGATAATTCTGAAAGGGTCATTTTTATTTTCGTATACCGATTTCAAGCAAACATTTGTTTCAGTTCACATTTAATACAATATGTAAATAAAACAAATAACGTAAACTCTCGTGTAATTCCCATCTGTTTGTGACAGTGACTGTTTTATTTGGTTCTTAAACAAAAAAATGGCTTTTTAAGTACACAACGGACTCAAATCAATCCGTGTGTACACACGAGATGATGTTAAACTTGTTTTTGTCTTCCATGTCTACGTGCACAAGACGTGTATATGTTAGCGCGGTGGAGGATATTACCGGACACTTAAGCTTCAACTACTGCCATGGCTTTATTTGCTACATTTTCTACACAAGTCATACTCTTAAATGCGTAACAGATACCCTACGCCTTGCACAGCGTAGCTAGTAACATAATTAGTAATTTATTCGTAAATCACAATGCTCAGACAAAAGGCTAGATTGGTATACATCATGTATCCAATAGGCGTTGTTTCTACTCGGGTGTCGTCGATGAAGCAGACAACGCTTACTCCTCCAGAACACCTGGTCTTATTCTCTTGTTTACAAGGGTCTCTTTGTGGTCCTTTCTTTTTTTGCATTGTGTCCCTAGTTTAATCGATTTTGAGTTCGGATTATGGTTTTGTTGACGCTTCGGAATACTCTATTTTTTTCTACTTATCTATCTTCGTCATGGTCGAAATCTGATAAGTCGTCTTCCGATGAAAATAACTAATTGTGTTTTGATTATGTATTCTGATTGGTTCAAAATGAGAGTACTATGATAATGTCGAATGGAAGTGTGCTTCTTTTCAACACTTAGTACTGGTTTCTGTTTACCTTGGTCAGTTGTGCCTCAATGACGTCACCTGTACCATGTGACTGGGAGCTCTTTGATTGACTAGTCAGTATTTATTGATATGTGTTGCAAGTTTTCTTATTGTTGCAAGATTTGAAAAATCGTGGCCAAAATCCTTTAAGCTGTAGGTAAAATATATATAATTATACTAAGCTGTACGTTGTGCAAGTAAAGTTCTACGTATCTCATACTTACAGTAAACTAAATTCACTGCACAAGATACTATCTTCAATGTGATTTAAATATTCTCACTCCGTTATATAAGGATCACACAGCATCATGTATGACGTCATGTTTTGGTTACCATTTGCATTAGCCAATCAAATTACCGCTTGCAAAATCTTAAAAGAGAATGTTATTGAGTGAAAAAGCTTGCATGATCCTATTTGGGCGTCGGATTATTTAGTAACAACAAGCCTTATGTTTAAGTTGGGGCGAAATGACCATGTGCAGCTGACAGTGCACCCTTCTTCTTCCGTTAAGGGAATAAACTCTTAGACAAAAGTGTACAATATCCCTCCTGAGCGCATGTGCAAAAAAACATAATTATTATCATTTTTTTTTTGTTCATTTTCTAATGTATAAAAATTTTACATGTACAATTAAAAAGACAGTCAATTACAGAAAAATTATGGAGGCTGGTGGACGTGTTTGACTAAGCTGGTTTTAAAGGAGGAGAGAGTGTCGCTAGCGGCTATGTGAGTGGGAAAACTGTTCCAGTTGATGATAGTACGTGGAAAGAAGGAGTATTTCAGGAGATCTGTCTTTGTATTTGTTTTATATTTATAAGAAAATTCTAGTGGAGTGTGAAGTAAAGAGGTGACAAAGGTCACCTAAACATTACCTCATACAGGACGTTGTCAGATCTTTATTTAACGGAGTGAGAATAAGGATCTGCATTTTAATCAGAATGGACTATCCTGTACGTGCAGTATACCTTGTCTAACGTACAAGATCAAGTTATTTGTTTAGTGGCCCTATCGTGAAAATCAATAATGATATGTACGCAGTTATGTCCTTGCCGTTAATTCAATATTTACAATAATATCATGTTCATTACATATTTTACACTGATGCTAAATCAACACCCAAAAACACTATAGGAAAGTATAGCAAACAAATTTGAATAAAATCTTATCTGATTGAAATAAATATTGATCCTAGTAGCAGAAGGACTGGGTTACAAAATATATAATAGGACTTGTTTTTAGATTTGATATCGGTGTACTTCAGAATTATTTGGTGCTTTGTGTTTTATTTAATGTGCACAAGTGATTGACTTGGTATTATGTCAATATCGAGTACGTTTCCCATGGAAGTCAATGGATTTTTTATTTATACATTTGTAATACAACAATTATATATACATATTGAATTGCATCTTTTTGTTGTTTTTTTTTTTACTGCGAGTTATCAATTTACAAATAAATATGCGTCATGTAAAATACTGATGGAAACGTTTTTTATTTCAATATTTTTAGCTCATTCGTAAAGTATTACCACTACAAAAGTGTTGACGAGGCCAACAATATGAGAACATCTCCGACCAGATCTGTTATATTTATATATGTATCATATTCAATTCCAAAGAAACGCTAAGGAAACTTAGGGGCACCTTATTTCGCAATCTGATTAAAATCATATCTTGATCTCCGCGCCGTTCCGTAAACTTCTCTCTGCTGCGTTAAGATCGGTGATAACCCAATAGAGGGTCATGTCCCGATGACCTTTCGCATTAGCCAATCAAATTACTACTGGCAGAATCTTGACAGTGAAATTTTGAGGCGACAAAGCTTGCATAAACACATTTTTCCGTTTAGTCATTTCGTCACAAAAAGTTAGTGCGGAATAATGTGACGAAATGGCTTGCTGCAAGATGACAGGTCGTTGGAAAATTATTTTAGTGTTAAGTAAAGAGGCGACAAAGGTCATCTGGACGTGACCTCTTATGGGATGTTGTCAGATCCTTGTAAAACGGAGTGAGAACAAGGATCTGTATTTTAATTAGATTGCTAAATTTCGATAAATATATCATTGACTTCTTTTGACAAAGAGTCTTTTCATTGAACTGTGATAATATGTTTGCATATCATTAATACAGTAATTTCTTACTTATGATGAAGATTCCTGTTCAACGCAGTTGATTTAAAGATTATAAATTTTATTGTAAATCTTTATTTATTTGTCTCTGTCCTTTGAAATGATGAATAAACATATGTTCTTTTGAAATAGTAAGGTATAATCCCGAGTTGATTAAGTTATTTCAGTGTTCATAAGCATGGATATGAAAACAAAAGACAAGATGCCCAGGAGGCCTGTATCGCTCACATGGATACATTGGTATCTAGGTAAGCGTGGCATTACATTATATTTTCCAAAAAGACCAAATGTATACGGACAGACCCAAAGTGTGACAAATCCTTGAAGCATATCTGTATGACTTAAAATTGTGTTAATCGGTGTGTACTTAAACTGTTTTTAAATTCAACTGCGAAACTAGGTCCCTAGGGTTGTGGCTAAACCCTGACATCAATGCTAATACAAAATATACTAGGGATTTCAGTCTTTTAAAAGTTATGACTAAGAATTTAAGTTTGTAAAAGAGCGTAGCATACCCGAGACTAATCAATAGCATAACTGTTATCGTCTCTAGGAGTTCAGTCTTAAAGGGCGTGGCAGACTTCGGGATCAAATCATAAACAATGGTTGTAATCGTCTTCTCTTTTGGATTTCAGACGTTTAAAAGTTATGAATCTGGAGTCAAGTCTGCAATAGCGTGGTGGAAACCGGGAAAAAACTAAATTCATGATTACAAACATATCTTAATGCTCAGTAATTGTATGAATGGTTTTGGGTTGGGGATCTCAACCGTTTAAAAGTTCTGATTCAGAAGTTAAACCTTCAAGGGTGGAGCTCATCCCGGGACCAATCATAATATCATGATTGTGTTTGTCTCTATATGCCAAGCAATGGTATATATTTCTATTCTATTGGGGGTCACAACAAAGTAGCAATTTAAAAGGCTTTACCTCTATTTCTCATTATTGGGCCCACCCCTCCAGCCCTTCGGGGGGCTTTCAAAATCACCATTATGAAAAAGATTTTCCAATTCCCCAAAGGATGTATCTGACCTAATTTGGTTCAAATAAATCCATTCAGTACTTAATGACAAATTGCGATTTAACGGACTTGCGTTTTTCCCCTCCGTCCTTGGGGGGTCATAGTCACAATTTATGCAAAATTTATCTATTATCCCCAAGGTGTGTTTCTGATGAAATTTATTTCAATTCCATTCAATAATATGACTACTAGCGATTTAACAGGTTTTCTCTTTATTTCACACATTTGGCCCCACCCCTCCGGCCCCGAGAAAGTCGGATTAAGTATTTATTCAAAATCTGTTTTCCTCCCCAAAGGATGTTTCTTATCAAATTTGTTTCAAACCAATTCAAGACTGTTTGACAAGTAGTGATTTAAATGGCTTTCCCCTATTGGGCCCCTAGGGGGTTTGAGTCACCATTTATGCAAACTCTTCTCGTTCCCCAAAGAATATTTCTGAAATATATAGATTTAAATCAATGCAGTACTTTATGACTAGTATTTAAAACAAAATGACGGACGACGGACGCCGTGCCATGGCATAGGTTCACTGGCCAATTGTGCCATGTCAGGTAAAAATGTAATACAGACTTCAAATAAGGAAATTCTTTGAATATTTTGATGGTCTAAGGTTAAAACGCTTTACGCTTAAGCATATGGGTCGCGGACACCAAGTGATTAAGATGACAACCGGCTTTTACAAGCCCTCCACGTCTGCCTCGCCTGTTCGAGGCCTACTTCCGGACCCACTTGTCGTAGGTCTGTTCTTATTCTCCGGTAACACCGGCTTTACTCTACCACTTAAACCTTGGACATTTTTAAATGACAATGGGTTATAAAAGGGGACGTAAAACACAAACTACATCAACTTCATCCATATGCTGCTTTCAAGTCCCAGTCCCCGCTGGTGAATTTTTTAGTCTCCGAGGTTTGTTCGAGCCTCCATAGCCACATTTTATCTCATTTGAGTAGTGGCACGGTACATGCTATACACATTTTCGTAGTACACGATTTGAAATTATACAGAAGTAGTTCAAATTAAAGAGGTTTTACGAACCCTGACCCTTCTGCTTCTACATTAGTTGAGAAATTTTGGGTTCCTATCTTTTGGCCCCTAGCATCACTGACAAGTCTTAGAAGGACAAAACAGCTGTATGATGCAGTTACATTTTTTTGGCAAACTGTATCTATTACTAAATTAAAAAAGTGCAGCATGTGTGTGTTACGTCATCTTCCATGATGTGATGTCAATGACTCCGTACAAACAGCATCAAGGGCCAAACACTCTGTATGGAAAATAGGTACACATCAAGGAATATCTCCAGGGTCATCTGACTCAGTATATCTGTCACGGGTTCTGAACACATCCAAGTTAATAAGATTTTATGTTATGGTTTCTGGGGTATTAAAAGGCGATCAAATTTAATCCGAATAATCACATGAAAATGTGCAATTTGTAACGTCTGTACAATAAATTGGTGGCCTATGTTCAAACTTTGCAAATTTTAAGTCACTTTTTTTTAAAATTTAGGGCTGTTAACGTCGAAATGGATGACACTGCATACAATGCCTTATTTATATTTTTCAATACTTTAAGCAAACGTATGTATGCCTTTGATAATCAAACAAAATACATTATTTGCAGAACATGATACGAACCTCTAGCATGCAGTGAAACGTTAGTTTGTGAGTCCCTTGAATTTCTGTACACCCGCCGTCTGTTTTGTTAAACCTAAATACAATTCTTGAGGTATGTGTTATTGACCGATAACGTACCTGGATACAACACTATTGTGAAAGTAACCTTATGATTTACTTATATACAAAATAATTAAATTCTAGTGGATGGAAGCTGACATTTTCATTTCAATGATTTTTTTTCACACATGGATTTGTCTCCCCTTCTTTAATGTCTTTAGAAAAGTCACTAACCCTCACTAACATGTCATTCCTTATGAATAAACAGCTTTATGGTTGGAAATCTGTTGATAACACCCATGCAATTCCGCTATTTTCATTACGAGTATACATAGAAGTAGGACAATTTAAAACAACTAGTCACGCGATTACTGTCGTCTGAACGTATCAGATATCGGTCACGTGGACATGTTTCGTATGAGATCATTTACCCAAAAAAGACATCGGTGAACTCAGATAGTAAAGTGTCCACTATAAGCTTTACTGAGTTAATTCCCCTCAATACATAAGCCGTCACATTGAAAAAGTGAGAAAAAACCGGTAGAAAGACATTTTGGTCATCAATAACAAAGGCCAAATTAAAAGGAGTGCCTAAATATACAGCAATAACTTCTTTTTGCCCCTAGTTTAATCGATTTTGAGTTTGGATTATTGTTTTGTTAACGCTTTGGTAATCTGTGACATTTTAAAAAATGTTGTATCAGAGTATTTGTAATAAGGAGAATAGAAACGCCAGTTTTGAAATAAATTATAACCCCTGGTGCATATTAACATTTAGGGCGTATACATTAATGATTTGAGGGGTATTGGGAATATATGTTATTGTTAATGTTATAAACAAAGAGGCAATATATTGACCTCAATATGTCGTAAAAAACATAAATTAATAGCTTGTTTAGTCGAAATTATATTTTCAAACGATATTGCAATTTAAACCTTTTCTACGACGAAACTTTAGTATGTTTGCGGTGGAAGACCACCACGAAAATTTCTCTCAAGAGCCATCATGACGGCTGTATGCATAACACTATTTTCGTGATCTTCACATTGGTTAATTTTGATAAGTACATTTGAAAGATGACGTAACAGACACATGTGCTGCAATTTTTTATACAGCATGCCGAAACTGCACCATACAGCTGTCTCGTCCTTCCAGGACTCTTCAGTGATGCTAAGGGCCAAAAGGCGGGAATCCAAAACGTCTAAAGTATTGCAGAAGCAGAATGGTCAGTTGCGCAAAACCCCTTTAATTTATGAATTTAGAAGCTTACTTAAACTAATTCTGTATAATTTCATATCGTGTACTACGAAAATGTGTATATTATGTACCGTGCCACTACTCAAATGAAATTAACTGTGGCTATGGAGGCTCCAGCAAACCTTGGGGACTAAAAATCCACCAGTAGTCTACCAGGGACTGGCACCCCTATATGAATTAATGTGCCCATCGTTACTTTAAAATAACAATATTGAAGTCAGGTAACAAATATCAGGCACACGAACAGACGTTAAGGCAGGGGAAGATCCATACAAATTTCTCCCTCAACATAACAAGCATTTACGAGTTACTTCCCTTAACCTTGAAATTCAGAAATGGATGTGTCGACTGTTTGGCCAACAGTCAATCTGATTAAAATACAGATCCTTGTTCTCACTCCGTTTTACAAGGCGCAGTAGAGAGAAGTTTACGGAACAGCGCGGAGATCAAGATATGATTTTAATAAGAAAGGCCAACAGTAAAAATATTATAACGAGGGAGGTGAAGTTTTGGATTGTTAAAATAGATATATTTTTTTTGAAATAAGTAAAAATCAACAAGGCCCAAATTATCTTTTGAAAACTTTTTTTCCAAATGCCTTGATCGTTGAATGTTTTCTGATTGATGTCTTCGATTTCTGACTTTCGGGACCTTCTTTTCTAAGTAAGGTGGACAACGATACAAATATATAGTTGTGAGCTATGTTAAACCATACTTTGTGGACAAAAATCAACAAAAGCTAAGATTAATGAAAGCAAAGTGAGCAGGGGATCATATAAATATTTCTCTTACCCTGGACAGAGATATCCACACTTTTATCCTAGGTTGAGAAAGCTTTTTGAACGTTCTCAACAATTATTTTATGACGTCGTAGCAACACTAAGATGACGTCACGGCAACAATACAATGACGTCACGTCGACACCTAAATCACATCAAATCAACATTGTCTTGCATTGTTGTAACGTCAATATTAGATATACACGAGGTTTAACAGGGTAAGAGAAAAATAACCATTCACCTCTTTGATAGTGAGACAGGAGACATCAACCCTCTGGGTAAGATTCTTAAGCTGCCAAACACGAGGCTTGGTGATTGGCAATTATGCAATTAGAAAAATAGTATAAAAGCCCTAAAATGTTACATTGAAAATGCATTGTCTGATAATATGTAAATATTATTGATAAGTGAAAGATGTTGGAGCACGAAACAGTGGTATGATGCATTTTTATTCATTTTTTTCGGCATCCTGTATCTATTACTAAATTTAAAAAGTGCAGCATATGTGTGTTACGTCATCCCTATTGGTGGTCTGGCATCAATCATTTTATAATTAGTTTTTGTTTTGTTTCTTTTTACGTCTCCCGGTGTACCCGATGTGTGAGGGTTTTGGAAGCGTGTGTATTTGGGAGGCCCCACTTCTTGGAAATAGCTGTAATAATATTAAGCAAGTAAGCAACATAAACACGACACATTTCTCACAAGAACTAAATTTTAACCATTGTAAGATCCAAGAATTATATATAATAAAACTAAATCAATATCACAAAGAATTGAAATCATTTCATCAGATACAGAATGAGATAAATACGGTGACATGATATATAATTTCAAACGCTTTACGGAATTATAATGAAATGGTTTTCTCCTTGATATGTTACGCCAATAGTTGGCGCTATACGTGTATTTGCACGTGCGAGTGGTGCAAATATGAGCCTACACGTGGCTTGCACCTGGGCTCCTCATTCAGGCGACACAGGTAGTGTGGTAAACACGTATATTTTCATGTTTTGATAATCAAACCGTTCGTTTACCGTTGGTCGTTTTAGAGTTTAACCCTTTTAAATGAGAGAATATTTCATTGCTAGAATATAATGGCTTTTGAAAGCTTATGGAACGGATAATAGCAACGATCAATTTATATAAATTGTCTTGATGTTTCACCATTTGATTAAATCAAGCGGTACATCTGTCACTGTGAAATACATGTATGTGTTTGTGTTCTGTTTATCCTATTGGATAAGTTAAAGGAGAACGCAATTGTTTATAAATGTATTAAAAGGAAATGCAGTGCTTTACGTGTACACGTCTTTGGTATGTACAAAAGACAGTACATATGGGTCAATGAGATAATATTAACAATGGTTTTCCCATTTTCAACACTGCATCCTTACATAATGTATATTAGGCAATACATAGATATACAAAGACCATACATTAACAAACTATTTATCACAAATCCAAGATGGCCCCCTGTCAACCATATTGTTTTTTTCGGATCTGTCTGAAAACGGCAATGCACAACTAAGCACAATTGGGAACCTACATATGAAATTTGGGAATGATCCATCAAAATATCAAGAAATACTGATAACAAACTATTACTTACAAATCCAAGATGGACTCCTTATTCGCCGTACAGTTTATACTATACGATTTATTCGAAAATGAACCAAACACAACTTGTCAACAAAGGGAAATACACATGCAAGTTTGGAATGATCCGTCCGGTAGCGATAAAAACTACTACTTACAAAATCCAATATGCCCGCCTGTCAGCTATATTGTTTAAAAATGAATCTGTCTGAAAATGGACCATGCACAACTAGGCACCGACGAGGGGAACCTACATATATGTACATATGAAATTTAAGAATGTTTCATCGAGTTCTTGTCAAAAAATACGGATAACAAACTCTCAAATAAAAGATGATCGCCTGTCGGCCATATCGTTTATCAGATTTGTTCGAAAATTGACTATGCACAAAGAGAAACGTTCATATGAAAATTGAGAACAATTCACTCAAGAAATAGAGATAACAAACTATTACTCACGAATCCATTATTGCCGCCTGTCGGCAATATGTTTATCAAATCTGTCCGAAAATGGACTATGCACAACTAGGGACCAATGATAAAAAAAATTACAGATAAAGTTTAAGAATTATCTTTACATTACTTCGCAAGAAATAGCGATATCAAGAATTATTTAATGACGGACCACGGACGCCGGGGGATTTGAATAGCCCAGCATCTGATGATAGTGGACTAAAAAGTAAAAAAGTAAGGCAAATAAAGAGATGTCAAATTCAATTTATTGCATCAATTTCAAACATTAATTTCAAATGAATATCAAGTACATGTGTATATTCTGAACCGTGTCACTATTTGAATAAATTTAAACGTGGCATGCAAGTGACAGCACATCTCGGGATCTTAAGTACACGAGCACCGACATTAAAACAATACACCTACAATATTAAAGGATTGTACTGATAAAGCCACAATTCCCGGTGTGAACCATGTAATAAACGCCTTTTCTCTCACCTTTCTTTTGCAATTGCGTCCATCCCTGACCTGATATATTTACAGCTTCTAAGAATCGTATGTCAACCATGTAATAAACATACTATTATCACCAATAATGAATAAAAGCAATTAGGGCAAGTACGACCATCCCCGATATATTTACAAGTTTAGCAATCTAAGCAGTTTAGTTCGCTGAGCATTCACAAAAATGTTCTGGTGCATTAAAACTAAATAGGAGAAAGTTTCTTTCTTGAGGGAAGAAAGAGAATTTTGAACTCAATTCTTTCTTGCTAAGCGAAGTATCTATTTTTACGCTCAGACGTGTAACACACCGATAGCTTCAGACGATATAAAAAGATACATAAAAATAATCAAAGAATACCAACATAACCCAAATTAAAACTTACTATCATATTATTGCTGACCTATAAAATGTATTGAAATATCATACACTTTTATTTTGCCAAGACTTGTTCGTCCAATTACCGGTGCTTTTTCCGCCGATATAATATTGTAACAGATAAAAAGTCGTAAGATTGGCAGACAAGTCTGACTTTGAATGCCAATTCGAACTTACCACATTGCGGGGCTCGTTCGATCTTTCGGAAGGAATGTTACATAACTTTTCAAAAACGTACAAGCTCACAAACATCTAAGAGCTGACGAAATTAAAATTTGGCCGCTGTTGACCTGATCTTTCTTGCAGTACCTTATTATTATAATCGTATAAGGGCTTATGTTTTGTTTTCTTTTCGACTTGAACTTATTTTTATCTTAAATTCAATTAATCTAATATATTTCGTGCAAATTGAATATGTGCTTGCCATGCTAATCGCATGTTATGATCATTGTCAAAATTGTGGGAAGCAATCATGCTATGGAACTCTTTACTGTCGGTTTCTACTCTTGGCCCGACAAAGATATTTACATTATTCTGTGGAATTATTCCTAATTTAAACAAAACTATTCCAAGAAAAACGTCATCAAATATAAAGGTTTTGGTATATTGTATAGCAATTTGAATATCTTTTAACAGATGCATTGATGTGATCGACGCCCCAGCACTAACAAACGGTGGGTATTCGGCGTAAGGATAATATTCGTAATTGACATACCATTTGCTCCAAGGAAACCTAACAGGCCATTGGGTTTGTGAAAACCCTGTGAATAGTGTAGTCTGTTGAGGCACAGAGAGTGTGCTTAGATATTTGACGAGATTATACGTGGCTACGAAGAAATCGTCGTCAACAAACATAACGAATTTGGCGTGGTTACAGTTATGGACTGCCCAGTGAATTCCACCAACAGTCTTTTGGGTATTGTTGTAATAGGAATCAGTAAACGACATGTGAAGTATGTCTTTGTGAACATGGATCTCGTCGTTCAAGATCTTTTGAAAACCAGGATCGCTGCCGTTTTTTTCTCCTACCAGAAATATTGTCCTGAGCGAGACTTTTGTTAATAACGAATCTTCATTTCCCCAGGTAGATCTGATAGAATTCCTTCTGTCGAAATTGCTGACAGCGGACTTCACGAGAAAGAGAAGAAAAATGTCCTTCTGCCGACATTTCTTTGATATATTGGTTTTGTAATTATACCGGTTTGGATTTATAGTTTGTATACCTGCATCTTTTCCCGCACGATGAGCTCGTACCAAAGCTGGCATATCAATATCCAGAGGATACCGGAATTCTTTAAACGGAATTAGGTTGATATACTTGAGTAGATCAGGTAGGATACATATAAACACTGTTGTGAGGAAAATTATAACACTAAAATGTCCTATGAAATAAAATCTTCGTCTTGGCAAAAGCATGGCTACCTGTCTTCAGTTGTGATTTGAAGATTGATGAGGAGTTCAACAATCTGAAAAATATCAAAAACAACAATACAACATGGCATTTGTTAACATTGAATAGATACACAATCACTGGAGAGTCATAGAAATATATAAACGGACTTAACATACAAACAACAAATATGCATGCACATAAACACATTCATCAACTAAAGTCTTTATAGCATTTCGAGTTTTATTTTTAAAAGCTTTTAAATCGCTATTTCGAGCAAATTTAACACACAGTTTGATCAATAGTGTGGTACGCATATTAGCTCACGATGGACGTTCCTTTTGTAATGAAACTTGCCAAAGTGTGTGTTTATTTTAGCAAAATATGCCAATGTTCCAGGGGGAACAATAAGCTCATTTATATCTGATATGTAGCCTAAAACAGCAATTTTCAATTCATGTTATTGCAAAAGTGCAAAAGTATTTGGCATCAGGCAACGTCTGTATAGGTCTTCTCCATACAACTCCGTTATGTTACAATCAGCGATATAACATACATGTTTAAACATTAAGTAAACTATACGAGTATAGTGTTTCCCCATGTCGCTAACAGTATTATTTATGTACTTCATTCAAAATCCTTGCTTTTCAATAATAAATTCTTATATACATTGGAATAAAATTCAGTTTGTATTTACATCACAATCACGACATCCATTGTTAAGGTGTTTATATTTTAGTTTGTTTAAGTTCTTAGTATTACTATGTACTCGTAAATTGTTGAAAAAGGGCGATATCAGGAAATGGGGTTCCATTGTTTCAGGTCCGTGGTTTAAATTAAATATTGGATAATCTCTCAAGTGATTTAGTAATAAGTCGTGAGTTCAGGTTGCTTGCCTTATTTCTTAGTTGACAAATAATTATAATCATTTTTCGATCGTCATTATTCACAAAGGTTGATAATTTCGTTATTTTTTGATAGAAGAGTTTTGAATTGAGGAAGGCAATTTGCATCAGATAGATCGAAATTGAAGGCAAAAAAACAAAATTATCTAAATGAATGTACTAGGAAAATAGCTACTATAACAGCATTCTCCCTATGTTTAAATGCACATTGTTTATTTGCATTTGCTAGATATCTATATCACTGTACATCTATACTCCATTAACATCAGCTCCGGAATATAAATAGTGTTCAGTTGGAGACCTAATCATGGTGTGATCAAATTATTAGATAAATACTTATCTAAACGTTAAGCTCTCACATATTAGAAAGTGCAGACTTTATCACAATGTATCAATATGTGTTGATTACATTATAATGTTATTCACAAAGATAAATTGTTTAAAATAACATGTTTCTTATGATTAATTATTGGCAAAAATCAAATTTTATTATTTAATATTTGCAACTACATTGTATATAATACAACGTTCATATGTATACCGCGAAGAGAGAGGACTTGTATATGCTTTAAGCCTGTTGTCCCATCCTTTTGACATTGTAACATCCTAACTTGTCAATAAAGAGTGAAAATATAACGTCAAGGTGTTTATGAATAGAGGGGGACTGACCTGGGGTATTATCAAAATATATATTAGGATGTATGACTTCTCTTTTTCAACTGAATACCACACATACAGTCTTTTTAAGGTTAAATTTGATATCTCATTTATAACCACAAGTTCTTATAAGTTTGAAAGGTTTTCAGAGATTTAATTGGTTATTCCAATTCGATTATAATCAATAATTTCACTAAAAGAAGAACAAGAGGCCCAGAGGGCCTGTATCGCTCACCTGGATACATTGGTATCTAAGTAATCATGATAAAATATTTTCTTTTTGGCTCGCCCCTCAGCCCCCTAGGGGGTCAGTCCCACCATTAGTACAGTTTTGAATGTTGAGCACCTAGACATGCTTCCTGCCAAATAAGGCGGATTTCCAATCAATGGTTATAGAGAAGAAGTCGATTAAACCAATATAGCTAAACAACCCTTTTTGGCACCGCCCTTCAGCTCCCTAGGGGGTCAGTTCCACCATTAGTACAATTTTGAATTCTGAGCACTTAGGGATGGTTCCTACCAAATAAGGTTGATTTCCAATCAGTGGTTATGGAGAAGAAGTCGCTTAAACCAATATAGCTAAATAACCCTTTTTGGCCCCGCCCCTCAGCCTCCTAGGGGATCAGTCCCACCATGAGTATAATTTTGAATCCTGGGCACCTAAGCATGCTTCCTGCCAAATATGGTTGATTACCAATCAGTGGTTATGAATAAAAAGTCGCTAATATCAATATAGCTAAATATTTTTTTATGGCCCCCATCCCTCAGCCCCTAGGGGGTCAGTCCCACCATGCGTACAATTTTAAATCCTGAGCTCCTAGGGATACTTTCTGCCAAATAAGGCTCATTTCCAATCAGTGGTTATGAATAAGAAGTCACAAATATCAATATAGCTAAATAAATCTTTTTGGCCCCGCCCCTCAGCTCCCTTGGGGGTCAGTTCCACCATGAGTACCATATTTTGAATCCTGAGCAGCTAGGGATGCTTCCTGCCAAATAAGGCTGATTTCCAATCAATGGTTATGGAGAAGAAGTCGATTAAACCAATATAGCTTAATAACCCTTTTTGGCCCCGCCCCTCAGCCCTCTAGGGGGTCAGTCCCACCATTAGTACAATTTTGAATCCTGGGCACCTAAGGATGCTTCCTGCCAAGTAAGGTTGATTAACAATCTGTGGTTATGGAGAAGAAGTCGCTTAAACCAATATAGCTAAATAACCCTTTTTGGCCACGCCTCTCAGCCCCCTAGGGGGTAAGTCCCACCATTAGTGCAATTTTGAATCCTGGGCACCTAAGGATGCTTCCTGCCAAATAAGGTTGATTTCCAATCAGTGGTTATGGAGAAGAAGTCGACTAAACCAATATAGCTAAATAACCCTTTTTGGCCCCACCCCTCAGCTCCCTAGGGGGTCAGTCCCACCATTAGTACAATTTTGAATCCTAAGCACCTAGGGATACTTTCTGCCAAAAAAGGCTGATTTCCAATCAGTGGTTATGGAGAAGAAGTCGCTTAAACCAATATAGCTAAATAACCCTTTTTGGCCCCGCCCCTCAGCCCCCTAGGGGGTCAGTCCCACCATTAGTACAATTTTGAATCCTGGGCACCCAAGGATGCTTCCTGCCAAATTAGGTTGATTTCCTATCAGTGGTTATGGAGGAGAAGTCGTTTAAAGAAATTGTTGACGGACGGACGGACGGACGGACGCCACGGTATGGCATAAGCTCACCTCGGTCCTTCGGACCAGGTGAGCTAATAATAACAAAGTCACTAGTTATAATATATAGTAAAAATAAAAAAGAACCCAACACTGATCCCTGTGGGCTTCCAGCTTCTACAGATTTTAAAGTTGAGAAAATAATCGAGTTAAAACGATACTGGAGTTAAAACAGCGTATCAGACAAATATCTTGAAAACCATCCCTATACTTTTCCGTTAATAAAAAAAGAGTTAAAGTTGACACCATAACCCTTCTTGCCACACTTTATCGATGGTTTTAGTTATGTCACAAAAACAGAACGAGCTTCTAGTCCTTCTCTAACATTATAGTATGTTATATCGAAAGAAGATAAAACCTGATTGATACTTAAAAGTAATTTCCAATCACGCAAACAATTATATAAATAATAAAAAAAACCATTTCACTCCATTATTTTACTAAAGCACGCGGTTAATGACATAGGACGATGATTTGATAATTCATTTTCATTACCCTACCATTGTATATATCATAGATGTTTGCAGATTTTCAAGACAATAGGATAAAGCCAGTGTCCATAGCTTTATTGCAAAGAGGGGTTAGAGGAAGAGAGATTGAATGTATCAGAAGCTTTATAAATTCTTGGACAACTCCATCAGGACCAGCGGGGTTTTCTCGTTTATGGAAGAAAGCTGATCTTTGATGTCCTGTTAAGTGAATACAATGTTATCGATTTCGAAAGGGAATCCAGGAGTTGGAGGGAGATAATCATGATCATTCGATGAAGTAGAGATAGAGGAAAAGTAAGTATTCAGACATTCAGCCTTATCACAATGATCCTAGTAAACAGCCATTATCATTTAGAAGAGAGATCAGTTTAATATCAGATTTTGACAAAAAATTGGATATTTTCCACAACTTATCTGGATTATTAAGTTAATGTTATTCAAAGAAGAAAAACTAATGAAAGTCAATTTTCCAAGAGAGACTGATAATTAGAATATGCGACTTTATGGATAGTGTTATGATTTCCTTGTCTTATCTTTAGTCTGATAGCATTAGTGAAGAATGGTTGATCATTTGGTCTTGCTGCAACTTATATATTGGGTATATATTGTTCAATCTGTTTTTAGCTCACCTGGCCCGAAGGGCCAAGTGAGCTTATGTGATGGTGCAGCGTCCGTCGTCCGTCCGTCCGTCCGTCCGTCGTCCGTCCGTCCTGCGTCCGTCAACTTTTTCCTTTAAACGACTTCTTCTAAAATACTGAAAAGCCCAGTGACATGAAATTTGGCTGGTAGATTTCTTGGAAGGAGCTGAACAAAGTTTGCGAAAAAAAATCACATTGACCTAATTTCAAGGTCACAGGGGTCAAAAATGTCGAAACCTTCAAACAACTTCTTCTAAAATACCGTCAGGCATAGAGACTTCATATTTGACCAGTAGCTTCCTTGGATGAAGCCAAATAAAGTTTGCGAAAAGAAATGACCTTGACCAATATTCAAGGTCACATTGAGGTTAAATCTATTTTAACCTTTAAACGACTTCTTCTGAAATACCAAAAGCCCTAGAAACATGGCATTTGGCTGAAAGGTTCCTTGGATGAAGCCCGAAAAAGTTTGCGAAAAAAAATGACCTTGACCTATATTCAAGGTCTCGGGGATCAAATCTGTTAAAACCTTTAAACGACTTCTTCTGAAATACCAAAAGCCTGAGAAGCATGATATTTGGCTGAAAGGTTCCTTGGATGAAGCCCGACAAAGTTTGCGAAAAGAAATGACCTTGACCTATATCCAAGGTCACAGGGGTCAAATATGTTAAAACATTCGAACGACTTCTTCTGAAATACCAAAAGCCCTGGAAGCTTGATATTTGGCTGAAAGGTTCCTTGGATGAAGCCCGACAAAGTTTGCGAAAAGAAATGACCTTGACCTATATCCAAGGGCACAGGGGTCAAATCTGTTAAAACCTTTAAACGACTTTTTCTGAAATACCAAAAGCCCTAGAAGCTTGATATCTGGATGAAAGGTTCCTTGGATGAAGCCCGACAAAGTTTGCGAAAAGAAATGACCTTGACTCATATTCAAGGTCACAGGGGTCAAATCTGTTAAAACCTTTAAACGACTTCTTCTGAAATACCAAAAACCCTAGAAGCTTGATATTTGGCTGAAATGTTTCTTGGATGAAGCCAGATAAAGTTTGCGAAAAAAAATGACCTTGACCTATATTCAAGGTCACAAGGGTCAAATATGTTAAAGTCTTCAAACGACTTCTTATGATATACCAAAAACCCTAGAAGCATGATATTTGGCTAAAAGGTTTCTTGGAAGAAGCCCGACTAAGTGTTGGAAAAGAAATGACCTTGACTTATATTCAAGGTCACAGGGGTCAAATCTGTTAAAACCTTCGAACGACTTCTTCTGAAATACCAAAAGCCCTGGAAGCATGATATTTGGCTGAAATGTTTCTTGGATGAAGCCCGACAAAGTTTGCGAAAAGAAATGACCTTGACCTATATTCAAGGTCACAGGGGTCAAATCTGTTAAAACCTTTAAACGACTCCTTCTGAAATACCAAAAACCCTAGAAGCATGACATTTGGGAGATCACTATATATGGAAGTAAGCATTAAATCACGTGTTAACATTGCTCCCATAATGTATTTTCAAATTCAGCCAATCGCTGAATGACGTTTGATCACGCAACACATTTGACTGCAACTTTTACTACACAAAACACGTGTTTTGTAACAGTTCGGGGATAAACCCCCGCGGGACGTGGTTTTATTTCAAAAGTCAAAAATAAGTTTGAAATTAAAAAATGTGAACATACACCGTTATTTTTACCGTGGCGTCTTATTAGTAAAGGAGAAGAACTTTTTTGTAGACCTGTATATATATAAAAACATGCTACCATTATAAACACGGTTGTGTTGTCTAAACTTTTTACTGCTTAATTATGGATCATATATTTTAATTCATTTTGGATACTTGTCTTACTCTATAAATGACAAAAATCAAGTGTTGTTCAGTATCAACTCATCGGATTTTATTCAAAATTCTCACTGTTCAATATCAATACATCCTCACGTATCTAAGCAAGAATTCCGTACAAAACAGATTTCGTGTTGCCTTCCTTACATGTTGCACTTTTATTCTATTCACTCATTCGTCTTTCACACAATCATTCAGAAGTCTCACATTCTCCTCAATCATTGCTTATAGTTCAGTCCTAATTAGGTTGGTTGGTCAAACTTTCTTTTTTCATTAAAGCATTAATGACATTTTTTTTGTTTCATTGGAGTATGAAAAAAACTTGTTTGCAAACTGTATAGCGGATTTTTACAATAGCTTGCAAGCAAATTGTTTTTCACAACCCTATGAAACTAAAAAATAATTGACATCAACGCTTATAATTAATTTTTGAAACTTATTTTCAAAATGAAGACATGTTTATGTACAATTGGACTAACAACGGATCATTTTTTTACAAATAAATACGCAACGTCCATTGCCGTATTGTGACGTCACATTTTTCGCGCCATTTTCGGATTTGTTTTTCATAGAGGTATGGAAAGGAAATCTCAACCAATCAGAAAGCCGTATTCTGCATACAATCAATAGAAAAGTAATTATTTCAAGATAAATGCATTTTCAAGAGTTTTTTTCTTTTTGAAGGGTATTTACCAGAACTGTTTTTGAAAGTATCTAATAGTTTGTTGGTCAAATACATCTATGTTACAGTAAAATGTGTTAAAAATCATAAACTACCAAACACAAATGGCATTGCACATTAAAAATGTTGGCTCTATTTATACTATCTTGTCGGAAACTCTTAACGTTTTGACACATATCTACTTTATTGTCAATCGAACAAACTTTCCTGTCTTTCAACGGTGGTATAATTAATGTTCTCAAGTTTTTTTCTAAATTCATCTCTCTCGGTGGTAAAGGAAGGAACAGGACGTGAAATATTTTCTGGTAAAGGAATAGCTTTGAAAATTGCCGATGGGACGAAAAATGTCCAAGACTGTTTTCGATATGCGTCTTCCGTCCACCATTTAGCATGATTCTTCCTCTAGTTTGTGTTGACACCAATCGTGATGCCTCGGGTTCTCACACGTTGTTATGAATCTTCTTTTGCCAAAAAACGGCATTAAAAACAGCGGCAAAATCCATAAGAAAAACATTCGCATCATGTGTCGTCTACCAATCATATCGAATGTCTAAAAAAAGTTAGAAATAAAATTGTTTTTATTATTTATTTATTTATTTTGAGAGTTTTACGTCCTCACATGGCCTTGCGACCTTCGGTGGACGAGAAAAGATAGGAAAGAGAGTAGAAGGGATAAAGTATGTAGGAGGAAAGGCAAGGGGAATGGGTTGAGAGGGTGGATATCGGAGTCGTCTGGCCTACCAACCTACATAGGGACGCTATAATTTTGAAGACGACCCCTTTGCCTAAAATTGTCCTACCTAAAATTCGGCGGAGGAAGTTTACCGGTCGTACCAAGATGACTAAGCGCGAATGGAAGATGACCGAGAGTGAGACGAGTCTGTTCCAAGATAAAAAAAAACCCGAAAAAAACCGTCGATCCGCACCGACCTGGCCGCCCAGGGTTTACTATCGAATTTGGTATTATCTATGATTTTGGATGTCCGCCAAAATAGCTAATAAAGGTCTATTTCTATGAATTTAAAATTATTGCGCGATTCTCTGAGCCGGCGTTATCACACCTACTCTACTTCGAAAGACTCAAAGGGATCTCTTTCGTGCAAGATTGGACAATTCTCACACGGGCCACCATTTATAGTCCAATCCGACGGACTGTATGTTAGTGCAAGAAGGCATGCAGGTGAAAATTTATTTTTGTAGTCCGTTCTGTTTTCAGTTCTTCTACATTCGTCACAATATATACCTTTATCACTTTACAATTGTCCACTTTCATATAAGTCTCATCATAGCTTTCACCTTGTACATAATGTACCTATCCTCGTTCGGGCTTCTTCTGTTGTTTTTGTAAAGCGTAACAGTTAGTAGGGTAAAAAGGAGGAAAGGGATGGAGGTGCATAGGGTAGTATGTATTGTTACATTTGTTACAAGGGGAGGGGGTGAAAAACATTATGGGTATCAAGAGCTGTGCTTATGGTTTGGGTTGTGTACGACCAGGGAGGGACGGGTGATGGGTGAGGTTTAATTTGTAGGCCGTATATTACCTTATATAGATGTGTTCTGACCAGTAGAGCCCTACTGGTCCTCCGGGATCCGGCGCCCTAGGTATGAGCCCGAGTCTCAAAAATGAAATAAAACTAGAATATAAACGAATTTCATAGGACCTGCAACAGTCACAGCTTCTCACCTCGTCAGGTGACCTCTACGGAGGGAATGATCTGTGTAGTTGGGGGAATAACACACCCGCGTAATCAAACTAAAACTCATAAAACCACATTTATATTGTTTTTCTACAATGTCTAAAAATATACACAAATACAACTAGTATTTAAACACTATATATCCAATTTCAATGCTTACCATTAATATAGGTAAAATGGGCTAGAAATACAATTGTGTATAGTGTTTTCTGTTATAGGGCATAATGTTCCGGAAAAGGGCACGTGCAATACAGTTGTAACATGGGATTTTCAAATGATCACTAAGGCCATGATTTGTTTGTCGTGATTCTTTATTACACTATGACTTATCAGTAGGTTAAACACCTACACTCTGTAATAAACATAAAAGACTAAAATTACACAAAGCACATACATTACACGATACAATCAAGGGCGATAACTCGCAAATCACACTAGTTATACTTAACACGAAATATACATCTTATTGACTCATTTAATTACATCTGACTAAGAAATTGACAATGCAAGAATTATCTTTACATCTTTCTTATTCAAATTACATTTAATATTGAGAATATACGTATAACATGAAACTGATCTTTGAGAACAAAAGATCTTCTCTATTACAAATCACCTACAAAGATCTGTATCATAACATACCTAGATAAACTTGGTTCTCCCATTACAAATTAACACAATATTAGAACATGTACTGTAATAAAAAGGTATTCACCTGTGTATGGCACAGATCCGTTTAAACCACCTTAGGACATCACCAGTATTCCATGTTTCTACATGATTATCTAGAAATGCATAAAACCAGTTCTTACTAAAAATACTGAAGATCTGTACATATATAATGAAATAATTTAAAGGGGCATCCCGTGGAAGTCTACAATGAAGTTCTTGAATGTATATGCTGTCTGCACTACCATTTACATTTTCCTGTAATTCCAATATTCAAAGTCCACTCAAAATGTCTTTATTAGCTACTTGCAAAATTGCATTCCTCGGGAAAGCCCGATAAAAATAGAGATGATCACGTGTCAAGTGACAGCGTTGTCGGTCAATTTGCCGAAGGGGCCCGAGAGGGGACGCGTAATGTATATACGTCCGATGATGAAATGGAGACAAAGTCTGTGTATACATTTATTGAATCACATTCACATTAATAATCAGACGTTAATTACACACGATATTTATATGACGAAATACATGTCGGCAACCCTGCATCATTTATCGACAACAGTACCTGACTGAGACCGGTACAAATGGGTACGGGATATATATAAATATAGAACCATGCATTGTCAGAAACCTATATGCCACTGCACTCTTACGTCTAAATGCAGTGTCATGTGGGTTTTCGACGATGACAACCATGGGGCTAACCTTATAATTTCTGTAAAAATTTAGATGCACGAATCCTCATTTAGAATAATTTCATAAAAGGTGTGCATGCATTGAAAAGTACAAAAATAAAATGAAATGATTACATTTTTTCTACAACTCAATGTCTTTAAGATTTTGTTTTCAGACTATTTAAATATTCTTCTAAAATCTATCCAACTTTCAGCGTCAATATACGTTAACACTTACAATTATATATCACGGAAGTCCGTCCGTTGAGTTTCTGTCAGTATAAAAAAAAAAGTTTATATATGATGCCGCGGTCCATTACAGAATTCCTGTAATGGGAGGCTCATTTCACACATATATATGTATTTACTGACAGAAACTCAAGCAACTGTGACTCATATGACGCACCAAAAACTAAACATGTAGAATACATGTATATCAAATTTGGAACTTGTCGAGAAACGTATATGATTGTCCAATACTTAATCCATTTCAATACATAATGATAGCTCCGTTTTCATTTTTTTTTCTCTTTTTTTTTGTGTAAATTAATTTTAAATGGTTCGTTGACATTTTCAACACAACTCCAAGCATGGGACATAAATGTATATGGATTTATTTTAATAATGACTTCGGTTATGCATATATATTTTGATTCGTATCAAATTCAATACCGAGATCCCAACCCGATAATATTTGTACCTTCCGTATTTTATAGATTAGGTATGAAAAGCAATTTTTTCCTCGCTTGATGAAATAAATGTATTCAGTTTGTCCAAATTGAAGCCAGGGACGTACATATGTGAGATATACGTCCTTGTTGAAGCCATACACTCGAATTACCTCAGTCGCACCTAGACCGGCTTTTTACAACGTTAACAAAAGACCCCCCCCTTCCCGATACGTTTTATCTTGTATATGAAAAGGTCTGTCTCTCCAGTAATATAATTCAATAATTCCGTTTTACTGGAATAGTATAAAAGGATTATTAAAAAAACCAACTTTAAGTTTTACAGACGCATTTCATGTAACAGAGGAATGAAAGAGTTATCCCTTGGGAGGCCCCAAAACCAAATCAAAGCTTTGTGTACCCGCGGCCGCGCGGTTACACGAAGAAAACTGTAACATGCAAACAGTGGGGCAGTTAGTTTCTCCCTTGAATACTTCCCATCCCTCATTATGCTTCCGTAATATAATCCTTACGTCATATGTTTTGACCATTCCATGCATTCGGAAACTTTTCGCTTGGTAGTAATATAAATTATATGTAGGTCACGCTGATCGCCATTTTTTTTTGTTTACCGATGTAGCTTGTAATGCGCATGTGTCATCATATGTGACGCAAGATACAAGATAGTAAGATACAATAAATTGGAACAATAATACTAATACTATTTCTGTCTGTCTTTCAGTCCTTTGTTAAATCAGTCCTGGCTCAACAACATAGGTCTGTTCAGTTTGGCAGGCTGTAGTATACTTATTTTCCTTACAAAGAGATTCCCGCCAAACTGACTAAAGGGTATTATATTATTTAGACCAATGGGGTGTTTATAAACTTATCACATGTACATCATGTGATGTATAAAAATATTACCATACAGGTAAAAATAATCAGCTGCTGTAGTACGTCCCCTACGTTTATCCGTGATTATGTACACTCTGGTTGTGATCCCGGGGACGAGTACACCTGGTCACGTGCCATGTTTAGCATATGTTAGAGTCACACTGCTCAGGGGAAACTAACACATTCGTGTGTGCATTAGAACATTACAAAATGTACGAGAAAAAGGAGTTACTACAAAACTGACACAATAAGAATTAAGAACTTTGATTTTGAATGTAAACTTTGTATTGCTGACATTATTGAGGCTACCAAAAAAGTTCTTCTTCCTTAATAAAAAACACCACGGTAAAAATAACGGTGTATGTTCACATTAATTAATTTCAAACTTGTTTTTGACTTTTGAAATAAAACCACGTCCCGCGGGGGTTTATCCCCGAACTGTTACAAGACACGTGTTTGTGTTGTAAAAGTCGTAGTCAAATGTGTTGCGTGATCAAACTTCATTTAGCGATTGGCTGCATCTGAAAAGGCAGTATAGGAGCAATGTTGTCACGTGATTTAATGCTTACTTCCATATATAGTGATATCCCTGACCTGATAATGAAGCAAGCTATACAATTAATCAAGGGGGTAATTTGTCAGCATTTTTTCAGATTAATAGGGGATGTAGGCAGGGAATCCAAACGCTCCACATCTTTTTAAACTATGTGCAGAACTTTTGGCAATCAGATTGAGGCCTAATAAGAAGATGGCAGGAATAGACGTTAATGGGTGTCCAAGTTTACTATTGTAGCAGGTGAGATTGTAACCCAGGTTCTGGCCGTGATCGTATAGAGGTTAGTACTTCGCGTTGTGGCCGCGACTACCCAGGTTCGAATCCTGGTCACGGCCCCAGTTTGTAACAGGCGAGATTGTAACCCAGGTTCTGTACTCAGGGTTCCGTACCAGTAATATATAAATAAAGGCAAATACACATTCAAGATAGCATTTATTATACCCCGTTGATATTTACGAGTCGCATACACATACAGTGAATAACTCACACAATACACATCACAGCTACCTATCCTACCTCAGCAACTACTTACGTTATACTTCGCTAATGAATACTTATATATAATAACCACCAGTCCCGATTCCACAGATATCTAATGCAATGTTCCCGAGAGCCTTACACTACCTTACGCTTACATGGAGAAATAGAGAAAAGAGAGAAAAGTGAGCTGACCTCCGACTGAACGCATCCGTCTGGCTAACGAACTACACGTGTACGCGCTATTTATACCCTCACCCCAACAATACCCTATACACTATCCTATAAGAGCCGAGATTACATAACGTTTACAGATTACCAAAAAGCGGAAGTAGACGCGTCTTCCGGTCTAAATAGATGAAAACACCGTGATATTATATGAGGTAAACTATAAACATATTTAATAATTCTTTCCCGTTACATTATCACAGTACGCGGATGATACTTCTTAGACGGAACAAAAACATCTTTAAAACAGTCAATATATGAGTTAGATACCTATTCAAAAATTTCAAGACTAAAAATGAACAGATCAAAAACACAAATATAATGAATAGGAAGCAAAAAATACAGCGATGGCGTACTTCTTTAAGACTTAAATCTACAGTGGGCAAACAGAACCTTTACACTTTTAGGAATTCAGATGCATGCAGACCTTCAATTAATACCAAAACTAAACTATGATAAGAAACTCTTTAAATTAAAGACACTTATCAACACATGGAAAATGAGAGTTCTTACACCTATTGGCAGGATACATAATAAAATCACTTATAATCTCACAATTTAACCACCTTTTTATTGCAATACCAAATCCGGACCAACATTTTATAAATACACTGAATGCTGATTTCGTTAACTTTTTATGAATAGCAAAGTAGACAAAATTAAAAGGGATGTTATTATTCGAGAATATAAAGATGGAGGGCTTAGAATGATAAACTTAAGTTTATTTATTGAATCTCTAAAAATAACCTGGATTCGAAGAATCTTTCAATCAACAAGTAAATGGCAAGTTATATTAAAGACAAGTATTAATGTGAATGAGTAAATGTTGAAACAGAATATATGAGTAAATATAATAAGAAAAAAAATCAATTCTGGAAAGATGTTATTAATGCATGGAAGAAATTATCTGGCAAAGAAGAGTATACCAATCAAAATTCAGCCTTAAAAACACCAATTTGGTACAACGATAATATAAAAATAGATCACAAAAGCATTTTCTACAAAGATTGGTCCCTCATACTTTAATTACGAGTAAAACATTCACGCTCTTAAATGATATATTTTAGCAGAAGACGCTTACTCTCCAGAACACCTGGTCTCATTCTCTTGTTCTTTTACAAGGGTCTCCATGTAAATATTTTCCTTGTTTATATCATGCTAATGGTTTAATCGATTTTGAGTTTGGATTATTATTTTGTTAGCGCTTCGGTATTTATATTCAGAGACATAGGCAAAAGATATATATATTGCTGAAATACATGTTTTAGTCTGTATTTAAAACCGAGTATACTTTTACATATTGTGAGAACCGCTTTCTTTCAGAAATGGCGAAAAACTTGATTAACAGTCGACATTTACAACACTGTCTAAAAGTCATAGCTATCAGCAAATAATGGTACACATTTGAACATAAGATACCCTTGTAGCAAAGGTGTCAGCATCAGTATGCTCAATTTTCAAGCAAATCTTATCCACCACGCTCGCGATCCAGTTACTGTCGCTTATTTTACCTGTATGCTAATCCGACAACTGCCGCTGGCTGTCTCGCATTGTGTACACCATCCTGTAATTACGTGAACGTCTATGAAATTATTTTGATAAACTATACCTTATTTCACTCTACTTCGGGGTATTCTCGAATGTCTGGTCCTGTCTCCATTGCTGTCGAAGTACTCCGCCACGGCCAGCTTGTCATGATACTGTCGACCAGGTCCAGGTATAGTTGAATATAAGCCTGCATTTTAAACAGCGACCGGCTGTTGAGCTTTTTCCATAGACATGCACGAGTGATTATTTAGGTTATACAGAATCCTTTAAATGAATTCAACACCTGCTTATCAAATTCATAAAGAGATATGTACAACTGTACAGCGATCTAAATATATTGAATGCTGCATATCATTACTATTGATTTTAACGTTCTTTAAAAGTCAGTTATACATGTACGCGATAATGTTTAATAATGAGAAGGTGACTGACCAAATTGATTTTTTATAATGGAATGGCAGACGACTGGTCGTTTAGATCGATAAGTGTACTACCGGTCCAACAGCAGTATGTCTGAAACGTTGAAAAGTGATGCAACTGATGGCAAAGGGACATCTTTGTACTCAGGAGAGGCCTGGAGGTGTCATTAAGGATACATGTTCCACTATAGACAGACAGCTGTTTTCGTACGTAAGAAGACGCCATACGTCTTCTAGGGGCATGAAGCTTCTTCCTAAGATAGGTGGACCAGTAACGTTGGTAACATAAATGTGTCGTTAAGGCCTAAAATACAGTGCAAGATGGTAATACATAACGAAACATTAACGTTTTTAGTGAACTTTGACTAAATATACCTGCCAAATAGCTTGTAGGTTAATTTCACAGAACTTTCCAGTTGGTGTATAAATACATTAGCACTGCAAGAATAAGTCTCTTTTTCCAAACAGTTTACAACCTGGGTTTTGTTTCAGCTTTCAGATTAATTAACAGTGTTTGTGTTGTACCATCTATCAAAACTTTTGATTTGTCCACTCAGTACAATACCATACCACATACACCGAACTGAAAGAACGTCATCGGTTTTCAAGAAAGGTGAACGACAATACAAAGGCATGGTCGTGAGCTATCTTGAAAAAAAAGGCTAGGTTTAAAGTATACTTAGAAAAATATATTACGAATGATTGAATCCTGGTTGACTATCTTTGTTGAGTTCGGAGGAACGCTTTTTAACAGACTGTTGGCCAATCTGATTAAAATCATATCTTGATCTCCGCGCCGTTCCGTAGACTTCTCTCTGCTGCGTTAAGATCTGAGAAAAGCCCATAGGGGTCATGTCCCGATGACCTTTTGCATTAGCCAATCAAAGCACTGCTGTCAGATTCTTGACAGCGACATTTTGAGGCGACAAAGCTTGCATAAACGCATTTGTCCGTTTAGTCATTTCGTCACCAGAAAGTTCATGTGGAATGCTGCAAGATGACAAGTCATTGGAAAATTATTTTAGTGTATTTTAAGTAAAGAAGCGACAAAGGTCATCCGAACATGACCTCGTATGGGATGTTGTCAGATCCTTGTAAAACGGAGTGAGAACAAGGATCTGTATTTTAATCAGATTGACTGACTCCAACTTTTGGCTGCTTTGTTGTTGTTTTCATACGAGGTTGAATTTGTCGAAGTGCTTGTCAGAACACGTAACAAAAACCTTGCCAAATCCTTCAATTTCACTTTCAGGTATATCGACGATGTGTTGTCTATAAACAACAAGTTTGCTGACCTAGTCGATCGTAAATACCCTACTGCACTTGAGATAAAAGACAGACTCATTTAGATCAGCTTCTTACCACGATCTTTACTTAAACTATGACCAACACGGGTAACTTACCACTAAGCTGTATGATAAACGTGACGATTTCGATATTCCGATCTTGAACTTTCCATTGATAGTAACATTCCTGCTTCTCCATTCTATGGTGTTTACATGTTGCAGTTTATTCTAGGAATTGCTCAGAATATGAAGATTTTCCTGACAAAGTCAACTGCTGACGAACAATCTTACGGCACAGGGATTCGAGAGATGCAGGTTGATGAAGACAATGGGCAAGTTTTATGGTCGCCATCTTGATCTCATCGAAAAATAGTCTGTATCTTTGTGTGATATGAAGATGGACGTTTTTAAAGGTTGCTTATAAGTGTGTTTACTTGTGATGAACAATAATGACTTGGTTCTCATTTTGAGGATGGATGCTTACTTGAATGTGACCACGATTTACATGGATATTGTCGTCGATGACAATACATGCTCCTTAATGCCTCTTGTCTTTCCTTTATCAGTCTTGATACATATACAGTAGACCTTGTCTAAAATGGACCTTATCTAATCAGAAATTCTATTCATTACCGTTGGTGATCGCTATCTCTTTACAAGTACAGGATGGATCCTTCATACACAGGTTTTCCTTGGTACCTGGTGGTGCATTGTATAGTTTTTTTGGTGATCTAAAAAAAACAATACGACTGACAGGCGGCCATATTTGATTTTGAATTGATATATTGTGGTCGCTATTTCTTTAAAAGTAATGGATGGATCTTTCCCAAATTCCATGTGCAGGTTTCCCTTAGTACTTAGTTGTGCATTGTAAAAGGTTTTCTGCTGATCCGAAAACAATATGGCCAACAGGCCGCCATCTTGGATGTGGCAATAATAGTTTCTCATAGAGGTGTGGTCACTTTCCGCATATACCGACCTTAGCTTCCCGAGCTTAAAATTCAGGTAAAGAATCACGTTATGTCTTGTAAATCTACCAGTACTAAAATAGATTTCCATGGCTCATTGGTTCGCTGTAGTGTTAAAAGCCATCCAACCCAAATACTTTCTATATTTAGACATTTTGCATGATAAAGATTTATATAGTCAATTAAATTAAACACAAAATGGAAAAAAAATAATTTGTAGCGGAGATTTTACCTTTTACGTGTGTATACGCACGTGTGCAAGTCTCCGTCGACGTGTCTATTTGTTTTGCATTTTACACGGAATTGATGCGAGGTAAATCACCTTATTTACTCTTTCCCTTGAATTCTAAAGTTCAATTTCAAGACATCAAGATTTTCCGATCGTGAACTTTCCCTTTTTTGATAGTAACAGTCCTGCTTCTCCATCCTATTGTGTTTAATGTTTACATGTCGTAGTTGTTCCGTCAATCTAGGGCTTACTAATTTACATGGCGGGTGTCGTCAACGAAGCAGAAGACGCTTACTCTTCCTGAACACCTGGTTTTTCTCTTGTACTTTTACGAGGGTCTCCTGTAAATCTTTCTTTTGTTCATATTTTACCTCTTGTTTTATTGATACAAAGTTCGGATTATTTATGGTTTTGTGAACGCTTTGGTATACTTTTGATTTTTTCTTCACGTGTCAACTGTTCATGTACTCATGTATCATTTTATCTAACCGAATTTTTGGGTGGGGGATTCTGGCTAGAAACAGCAAAATTTGAAAGTTCTCTACATTTTGTATATCCAATATAGGAGATGAGGCGCCTATTCTTAACGAGTCATACGGGGTTCTCGCTACACTTTTCAATAGGTGGCTATGTATAGATGTTATTGTGCATAAATGGCCAGTGGGTACGCAGACAGAAAGACTTGTTATTTCAACACTTTTCTTGATGTTGTGGTCATGGAAATTGATCAGGATTTTGTGTTGTTTCTAACTAAAGTTACCGCAAGCACTCGGGTAAGTTGAAATAAAATAAGAGAATACCGAAGCGTCAACATAATCATAATCCAAACTCAAAATAGATTAAACCAGGGGCAAAATTTGAACAAAGGAAAGATTTACATGGGACCCTTGCAAAAGTACAAGAGAATAAGACCAGGTGTTCCGGAAGAGTAAGCGTCTTCTGCTTCATCGACGACACCCGTCATGTAAATCTTAGTAAATCCAAGTAAACATTAAGTTCTCAAAATGAGAACCGAGTATCATTGTCAATCACAACAAGTAAACACACTAATGAGCATACTCAAAAGCGTCCATCTTCATATCACTTAAAGATACAGAATATTTCTCAATGAGACAAAGATGGTGACCATAAAACTTGTCCATAGTTCTGATCAACCTGCATCTCTCGAATCCTTGTGTTGTTAGTTAGTTTGTCAGCAGTCGACATCGATCACGAAAAATTTAGATATTTAGAGCAAGCCCTGGAATACCGATCAACTGCGACATGTAAACACCATAGGTTGGAGAAGCAGGGATGTTACTATCAAGAAATGGAAAGTTAACGATCGGAAAATTGAAATCATCACGTTTATCGTATAGCTTAGTAGTAAGCTGTCCATGTTGGTCGTAGTTTAAGTAGAGATCGAGGTAAGCAGCTGATGTAGAAGAGTCTGTTGTGTCCTTTATTTCAAGTTCAGAAGGGTATATATGAAATAAGATTGACATATTTGACCCTTATTGAAAGACGGTCAAAGATGGGTCAATCTGATTAAACTTCAGATTCTTATTCTCAGTCAGTTTTTAAAATCTGACAACATCCCATAATTATGTTCTTATAACATTTTGCATTATCCAATCTTATTACCGCTTGCAGAATTTTGAAAGTGAATGTGGTGGATGAAAAAGCTTGCATGATCATATTTATGCCAAAAAAGAGTAGAGGCCAAGACAGTCACCAGAACATGGGATGTTGTCAGATGATGATGTGACAAAGCATTTTAACAAGATTTAAGATTGGTTTTGCTTTCACATATTTTCCTCAGCTCCTTCCTAGGAAGCTTACAACCTAACAATCTGATTAAAATACATATCCTTGTTCTCACTCCGTTTTACAGGCAGCAGAGAGAAGTTTACGTAACGGCGCGGAGATCAAGATATGATTTTAATCAGATTGACAACCTAACTACACCTTCAGAAGACGACGGATGCCGCTCTATGACATATGAATTGAAGGCAAGATCTTACAGTTATGCAATCGTATACCGGTATGCCAAATTATACATACATTATATATGTTAATTCACAGGTTATGAATATATTTGATTCAAAGTCAAGATAAAATAACAGGATTTATTCAAATTAAAAAATTCCTTTCCTATATAATGTTAAACTTCCAAATGTATGATTATGTATCCATAGCCACCGTTTATACAAATTTGGAATCCTTTACCCAAGGATACTTAAGATGAAATTTTCATTCATTTGCATTCCATATTCTTAAGCATAGCATTGATATGCACAACGAAAAACTTATTATCAAAAACCCTTGAATTGAAATGTTTTATATAGAAACGAATCCGATACAAATTCTGTTTAACTATCAATTTATTTCACAAAATTGTATACAATTAATCAGACTTTCAGTCTTGTGGTATTGCATCATGTTTAAACAATCAATTTCAAAAATAAAGAACACTTGCGGTCAAGCCGACATGGTTTCAATGTATATAACAACACATCACAGCACGTGGGAATGTTTGTGATCTGCATATTACTAGTGTTTTTAGTTCTTCTTTAACAAGCAGCATCAACGGTTCTCTTGATAAGTCACTCATTGTTCAGTCAAATCCATACACACTATATCATAAGTATTAAAAATATGCACTTTGTAAAAACGTGTTCATCCTTGTTTTCAAATTGAACTGCATGGAAGATCCAGTAATAAATTATCGTCTGTTCCCTTATGCAGTACACGTAGTAATTATGGTTTGTTCCATTTTGTATAATACACGTACATGTAATTATCATGGATTTGTTCCATTCTGTATAATACACGAAGTTATCCTGGATTTGTTCCTTATGTACAACTCACGTAGAAATTATGGAACACAACAATCCTATTTACTGAACTTTGGAACAGTCCAAGGCAAAGTTGTAGTTTGTATTACAGTCACTGCTCACTTGCAGGGCTGTGCATTTCAAGTTTTTTAAAAATTGGCTTCGGTCAAGAATGTTTTTCATGAAGATAACTTGTCGAAGATCCTTTCTTTTAACAGCATTCTGAAGTTTCCTCCGATTTATGTCCTCGTCTACGACTCTGTAAGTATTTTGACTTGCAACGTTCATGCTGGACACGTTACGAAACACCTGTATCGCTCGAAGTGTTTACAACAACTGCCCTTACGTCTCTGCGTCTTGCCTTATATACGATATCATTCCTGAATGATGACGACAATGAAGGTTAGTTATTTACCTGTGATAACATTATCTTTAGCATTTCAAGTCTATAACGAGTATCAAGTCCACTGTTACGTCAATGAAAGTTTAACATCATGACATGCAATTTTGCCGTTTCCTGTACTGACCATATATAGAATAAAAAAATTAATCCAAAATAAAAGATAAATAACGATATGTCATAATGATGGCGTTAAGCAAATTCGAAATTAAATTAAAAACCCGATTATTTGTGTGAATAAAACATAAAAGTATTTAGAATGTTTATCCCCCGTTTCCTCCGGATATCCGCTTTATGGCCCCTTGATTTACGAAAAAAGACTTTTTCTGTCCTTTTCCTGCAATCACCTTCAACAAATACTATCCGAAGACTTGATAAGGTTAGTTTTGAATGTAGCATACTTTGCATGCTTTTGATACACCCGCAACGAAGTTAGAGGGGTATACTGGAATCGGATTGTCCGTCTGTCCGTCCGTCCGTCTTACTGTAAACACATCGTGTCAGCACAACCCCTCCTTTACTTTTGGACCAATTTTCACAAAACTTCACAGGTATGTTAGGGAACAAGTAAACAGGTCCCTATAAACAGGTTTTTGTTGTCCGCACAACTCCTCCTTTACTTTTGAACATGATTGGAAAAAATGCATATTAAGTTATCACTTTGAAGACATGATTTTTACCGAGATTTGAATTAGATTAACATTGTGGATGTCGTCGGGAAAGCAGATAAAGCTTACTTTTAAAGACCTTGTTCATTTTCTTGACTTTTCCAATGGTCTATGTATCAATCTTTCCTTTGCTCATATTTTGTCCCTAGTTTTTTTTATCGAATTTAGGATTATGGTATTTATTTCCGTGTTTTTTTTAGAGCAACTGCTAATTACAAGGATGTGAATTTACGGTTTTAAAGCTTGCATAGAACAAAAACATGTTTCAGCAAGATCACGTGTCGAAGATGTCCTCTAAACCCACGCACGTTTAAGCATCCTTTGAAACATATTTTTGTTTTCGACTTTGTATGGTTTGAGACGTTCAATGATGATTTCGAGCATACTGTTAAAACACCTGTATTGAGTTCACTGCTGCCAGCTATGAAAGACGTCATTCAAGAGAGTTTCCCAACAGTTTGCATGTTTCTGTGCCAACAATAAGACTTCGATAATACCTTATGACGTCATACTACGGAATATTAAGGAAAACGGGTCATATATGGAAATTAAGTCACCTTTTAGACAGTTTTTGATTTAGTGCTAATTATTTATTCTAAAATAATGTGCAGTTATTCATTTCTAATATTCTTTGTTAATTTGAATCTGACCGGTACAATTACAAGTATGGAAAAGCATATAATACAGTGGTTTTGCGTATTCGATTTCTGGATGAGGTGCAGTCTTTCTAATTAAAATCGTTGTTTGCCTCTGGCTTCCGCAACGAACCAGCTATATGGTGCTGTATATTTCGTTCTAAAAACTGCAGTTTTAATACAAAAATGTCTTAACTGTATTTTTTTTTTTTTTTTAAATATGTCTTATCCAAATTACAATACCTTATGCAAGTAATATGTAACTTGTACATCAAGAGAAACAATAACAAAGTCTGCAAAATATTAAATTTATCTGCTCAAAATATTGGTCCGAGTCTTGAGACTATGTGAAAGGGATGCAGATTTCTTCATTGTATATAGGCGACATACACATATTGGTATATTTTCTTCACCTTCAGTTGGAAATTATTCAAACTTAGTAAGAATTTAACCAGCATATGACGATTTATGGTTATTTCGCCGTATCTTCTTTTTATTTTTGTTTCGCCTCGCCGATTGTCGAGAAAGCGCGACTTAGGTGTTACCGGCGGCGGGGCAAAAACATGGGAATTTTGAGAATTTGCGTTAAAGTCAAAATTTTAGTGTCACTGATATCAGATTCAACTGAAACATTAAGTAGTTACTAATATCATCATACTGAACATCTTACTGAAATTTGGAGGAAATTAAATTGCAGTTTCTGCTGTTTTGGGGCAAAACTTTGGGAATTTTGAGGATTTGCGTTGAAGTCCACTTTTTATAGAGTCGCTGATATCGGATTCAATTGAAACTTAGGGTAGTTACTAATATTATCATACTGAAGAGATAATTGAAAGGACCTCTTTCACGAACAACTAGAACTGTAAGCCGATGGCTGACTAATACCCCCCCCCCCCCGCTACCTCTTATTAGAGGTGTCTGACATGTTTTTGAAAAAAAACATGATGTAGTACAAGTTGTATATAACATGCATTATATAATGTCAACAGTCAGCAGAATTTTAAAAGCCGAACGGACAAATTTTAACCTGTGTATAGTAATCCTCAACATTACTTACTGCGAAGTTTCATTGAAAATGACCCAGTAGTTTAGAAGAAGTTGTCGAGACATCATGTTATTACGGAAACCTGTGTATAGTCACCTCATTACCATGGCAACCAAAATTTTGACAAACGAAACCCTGTATGCAAATCTATACATGGTCCCCAACAATACTGCCAAGTTTCACTGAAATTGATCCAGTAGTTTAGGAGGAGTTGTCCGGACAACACATTATAATGGAAACCTGTGTATAGTGACCTGGTTACCATGGCAACCAAAATTTCGACAAACAAAACTCTGCATGCACATCTACACATGGTCCCCAACAATACTGCCAAGTTTCATTAAACTCGATCCAGTGGTTTAAAGGAAGTTGTCCGGACAACACGTTATTACGGAAACCTGTGTATAGTGACCTGGTTACCATGGCAACCAAAATTTTGACAAACGAAACTCTGCATGCACATCTACACATGGTCCCCAACAATACTGCCAAGTTTTATTGAAATCGATCCAGTAGTTTAAGAGGAGTTGTCCGGACAACATTTTATTATGGAAACCTGTGTATAGTGACCTGGTTACCATGGCAACCAAAATTTTGACAAACGAAACCCTGCATGCACATCTACACATGGTCCCCAACAATACTGCCAAGTTTTATTGAAATCGATCCAGTAGTTTAGGAGGAGTTGTCCGGACAACATTTTTCTACGGACAGACGGACAGACAGACGGACAGACAGACAAGCTGATTCCAGTATACCCCCCCTAACTTCGTTGCGGGGGGGTATAATGAAATTTTGCCCACGACCCGATTTAATCTTAACTAGGTGTCATATATAGCATCCGAGCATACTCCCCTGAAACAGTGTATAAAAAATTCAAAAGGTCCATGGGGCCTGAATTATTAACTTTTTTGTGACGTTTAGTAGGGGTGTGAGATAAGGTTCAGAAATGGCTCCATAAAAAGAAAAGGAACTCTCATACAGAACTATATTACTTCTTATTATGTTCATAAGAACCTGCTTGATATTTTAAACAAACATTACTGGAAAAATTTGACATATGCAAAAAGTTATGCTCAATGAAATACAAAAAAAGTGTGTTTTTTTGTTCATTTTTTAACAAATTACTGTCTTCAGAGCTGAGTTTCACACACTTCCGGTTCCGGTGCACCTAAATACTTTTGACATTATCTGTCCCAATATGTTTGCCCAAATAGTAAAAACAATAAGAAAATTGGTAACCGGTAAATTTGTCATTGAGAACGATATGTTCGAGGAGTCGGAATCTCAAAATTGGCGTCATCAAATTGAATTGAGGATTTAATGAATTATCATTTTTTTTTGTTTTGTAAGTTATGAAATATTGATAGTGAAAGAACAAACATATAAGATGATATATGAAACCATCTTTTTACGAACAATAAGAGGCCCGGAGTGCCTGTAGGAATCAGTTCTTTATAACAAGACTATGTGCATTAAGCTCATATATAGAATACGTCTCCCAAGTTTTCAACCGGGATTAATGCTTTGTTGTTATCTCATCCGAAGTGAAATTGATAACTGGATACTAAGTTACGCTTTTTCATAACACAGAATCTCTGAATTCACGACTGGCTGACTGGAGATTTTTCGGATTTGCTTGATGAATATAATAGCCCAGGTAGTACAACATTGATGCAACATGTGCACACATACCAGATGTTCTTTTCCCTGCAGGACAAAGACAGTAATACGCCTTGATGGGATCATCTGGTTCATTGTTTTCAAACTGGATCCAAATATGATACTTCGTCTGCGATTTGTCGCGTGAATGAATCTGACCTCGAATAAGATCCTCAGCATGCTGGTACACCCAGATCTCATAGTCACCATCATTTGATTGGTGCTCGACAATGTAACCAGGGGACAGTTTGATCTGGTAAATACCACATGCTAGTGTCTCAAGGTACTCAAGATTCAATTGAGGAAATGTAATATTTGCAGCTTCAAGTTTTTGCCATTCACTTTTGGCTCTGCGAGTCATGTTTGGATCATCTGCAACCCGTTTCGCAAGTACATTATCCCTTTGCAAAAGTGACACCATACGAGTTGCCATTTGTATGTCTCGCTGCTCACGCTGGGGGTCTGAAACATATATCGGCCCTCTGAAACCATTCAGACTTGCTGTAACTATATGTACAAGTTTCCCAAGTATTGTCCCAAGATGATTTGAAGTAAGTTTCTCTTTAAATAGTAACCATTTCTTTAATCTTCCATGGTAGGACTCCACAACCCAACGTACCATTGTACAGCAACGATCATCATTAGCTTGTTGGGGATCCAGTTGTGACTTACCAGGAGGAAGGAAAGATGGCATTTTAGCATCATATCCCAACTGGGCAAAGAGAGTCAGCACGTCCCTGAAACCACGGTCTACAATCATGTAACCAGCATCTTAGAAGATCGAATTTCTCCATGATTATTTTTGTTATAGAAGCATCATTGACCCTGCCATAATATGCACCAATTGTATCCAATACATACCCATCTGGTAACACAATGGACATGAATTTCAGATAGTTGCATTTTTTCTGTCCTCTATAAGAAGCCCTTTGAAACTCATGATGACTACTTTTGTCTAGATAAATGTATGTACCATCTAGGAGAAGACTTACATTATCGCCATAGAATGTCTTTGTAAATACTGTGTTGTGTGATTTAGCTTCTTCACGTGAAAGATGTGCTGTTCCAAGATATTTTGGCACAACTGTTGTGTTTAAAACATCAACAACTTTGTGGAAATATCTGGAAAGCGTTGCTTCAGACAATTTTGTTAATTTGTCAACTGCTTCCATGAAAGATTAGTTATTAGTTTTATCCAGAAGTACAGCAGAATGTCTAATGAACAGGCATAGAAAGTTGAAAGATCAGACTTGCACAAATCATGAATTTCTTCAAACTGTTCTAAAGTCCAACCTGTCCATGCATGGCAATCAGTATCAGATAGATTTGCAAACTGTAGCTTTGGTGAAATTCCATCTTTTGAAACTTCATGTATAATTTCAAACTGATCATTGATGACTTGCACAGAAATGTCCCCTAGTTTAGTTTCTATTGGTGTTCGATTGGTCATAGATATCTCGGTATCAGGGTGCAAGTAGTTACCAATCAGGTGTTCAGGGCAAATACGTGCATCAGGAGAGCACCATAGTTTTTTCTCTATCAGTAAAACATGGCGAACGGACTTCGGAAGAGTAACACATGAATCATTATACTGTAAGCATACAGAACATTTGCGATGTGAAGATGAACCATATTTGATATCGGTGATATACAGGAAGGATGGGATTGGGGAAATATTTGTTTGGTTTTGTGAATTCACAGCAATTGCATTATCCACCAAACTATCACAAGAATTGGATTCCTGACCAAACTCTCCATCCTCATCAGGATGTGGTCTTTTCTTCAGATATTTAGTGTAACATTTCTTGCAAATCTTACTGCCATCTTCTACAAACAGCCCATCTTTCTTGAGAACATTTTTCAGCCAACAATTTTGCGGTGATTCTAAGTTTCTTAGTGATTTTCCATCCTTACTACAGTCCTTAAATCGTGTCTTACAACTTGGAATTATGCAAACATCACCCATGTTTGACACAAAATCAATGTACTATATAATGGTCCAATTGTAATTAATGTCCGAATGCGAAAAAAAGATATCAAGATGTGCGTCCATAAACACAAAATCACATAATGATAGGGATAACCAAGGATGAGAACTTTTTGACTGTATTAAGTTTGTTAGTAGTGCTTCGTCAGGGAGGTCTTTTTAGACCATGCAATAACGGTCACTGCATTTTTGCATTGATTTCTTGAAGCGTTGCATCTTCACAACTGCTCCATTGATGAGTTTTAGGTTTTTAGAATTACACCCAACATACAAATCACTTTTGCATTTAGTTTACGGTATATATAGAGTAAAACAACTTATAACTAGTTTATCAATTGGTCATTTCACTGATTTGGCTGTACATGGTTACATTGATAACAAAAATATGACAACTCACTTTGATGTAATTCAATATTGATTGCCATATCTACAAATGTATTTTGTTATGCCAATTTCGAGATTCGGACTTATTTTCATTGACAATTTTACCTGGCAAACAATTTCTTGACACTTTAATTGATTTGAGAAAATGTGATGTCCTTAAGTAGTGTTTAATTGAAGTATGTGCATATGAACCGGAAGTGTGTAAAACTACTGAGCAGACATCCATAAAATGCAAGATCAATACACACACGTTTTAAATACTTGCTAAGGGTCTTGCTGTAAAGGAACTGATACAGGCCATCTGGGCCTCTTACTGTGTGTTAAAAGATTTTTTTTTATAAAATCATATTTAAACTTTCAAAATCATTATTTGAAAAACCCAAAAAAGCAAGATTTTCATTAAACAACCACATCAATTTTATGGCACCAATTTTGAGATTCCGACTCCTCGAACATATCGGTCTCAATGACAAATTTACCGGTTACCAATTTTCTTCATTTTTTTTTTTACTATTTTGAGCAAACATATTGGGACAAATAATGTCAAAAGTATTTAGGTGCACCGGAACCGGAAGTGTGTGAAACTCAGCTCTGAAGACAGTACTTTGTTAAAAAATAAACAAAACAAAAAAAAAAAAATTGTTGTATTTCATTGAGCATAACTTTTTGCATATGTCAAATTTTTCCAGTTATGTTTGTTTGAAAAATCAAGCAGGTTCTTATGAACATAATAAGAAGTAATATAGTTCTGTATGAGAGTTCCTTTTCTTTTTATGGAGCCATTTCTGAACCTTATCTCACACCCCTACTAAACGTCACAAAGAAGTTAATAATTCAGGCCCCATGGACCTTTTGAATTTTTTAAACACTGTTTCAGGGGAGTATGCTCGGATGCTATATATGATACCTAGTTAAGATTAAATCGGGTCGTGGGCAAAATTTCACTGTTCGTGAAAGAGGTCTTTTGGAGGAAATTTAATTGCAGGTTTTGCGTGCAAAAACCTGGGAATTTGGAGAATTTACAATAGCATCCAATATTTATAGTGATATGTAATTAAATAGAAGCTTGGCCAAGTTACTGAAATTATCTTGCTGTAAGTATTTTGTCATACTATGAATACGGATGGGACTTAACATTATCAGCAAAGAGGGAAAGGTGAGACATATGATTACACGTAATTCTTGTTATTACATGGTGTAAGTCACCCCGATGAAGGTGACTTATTGCTATAGTTCCGTTTTTTTGCTATTCTTTTTATTATTCTCCTAAACTCCTTGTCGCATTCCAATGAAACTTCACATTTCTTAAATTTTAAAATGTTATTAACAATTCAAATAAAATACAAATAAATATTTACGCATGCAAATATAGCAATGCTAAAAGAATCGGACAACAGGCTAAGCATAAATAAGTCTTCTTCTAGAAGTACTTCCGGCTAGACCTGACAGAAAGATGTTGTTCCCTCTTTTAATCCTGAATTATATTGTTACAGAAGCAACACATATATATAACCTTCAAGGTAGATAAGTCGTTAGTAAAGTGAAAACAACATATTTCTGCCAGGCATATTAATGAACTTAACATGAGTTTTTTATTGCTTATCCAAGATGATTTGTTTTTTATTCGGTCTTTAAATTCTCCTTTTTATCTCTTTTCTTCAGCCATTAATTCTCCATAACGTAGTGGGGACAATTGTTATTGATTTGGTCCCATTTTTCCCAGTTAACCGTGTCCGAACTTCCTTTGGACAGTATTATAGCGACTTTTATTGTATTGGTTTGCTACTCCAGATGTGCAAAAAGCATGTATCGAATTTGCTTAAAACAACATTACAAACAAATTGGTTGCCAACATACAGGCCTCTGTCCAAATTCGATTTGGTATGTACTGTCTTAACGCAGCAGAGAGAAGTTTACGGAACGGCGCGGAGATCAAGATATGATTTTAATCAGATTGTGTGTATAGGGGAAACCCCATCTTTATATGGTAGTGTAGGTTGTAGACTTTAAAAAAACTATTTGGGTTCTCGCTCGAAATCCTTATAGATTTTTCCTAGTATACCCCAAATGTTTCCCGTTGGGCGAGAAACGATACTGGTCATATCTCGGCAATTTCTTAAATATGAATCTCTTTCTAATGATTCAAATGTCAATCAAAGGATTCGAACCATATTTTTACTTACAGTTGTGGTAACGCAAAAAGTGGTAGCGTGCATCGTGCATACATCGAACACACGCACAATTTGGTATAATTGGTCGATACATACTACGGAATTTAAAAATACGGAATCCTCTTGTCGAAACTCTCAAGTTAATTCGCAGCATATTAATTTGGATGATGTTAATTTTACAACATACAGTATACTGTATTACAGTGACCATAAGACAATTAAGAACGGGTTTGGCTCCCAGGTTACAGAACAGGTAAATAAATATAACATGTCGGAGCTTTGCTTGCCCTGTGGCGGCGCAACTTCTGATAATCGCGGTGGCTAACGGGTGACCGTTATGAAAACAGAAATCGTCGCATATAATAAGCAATGTTTTTTGTATCCTATCATCTCCAATGGAAGTGCCTCGGGCCAGAGATGTATACATTTATGGTCTATGTATACTGTACGTTAGAGGAAATACCGGTAGTCATTCAAATTGCTGCTAGCAGTATAGTCATAAGGTACTGAATTAACTATACCCTCCGCAACGAAGTTGGGGGTATACTTGAATCGGGTTGTCCGTCCGTCTGTAGACACAACCATGTACCGGCTATTCCTCCTAAACTACTGAGGGGGTTTCAACGAAACTTGGTGGCAATACTACATATACATTGTAGATGTGCGTAATCTATATCAAGTTCAATTTTTTGGTTGCCATGGTAACCGGGTCAATATACTGTTTGTGGGAGGGGGGTGTTATTTTGTAAGGGCCTATTTATAAACCTGTGAACCGATTCAAGTGATTTCACACAGGGATGTTAGGGACTATGTGTAGATATGCATGCAGATTTCTTTTTTTCTAACAGAAATTTAATTTATCATGGTTACCAGGCCAATCCGATTAAAATACAGATCATTGTTCTCACTCCGTTTTACAAGGCAGCAGAGAAAAGTTTACGGAACGGCGCGGATATCAAGATATGAAATTTAATCAGATTTGTTACCAGGCCATATAAACATGTTTTTGTTGGAAAATTTGTATAAGACAACTTCTAACCAGTGAACCAAATTCAATGAAGTTTCACATGACTGTTGTGAACCATGTGTAGATATGCATGCAGATTACTTTTTGCAGACTTTTGGTTGCCATGGTAACCAGGTCACTATAAACAGGTTTTTGTTGGAAAGTTTTGGCTTGAAAATTTAGCTAAATAAATTAGCTATTAGCTTACAGTTCTAGTTTGAACCAAATTTTGTCAAACATTCTTTGGGGAAGGGGAACTGATTTTGCATAAATGGTGACTGCCCCCTTGGTTTGGAGGCAAATAGAGGAAAGCGATGTAAAGCCTTTTAAATCGCTTCTAGTCATAACATTTGGTCTGACACTAACAAACAGATTTTGCATACATTTTGACTATGAACCTCCTATGAACGGAGGTATGTGGGGCCCAAAGGGAAAAAAGATTTTGCCTAATTGGTGACTGACCTTGTCTGGGCTAGATGGGTGGGGCCCAATAGGGAAAACAGACCTTGTTTGGGCTAGATGGGTGGGGCCCAATAGGGAAAACAGAGGTCAAGCCTTTTAAATTGCTACTTGTTTAACTTTTCAAGATTTGGTTGGAATCCCCACCCTTTAAAAATACAACACCCTCAAAATATTACGATTGGTCCCGAAGTGAACTAAACTCTTGCAAAAATCAGCTTCTGAAGCATAAATTTAAATGGTTAATATCCTCACCCCAAAACTATATAAAATTAGTAGGCATTAAGATACGATCACAAACAAGATTTTAACCCCAGGGTCCACCATGCCCTTGCAGACTTGACTCCCGAGTCTTTTAAACTGTTGAGATCCCCACCCAAGAACTATATGTACTTTTGCTGGGCATAAAGAGACGATAATAAACATGGTGTAGAAAATTACCACAGAGTCCACCTCGCCCTTGCAGACTTTTTTCGCGGGGATGATATTTTCGCTTATTAACGGTTCATGTACGTGATCCCGAAATTCGATCCGTGATATAAACGGCCATGCATTCCTCAATCGTTATTAGAAATATTGTATGAAGTTCAAAAGATAAAGTATATTGGGGTTTTTTGGCAATATGAACGATGAATCATTACGAGTACAATGATAATATTACGTAAAAAATCATGTGTAGGTATGTTTGCTTGATCAAATTTAGTATAAATCACTCCATATAATTTTGTACATGTTAAAAAAAGCTACTAAAGCAGCAGATGAAGTTCTGTTATGGATTAAACATCAACCAAATTGCGGCAAGATCAGTAACCCGTGTCCAAAACATTAGACTGACCTATAGACAGCTTGGTATATCCACTGCTTCTCGCCATCCACTGCGCTCCGGGTGAATTTGGACACTTGTCACAAATATAGTGAAGTTGTAGTCGTTATGGCCGTAAACAGTGTTAGTAATACGGAGTAAGGAATTATTGCTGCGACACAAATGGGCTGAAAGAAAATGCCCGTAAGAGCGTGTTGTATGTAGGCGTAAAACAGGGAGTGCAACTCGTGATATATTGGAAGCATATGCTGCACCTTTTAAGTTTAGTAATAGATACATGCCGAAAAACATGAATTAAACTGCATCATACAGCTGTTTCGTCCTCCAAGGACTCTTCAGTGATGCTAGGGGCGGTTGACAATTTGGTTATATCCGCGAAAGTTTAAAGAGTGTAAATTTTATTTCATAGTTTTTAGTAAAAATTGCTACAATTTAGACCAGTGAAAATAACAGGTTATATAGTATACTGTTGTTGGGCATAAATAGACGAACACAATCATGATATAAGCATTGATGTCATGATCTGGCCATAGCCCTAGGGACCTAGTTTCTAAGTTGAACACGGAGGCCAGGTCTACAGTTGAGCCAACCAAAGACCAAACTTCAATTGATATAGATATGCCTGAAGGATTTAATCTCTGGGTCTGTCCCTTTCTATGGAATCATATTTTGGAAAATGATTAACTAGATACCGATCTATCTAGGTGAGCGATACAGTGTTTCTTGTTAAGATATTGATCGGAAAATGCCCCTAAACGGACGGGCCAAGCCCAATTTAATATTCCACACATACCTTGTAAAACGGAGTGAGAGCAAGGATCTGTATTTTAATCAGATTGCCTATACATATAAATGCATACAACTCTGGTCCAGCCCCTAGAGTACTAGGTAAAATAGTCAAAGATCAAGGGGTGAAATGCAATAACTTTAAAAATAAACAATCAGGTGTCCACCAAGGTGATGCCATCGCTCACTCACTATTTCGCAAAAAGAGGGCTAAATTGATTTGCACATGTCGATGGTTTGCTGTTTTTGAATTTGTTTACTGTATCCTTAACTTCAGCAGCAAGATGTATGATATCAAGCAAAATACTGTTTTGAATGTTTATATCGGACTTCTCCATAGTTTGACGTTATTAAAAAAATAGGTTTGTTTGGGAAAACAAAGCTCTCAAAATGAAGCGGTAGACCCTCAATGACATCAAAGTTTGTTGAATACAGTACAATACTAATTATCCAAATTTTCCAAGCCATGTCCATAACTGTTTTGATGTGTGTATGAATTATTGGCACACCTGCTTTTCCAAATCAGTTATATGCCGCCTAACTCATTCAGATATATTTGTAACAAGGGTATCTGATACCAGATCATGAAATATTATACAGTTTCATGTATTTCAGCTTCATTATTATAATAGCATCAATTCTGCTAGATTTTTTAAGCTTTTTAATTTTATTTCTTCTACTTTCTCCGCCGGCGACGTTTCCATCTCTTTTCTCGAAAACTTCTTGGAATGAACTAAATGACACTTTTCGCAAGTGTTCATGAATGAGAGGTGATGTGCAGGAGCATTTTTGTTCTTTTTTATTTGTCATTTGATTTGTCTGATGTGGCCTCTGATTTGTCGATATTTAAATAGTGACCGATTTTGTTCAGTATGTATAGTATAATGGTATTGCAAATACCAATGCATAATCCATTTTCGTATCGAACAAAATGTAGCCATTTTTTAGTCAAAACTCTTGCAACTGATTTCCTCTGGTACTGTATATGCAGGTAAAATGGTATGCAAACACTACTGCAGCTTTTGTTTTAGATTGCACAAAATGGCTGCAATATGTTGTCTCTAATCGGTCAATTTTAGAAACTGATGGATTTTGTTCAAATATGATAGTAGGAGAAACGTATACATTGTATTACATTTTCGAATTGGAAAAAATGACCGCCGATTCTGTGGCCTCTAATAATTATGTTAAAACTCATATATCGACCAAGTCTGCTCAAATTTTGTTTGTCGGGGTATACTGATATTGTGAACATTAATGCAGATTAATTTGCAATCAGATATAGGTGCCATCATTTGCTGTCGCTAATTAGTCGAAATGTATATACTGGCTAATTTCATTTGAAATCGGTTTGCAGAGATATACCGGTAATGGTACCACGAAAACTAATGCAAATTTCTTTTTCAGATTGGCCTTTCATTTTCTGATTGGTCAACCGAAACGCCCACTGCAGCCTCCCATTAGTATACGTACATGTCAATCTATTTTGCTTGCAATTTCCTATTTATGTGTATTTTGGTACCGAGAACACATGCGGGGTGTTTGATTTCTCATTACAATCAGTACTTGTTAAAAAATGATATATAGATTTAGATGCCAAACCAAACTGTGAACCAATCAATGAGCAAACTGGCAAAGGCTTGCTTGTTTATAACATACGTCATTGAAATTTGTTAAGATGAAATACGTCATTGAAATTTTTTTCTATTTTTCACAAATTTACAATTATTTTGCTATCGATTGCGTTTCAACTTGAGCTTTGTTTTTCACATGTTTTCGTTTCGAGTTTTAACATGTCAAATAACTTTAAGGTTGAAAAGCCCCCTAAATGTCCCACTTGGCCACCCTTAATTTAAAACCTGAAATCAGTCTTTTTTCAAAGACCTTGATTTAAAACGGAACTTACGTATGTAATAAAAACATTTAACTTATGTCTTGGATTTTAAGCAATTACATAGCTAACGTAAGATACCTTAAAACAGAACATTAAGACAGACATCTTCAGTAAAGTAACCGTTCGGATTTGAAACGTGACAATATCTTACGACGCTCCTGAATGCTGATAAATGACGTTTAAGGAGAGGTGCCAGTTTTGGCCTTTCTGCAGCCTATCAATGATATAAGGCTAATATTTTGCGGAAAAGATACTTTGAGGTCAACTGTTTATTGTATAAAGTACAAGGCCCAATAGAACCCAGCGTGGTTAGTAAGTTAAAAATATATTATGATCTCCATGTAGTGGTGATAATTGATGTCAGTCTTTTTTGGAGTAGCTTACTGGAGTTTTATCTTAATTTTCTGAAATTATTTCATATCAAAATAGACCAGTAAAAAGGTATGTGACCTCAACCTACTTTATTTACATGTACCTTTTACTATTTTTTCGTCTTAAATCTTACAATCTGCTACTTATTTAGCAGAAACTACAAAAAATAGCGTGTTACTTCCAAAACAAATTTTGAATTTTACACCCTACCCACAATTTTTTATCAGCCCACACCAAATCACATGTTTTGAACATAATACGTAGCTGACCTCAAAAGATTTAAATGGCGGATGCCTTTGATGAAGCAGAAGACGCTTACTCTTCCAGAACACTTATTCTCTTGTCCTTTGTTCCTATTTTGCCTCTAGTTTAATCGATTTTGAGTTTGTATTATGGTTTTGTTGACGCTTTGGTATTTTCTTGGGTTTCTTTTCTGCAAAATATTAGCCTTTAACACTAATACGCCACAGAAAGGCCCAAATTGGCACCCCTCCTTTAAAGAGTTATACTTCTTTCGATTGTTGTCGAGAGGGATACCGTCCTCGTATAAACATAATATGGCCATGTGAAACTACAAACATTATAATAGAATCAAACGGTTATGTATTTTGGGAGAATATTAATATAAAAACTAAAGTCTTAATAGTAGCATCGATCGGCAAATGAACCAACTATAATATTGTCTTTGGAGAATATTTGATGTTATGAAAGCGCTTGACATGTTTTATCATTTGAACAAAAACACTAATGCTAATAGCCCGGCTAGGTTATTCTCACTCCGTCATATCATGATCCGACAACATCCCATACCAGATCACGTTCTAATGACCTTTCGCATTAACCTATCAAATTACCATTTTTAGAATGTTGAAGGTTAATGTTTTGAGGCGTAACAGCTTGTATGATCCTATATGTGCGTTTAGTCACAACTATTTCATGTACATTTTGTGACGAAGTATCATATGGCAGACAGCATTTGTCCTGTCATAAATTAGAAAACCCTACTGGAGTGTGAAGTAAAGAAGATGACAACGGTCACCAGAACATCACCTGTTGGGATGTTGTAGGATCCTTATACACAAGAGTAAGAATAAGGATCTGCATTTTAATCAGATTGAGCTCCTGTATAACATTCAAGAATATCAAACTATCCTATATATGAAGTTTTAGGGAGTTTATTGAACCTAAATAATAACACTCAGAAAATCAAGTTTTGTTCAACACGTTTTCCCACCGAACATAGATAAATCGTCCGGACCATTTATTTTGTCTGCATAGAACGGAGTTCAAATATTACTGCTCTATGTTAACTATGGGCAAGTTTTATCGTCGCCATCTTGATCTCATCGAGAAATATTCTGTATCTTTGTGGGATATGAAGATAGACGTTTTTGAGTTTGCTTGTTAGTGTGTTTACTGGTCTTATTCTCTTGTGCTTTTACGATAGTCTCCATGTAAATCTTTTCTTTGTTCCTATTTGCCCCTAGTTTAATCGATTTTGAGTTCGGATTATGGTTTTGTTGACGCTTTAGTATTCTCTCATTTATAGTATTAGTATTTTTAGTATTCTATGAGGTATGGCCTTGTCTGTCCGTCAATATTTAATATGTTCTACAATTTTCTTTTAGATTAAGCGGAATTAACCACTATGACATGAAGTTGTTTCCTTCCTGAGCGACAGTTTGATTGGATCTGTGCAAAGTAATGACCCTTTAAGACTTCGCTTCTTGCTGTATAGAGGCTATATTTGGTTGGGGGAGGGGGTATTTTTCGCTATATTTGCGTTTCCACAAAGACCGCGAATTCAAACCTCTTCCAGACGGCCTTTAAGGTCCTGATAAAGCGGCATATAAAAACCTCGAATTATTATTATATCCCACTGCAACGAAGACACAACGATGTACTTACTGGCTACGCTTTCTAAACTACTCAGGGAATTTCAACGTGGCAATGATCCTTATACATTGTAGATGTGCGTAATCTATATTGCGTTAAAAAAGTTTTGGTTGCCATGGTAACCAGGTCACTATATCTAGTTTTTTTAGGTTTATTATTTTCCAGACAATTACTCATTAACCTGTGAACCGATTCAAGTGAAACTACACAGGAATGTAAGGAACCCCGTGTAAATGTACATACCAGATATTTTCTGCAGAAATTGTGGTTACCATGGTAACAAGGTCAAAATACCCAAATTCTTGTTTAACAATAATTGGTCAGCACACCTCCATAAATCTATGAACCAATTCCATTGGAACTACATAGCAATGCGTAGATATGCATGCACATATTTTTTCTTTCCAACAACAATTTAGATTGCCGTGGTAACCAGTTCATATGAACAGGTTATTCTTGGAAACTTTTGACTAGAAAACTACTCCTAACCAGTAAATGTAATTCATTGTCACAATGAAGTATCACATAAATGCATGTATGCAGATTACTTTACAGACATGTATAGTTGCTATGGTTACAAGGTCACTATCAACAGGTTTTTGTTGGAAAACTCGACTTGAAAAAATTATTCTAAACCTGTGAATCAATTTCAATGAAACTACACAGCGGTGATGCAATTATTGCAAAGGTGGGGCGGGGGCTGTGTATTAGTTGGCCATTGGCTTGCAGTTCTAGTTATTATTAATTCTTAACACAAGCAAAAGTGAATTCTGTCTCGAGTGAAGCCGCTGGTGCATGACGATAGTCGGGGAAGTGTATACACAACGCAAGTTTCACTTCCACGCTGACAAGCTGTGGACACCACCTGTTTCAATACATTTAATATACTCCAAACTGCAATTATGCTGACATGAAATTATATTAATATAAAGAAAATAATCCGCGGCATGTTAGATGCAGGTGTAAAGCGAAATTTAACCCCGCAAATATGTTCCGTGAACGAGAACGTCAAATATTGACCCAACAAATTTAAAACGCTATATAGTCAGGGGCGTAGCTGCCATGTAAGCATATAAGCCCGTGCTTGCACATCATTTTCCAAAGTATGTGTGTTAAAGTCGAGAAATTTCATAATCCGACTTCTATTCTTCATACTCAAACTGATACTGTAACTTTTTTTTGTCGACTCGTCAGATTAACAGAAAAAAAGTTGCTGGAAGTATGTTAGCTATAATTACCTAAGCCGACTTTTTCGGATAATCATGTTATATTAAGTTTACTTTTTAAGTAAATATGTGTTAGATTTATTATAAAAAGTGACCCTTCTTTTATCATTCTAAGAGTAACAAATAATTGACCAATTTATACTAAATTTTCCACAGGGACCTGAGAATTTGTTACAGCTAGTATTAGACCTATAATAGGGTGTTTAGCGTAATTTTAAGAAAATAAGTAAAAGTTCTCACTGCATGAGTTGAAATAATCACAAAACATATACTTATTAACAGAGACGCATGTATATCAAAGATGGTTTTATAAGTCTCTGTTATAACTCTCTTATTATCTCTGTTAAGACGAGTAAATGACCTAGGAAACGTATAGATGATTTTGTTTCCATGCATCATGGAAGTAATACATATCGTATTCCATTCTCGCAGTAATGATTTGTATAATGATGGGCCAGACATTGATTATTCAAACAAGTCCAACACAATGTGACTTTTCCCCAAAGGACCCCCTCCACTACTTCTAAACGTCGCGGGCTTGCACATCAAAACACCTCCAGCTACGCCCCTGATAGTATCCAGCGTTTTGTAGAAAACAAAAATTTTCTTAAATTTTTTTACCGAACATCATGTTCTGTTCTTCTTTGAGAGTCCTTTTGCCATCCAATATATAATAATACCCTGAACATGTACCTAATTTGATCGATAATGCTTTAAATTTTGCAGTTGAATAGAATCAATTATGACGGTGATGTTCAAAACGTACAAAAGATAGATGACAAGAGTACTACTGGGCCTGTATCGCTCCACCTGTAGCAATTGCATAATTAGAACATATTTGACCCCTGTTACCTTGATAGTAAGACAATGCCATTTTCATTTGCAAACTTTGTTTGACTCCTTCCAAGGAGGCTACCAGCCAAATATCATGTCCCTTCAGACAGCTTCAATGATATGCATTGAAGATTATTACAAATTTTATCAAGCCAGAATTGGTACTTAGACAGCAACATTGAAAGATGACGTAAAACAACACATGCTGCACTTTTTTAAAATTTAGAAATATATACAGATACAGCTGTTTCGTCCATCTGGGACTCGTCGGAGATGCTAGGGACCGAAAAGTGGGAATCCAAAATTTCTAAACTAATGTAAAGGAAAAGGTTCCCCCTTTAATGTGTGAATAAAGCAATACAATTAAACTAGTAAATATAGAAGCTATCTGAAAAAAGTAGTCTTTCCGTTAATAGACAAGAGGCCAAAGGGCCTTAACGTTCATATCACTACCAATTATACTACTATGGAAAACAGTGAGTGTACAATCATGTTACGAAATAGCCCCATAGGTTGCCATTTCAAAGTATTTTTGAACTATGAAAATTATTTGACTTCTCTCCTTTAACACACCAACCAATGTTCTACTCAACTGCACCAGTGGAGCTTGAGAAGAAGTTTACAATGTGTTTTTCAAGATGTAGGCCATCTTGGATATTTGACCGACGCAAAAAATAACACTTGGTCGGGATTTTCTCAAGATCACTTTAGGCAAGTTTCAGCTCAATCCCACTGGTGCAACCTGATAAGTTTGAAATGTGTATTTCTAGTTGGCCGCCGTGGCAGCCGTCTTGGATTTGAGACCAACCAGAAAAATAACAACACTTGGTCAGAATCAGAATCATTTAAGGCAAATTTCAGCTCAAATTCACCTGGCGGAACCTGGGAAGTTTTAAAATGTGTTTTTCAAGATGGCGGCTATGTCGGTCATCTTGGATTTCGAACCAACCAAAAAAAAGCACTTGGTCGGGACCATCTCAAGATCTTTTCAGGCAAGTTTCAGCTCAATCCAAGTGGTAAAACTTTAGAAGAATTTTAAAACATGTTTTCAAAATGGCGGCATTGGCGGCCATATCGGATTTTGGACTCGCCCGAAAAAATATCAACACTTGATCAGGACCATCCCGGATCATTTTCGGCAAGTTTCAGCTCAATCCCACTGTTGGAACTTGAGCAGAAGTTTGAAATGTGTTTTCAAAATGGCAGCCATCTTAGATTTCGGATCCACCCGAAAAAATAACAACACTTGGTCAGGACAATCCCGAATCATTTTTGGAAAGATTCAGCTCAATCCCATTTTATGAACTTGAGGAGAAGTTAAAAATGTGAAAGTTTTCGCACGGCAGATGGTGCACGATGACTAAATCATCAGGACTCTTCGGGTCAGATGACCTAACAACATTGTTGTCTTGCCCGCTCGAGTTACTTTCTCAATTTAATACATAAGAACTTTCATCGACTTATTTTGCTTGTTAAAGGCCCAATATACGTAACTTCAGGATTTTTTTCGTGATTCTGAAAAAATATGAAAAAAAATCCAGTTGGTAACCATGCAAAAAATAAGCCTAAAACGAAGTAAACCTGAGTGGTAACTAACAAGAAACTCTTTGACAGAAAAATCCAAAGAATTGAAAATAATGCAGGTGGGGCCCACTTCAATAACAAGCCGAAGTAAGAAGACAGTTCAAAATGGACGTGTTTACAAATACCGAGTTTCAACTGCTGCTGTACCGGTAACCGCGAAAGAATTCATCTTGAATATTTCCGATATCAGTTAATCTTAGCTAAATCTATAAATATAAAAAGTTATTAGGCTTGATTTTCGCTTCCAAGTTTTGCCGAAAGTTACGTATATTGGGCCTTTGAATACTCAGCAAACCAATGTGCCAATATGCTTAAAGTTGTAAATACAAGCTAAAAAAAACAGAAATATCGACAAGGTGTGGCCAATCTTGCCCATAGGTAGTTTAAATCGCCATGTGTCCTTGGTTGGTCCGTCCTTAAACAATTCTTGTTATCGCTATTTCTTGAGTACTGGATTGATCATTCTCAAATTTCATATGTAGGTTTCCCTTGGTGACAGGCGGCCATCTTTGATTTTGACAGTGATAGTTTGTGACCGCAATTTCGTGAGAAGTACTTGATGGATCTTTTTAAAATTTCATTAACAGGTTCTGTAAGATCCCTAGTTGAGTATGGTCTAATTCTTGGACTGTTCCAGGGGGAAAATATGGACGCCAGACGGCCATCTTCGATGTTGATTATGAAAGTATGTTATGGTTATTTTTAAGAAATACAAGATAGATTTGGAATTTGGAACTGATCAGAAAACAAAACTCCTGACAAGAGACCTTCTTTCAACTATTATTAATTTTAAATAGAAATTCATAGAACTAAGATTAAATACATAATAAAAGTTAAACTAAGATGGGAAGATCCATCTTTCTGAGAATGAATGAAAAATCATTGATAGTGGGCGCCAAGATCCCTCTGGTCTGTATGTATGGATGATAAAATTCTCTCATAAGATAATATCCAATCACAGCTGAAGTAGTTCTGGAATTGTTCTGATGAGTAGTTGCCAGATTCGATTCCGGTCACATGTCTGAATTCAGAATAAAATGTTCCCTTTGCTTCCGGTAGGAAACCTTTTAAGTGATTGCTATAAAATTCTACTGCATTTCACATATGAAAAGTAAAGATATATACAGATGACAATTAATGAAATGAAAATTTAAAAAGAGAAAAGTGTAATTTTTTTTTATATAGCCGAGATTATCATCATACTTAATAATCTTTCAATAATTTATTTTGATCTCAAACACGGTAACTGTGCCGGTATTTGTATTGCTGTTCACGTTTTAAAACATTTCAATTCCCACCTTTTGGTCCCCTTCCATCACTGCGTGTGTTAGAAGGCGAAACAGCTGAATGAAAAAGTGTACTTCATTTTTTAGGCATACTGTACCTATTACAAAATTTAAAAGATGCAGCACGTATGTTGGCTTCATCCATCATTTCTAAGATTAAGTGTGAAATGTAGGTGAGCACTTTAGGACAATTTGGTCTTTCGTTATTTTTAAAGTTTTGGTAAATCATTTGCGAAAACCAAATTAAACTTTGCAGGAATTCCATAAAATATAACATAACGATAACATCCAAAAAACAACAACAAACAACAGGTTCTGGGTGTAAAATACAAAGACTAGACAAGGATTCTTACTAAAGTCAATAATGGAAGGCAACCTTTGACAGAAACGGCGCAGTGCAATTATCTACTGGTTTGCCTGCAATGGGACTAAATTCAGCCCTTAAGTCATACTGGAACCTTACGGACCTCAAGGACTAAGCAAGTTTAGTTCAGCTATGTAGATGCGAATTGGATTTCAAGAGTGGCTAGCACTACTAGTGTTCGATTGTATTATTTATATTGTGGAAGTGTAAGTGTAAAATAAAGACATTAAAACATACAAATATATCTTAAAATAGTTTTAATAAAACGGTCTGCACAAATTATCTTTTTAGCATTGATAGAAACATTTTACCGAAATATTTAGAAAATGCATATGTTAAAATGCAAAACACAAAAATCAAAAGGTGAGCATATATATGGTCAATCTGATTAAAATCATATCTTGAACTCCGCGCCGTTCCGTAAAGTTCTCTCACCTGCGTTAAGATCTAAGAAAATCCCATATGGGGTCATGTCCCGATGACCTTTTGCATTAAGCCAATCAAATTACTACTGTCAGAATCTTGACCGTGAAATTTTGAGGCGACAAAGCTTGCATAATCGCATGTGTCTGTTAAGTCATTTCGTCACCAAAAAATACATGTGGAATAGTGTGACGAAATGGCTTGCTGCAAGATGACAGGTCATCGGAAAATTATGTTAGTGTTTTGTAAAGAGGCGACAAAGGTCATCTGAACGTGACCTCTTATGGGATGTTGTCAGATCCTTGTAATAGGGAGTGAGAACAAGAATCTGTATTTTAATCAGATTTATATAAGGTTTGTTTGATTTTCAGTACTTCACGAGAATACTGTCTCATAATATACTTGTTTGTTAAAAGAATTAAAGAAAGTCGTTGTGATTGAATCTAAAATCTGCCTGTGGCTTCAAAATTAAGAGCACAATACGGTATTACTTTCGAACGTTTGAATTGCATTATACACATCACATGGCATCATCGACAGTTCTGCTTCAGAACAAGAGATGATAGCATTTTCGATCACAATGAAGCTTTTTCAAACGATCAATTTTTTTTTCAAACGATCAATTCAGCCAGCTTCTTTTTTCTGGTCCTCTTTAATGCTGTTTTCCTGAAGATCAGCAGATGAAGATCCCATCGATGTGGTTTCAGTCGGCATATCTGCTGACGGGTAGTACAGGGTAGCGGTTGCGTTGTCCCTGTTATGTTTATTTCCTGTGTAACAAAAAGATTTATTCGTTGAATTAAAATGTAAAACACTTCTGTACTAGTTCATTAAATGTAATGATAGAATGTAGAAAAAAAACAATCCTAACACCGTAATACAACTAGAACTTCAAAGTTTAGTTGGTAGCTCCTTGTCACTTGGGGACACGGTAATCTAGTGATAGAACGCCGAGATCGTGACTAAAAGCGTTGCCAGTTCGCGTCTAATCACTGTAATGTTTTGTATCTTTAGTACGACAGCTGCAGTCTGATTTAAATGCTGATCCTTATTTTTATTCCGTTACATATGAATCTGCATTTAAATCAGAATAGTTCTGCTGGATTCATTCCCACTGTGCAGCCGCCGGCGTACGGTTACGCGGGCACATCAATCGATTCGGCTGAAAGTTACGCCGGCGGACTAACCAGCTTACGCCGGTGAAGAATATATTTGTTCCCAGGGAAATTGAGAATGATGTTGGCTAGTTGCAAACATGGCTATACACATTGATAACATGTTTTGAACGGCTATGAGACAAACTAGGTAGTGGTATTGTGGTACAATGTACTACGGTATACCGGCAAGGTTTTGCCCTTTAAATTGAGGGCGAAAATAACATGGCAGTGTCAGTGACGTCATAAGCAAGACATAATGTTACGTTTTAGTCAGAAGCAACGCCAAGTTATATATTTACAACATTTTATAACTTAGTAATCTACCAACTTTAGATAAAAGTATTACATCTATTTATCAAAATTATACCTGCGTATTCAGATATACAATCAGAATGCTGATGTGAATCGTAGAATATTGATTAATTAAAATAATCGAGTCTGCATTACGTTTACAGTTCATTCCTGTTTTAAAACATCCTTGTCTCAACTTAGTCATGTAGATGTAATAAAAATTTTAAGAGTGTTCGGAGTGCAAGTGTATCAAGAGTTTCGAATGAACGATAACATAACCATGGTTGTGAAGGGCGTATTAAACACGGAGCGATTATTTTTTTATGTCGGTTAAGAGCGAAAGTAGCTAGGGGCGAACATTTACCAACATCAGGATAAAATGAATCCGTTCTACTGTTTCAACGCAACGAAGGGGATTCTCGGGAGTACAAGAATCATGATTCTCCTTCATACCATAGGGGCAGTGTATAATTTTGTGATTCTCTATCATACCATAGGGGCAGTGTATGATTTAGTGATTCTCCCACATACAATAGGGGCAGTGTATGATTTTGTGATTCTCTATCATACCATAGGGGCAGTTTATGATTTAGTGATTCTCCATCATACAATAGGGCAGCGTATGATTTTGTTATTGTCCATCATACCGTAGGGGCAGTGTATGATTTAGTCACACACGGTACAATTATGGCACATTTTAATCTTCGGATCAAAAATACGTTGTGTTCAATACTGAAATAAATAACACAGAAACACGAATGACGGAAGAAGCTATTTGTTGACTAGTACCTTGACCGAGTCTAGAGCTCACGGTCTACGACACCAAATCGCCTAGTCAGAAATGCCACTGCGCCAACTTGATATCCTTATTATATGCCATTTAAAAACCGTAAAAATGAGAGAGAAAAACCTAACACGACAACGCCTATGAAATTCATAATTCACGGAAAGTATATATCCAAGGACTGAAACCGAACTTCACATATTGGCCGATATTTTTTGAAGTCATTATACTTTGACTACCTTAATAAACATGATAAACTAAGCTTAGTACATTGTAAGTAGAGACTGTCCAGAAACGAGGCGGTCAATGTAAATAGGCTTGAACCAATTGATGAGAAATTAGGACTCGATACCTGAAACAAATAGTATTAAAGCTAAATGAGTTTTGGACGAAACGGCTGTATGGTGCAGTTTAATTCAATGAACAAGGATCTGGATTTTAATCAGATTGGTTGTAGGGAATTCCCATTTAGCTCAGTGACGGAGCATTGGACTGGAAAGCCAATGATTGCTAGTTCAAGCCCCAGCAACGACACTATCATGATCACTATACCTCGTCCGACTGACTACATATACATAACTATATATCCTACATACGCTTCGTGTAACCTAGTCTACAGTAGATTTCAAAACAACGATGCATACCGACAGATGACGTACATTCCTTTATAATTCGTTATATCTGTTTGCGCTGACTTTGCTCCTCGTAATAAGAAAAGGGCCAAGAAATTGGCGTCATAACGTAGATACTGTTAAAATAGGATTATTATAGACAATGTGCTTTTGTATTGAAAACGATTTTCATAATTTTTTGGCGCGTACTTGTAACCTTTGAAGGTCACTTCGTGAACATGCTTCGCGGGTTCACGCAAGAGCGATAACTATTACAGACGGTACTATCTAACAAGTCAATTGCATGCGGAGGCAAGACACGCCCGTCTATCCATATAGTGTACCGAGATTAAATGTAGGCAATGTCAAAGTTCAGTGCAAATCAAGTGAAACTGGAGACTTATTTTAGTGAACAAAACCATATATCTCGATCTTTTTTTTAATTTTGACCAACTTTCTTTCATATAAAAATATCAATAAGCAGAAAATGGACAGTCGGACGAACAGAAGAAAAGACAGACAAACAGATGGACGGACAAGCTAATCGCATCGAAGATGGACCTCTATTACTTTGACGTTTGGTCAATTATTATTACATGTATATAATTAGACAGTGAGGTGAGAGAGCGTCACCTTGGCGTACACCTTTGGGTGTTTGAAAAAAGTCACACTGGCCTTTTGACAGTCAATCTGATTAAAATCATATCTTGATCTCCGCGCCGTTCCGTAAACTTCTGTCTGCTGCTTTTAAGATCTGAGCAAATCCCATAGGGGCTCATGTCCCAGCATTAGCCAAACAAATTACTACTGTCTGAATCTTGACCGTGAATTTTTCAAATATTGCATTACCGCATTTGTCCGTTTAGTCATTTCGTCACCAAAACATTCATGTGGAAGAATATGACGAAATGGCTTGATGCAAGATGACAGGTCATTGGAAAATTATTTTAGTGTTAAGTAAAGAGGCGACAAAGGTCATCTGAACGTGACCTCTTATGTGATGTTGTAAGATCCTTGTAAAACAGAGTTAGAACAAGGATCTGTATTTTAATCAGATTGATTGACAGTGCATTGCATATCGTCTATGGGTGATGCAGGTATACTAAACGTTTTATCGATATATCTTTAACGGTTTCAAAGTTATCGCCCGAACAAGAATTATTGAAACAATCACACTTATTTGACCCCTTTCCCTTGAGGTCAAGGTCACAGTGACATAATGACAGTGCACTACACATTTGCTTTAGATGATGCATGTATATTGCAAGTTTCGTCAAGACATCTTCAACGGTTTAAAAGTTATGGCCCGGACAAGAATTATTAGAAGAACCAGAAGCGGTACTAATACAATATGTCTTCCTTCATACGAAGGGGAGACATAATAAAATTCTAAATCGTAGGTTGTCTAGTTGTGCAAACAAAAACAAGCAAAACTAAACACATTTCTAAATATTGCCCCGAAGGACCATAACTCTAGAAAATATTGTCCAATCAAACTGCAGTTCAGAAAAACAAGTTATGTCATCATGATTAATCTTACAAACTTTGAAAGATATCTGTTGTAAGTTGTAGATCTCTGGACAAACAATAGTTTCGCATTTCCTACGCAATGCTCATATTTTGCAACTATGCATGTTGAAAACTTAAAGCAAACACCACAAAACTCGTAATATGTTTCCCGTTATTGCATTTTGAAGTATCATAATAAATACGAAAGCAATTGATGAAATAATAACAAAATTTGGCGTTTTCTACATAATACCCCTAAGTGCTTCAGATTCAAATTCTCAAATGGTCATTACACTAGTAAATTTTGTCAAATCAAATGCCGTTCCGGAAAACACGACTTGATGTCATAATGATTTAACTAATCAGGTTCGAAAAAAGAGCGGTAGAAAATTGTAGAAGATCTCCGGACAAATACAAGTTTACGACAAACAGACAGCCAAAGCCATATCATAATACGTCGTGACAATTTTGACGGGCATATTCAAATGAAAACATTAAAAACATCATTCAGTTGGCGTGATATAACGAACTGTCCAATAATTTTAAAACAAATTTCATCCTCGTCATCAGCTGCAAACGTGTCTGTCACAATACATGTACAAACCAAGGGCGTCCCAAATATGGGAGACAAATGAACATATACAATACCTACCGAGCTTCTCTTCGCCGTCCGGTTGACCCCTCAAGCTGAAGTAGGTTATGTCTTTCTGATCCCTGTGACCTTTTCTTGGCTTTGATTTCTCGTGCGGACGTGAAGGCGAGCACCCCATTTCCTCTTGTACAGAGAACCACGGACAATCAAAATAGCTATATTGTATAGAAAGAGTAGTGATAGTATTAGTAGTAATTTTTCCACACGGCAACAACATCAATAGGGAGAAAATCAATGAAATACGACACCTTAACAATAATGTTGGATGCTTATGTTTATACGATATAGTACGTGACATTTTCTAATATTCCGTTAATGAATATCGTGTTACCTCTAATGGCTGTTGTAGATATACGATACGTGTATATCATTGGTAAAAGTCTTCCAATGGGATCCGATATATTAACACGATTATGTAGATCTTATTATGTTTTTGTATAACAGATAAATACGTCCTGTTTGTCATGCACCATGACCCGCTTGCACCGAACACTAACATTGCACTGGATTCAACTAAAAATTATTATCTAACATCGTGAACTGAATCCGTTTCAATAGTTCCTACTCTGACTTACAAACAAATAAAGGAACTAAAGTGCGCCATTTCGGCTAGCTCTTGATCAGCAAAACAAAATACACTTGAAATCTCAAACTTATTCTCTATAATACAGGCTTTCTACTTTGATGGATGAGATGAATTGCAAGTGGCGATTATAACAAGTTTTAGTACTCAAATATGCATACATACTGTAGAGTTATTTCAGTTATTGCTAAAGTTCCTATTGGATACTATTAAGACTACTAACCATAGTGAGAAGACCTGCTTTAACTATGAAGTTTGAGGGATTGTTTTTTATGAAATCTGCATTTTTACCTCATACTCAGCAGTTAAACGACTTTTCCAAAAATCAGGCTTATTTTCATTTTCAGAATGCTTTATTGTCTATTAATAAGAGCATTTATGGTTAAAATATCTTTCTATATGCTTTTATTGTGTGATGTTATTCGCATCGCCATTTGCAATTTAAAGGTTAAAACGGAATCGATGTTTAGCCTTTGAAAGAGCCAAACAATTGTCCCTATGATGTGCTAAAGCCACGTGAGAGTACAACGACAATGTTGTTTTTCTGGTTTCATATATTGCATGATGCATCTTGTCACTTTATTCAAGAATATCTTTCCATACACAACTAATTATTAAATACATCAGGAAAGTTCATGTGATCAGAAGCATTTTGGTATATTACATGACTATATTGATGCCATACTTGTTTTTTGCTGTTTTAAAATTCAACATAATTTGCCTATCTAGATGACCTTAATAGGACGTAAAAAATCAAATCGAATCTTACTTCCTATTGACAGCAAGGGTCATTTATGGAGAGCCGTCGTGTGTGTGTTGTGCCAGGTTGTTTTGAGTGTATATTTTGGGGGTTTCTGACTGTTCGTGTAAGTCCCCATGGGCGAACGTTCAACTAAAGGAAAACATATTGTGTAACATCATTTATCAACCAATTGAGCTTCCCTATATTACTATACCAAATGTAGAACAATTCCCGTAACACTGCCAATTGTTTTTCGTTGATTAATTCTGAGCGTATGAGATTACGATTACCTCAGCAAACTACAAATCAATTTGATATTTTTTTCTACTTTGATGCCTCAAGATGCCCAGTTTTGCGATTTATAGACCTATCAAAGTACTTCTGTGATTTCTTGACATTTTAAAAACTTTTTGAAATAGATAAACATGCAACGTTTTATATTAAATGTAATTTTTTGTAGTGATGGTTAAAAATATTCAGTAGATGATACTGAAATTCAGAAATATATTTTCTTGACTGGAAGATATAGCTTTGTCATCAACAGTGAATTATCGATGAATGGAAATATCCAATCTGATTAAAATCATCTCTTGATTTCTACTCCGTCTTGTAACATTGCAATCGCCGAAGAGAATGTCTTGGGGTGAAATGGCGTTCACAATCCTTTGTGCTTTTAGTCATTTCGTCACATCAAGGTAATGTACAGTGCTATAACGAAATGACTTGCTGCAGATGACAGCAACAATTAGAAAATTCAAAAAGTGTGAAGAAAAATGGCGACAGAACATGACCTCTAATCGGATGTTGTCGGATTATATTGTATAACGGAGTGAAAACAAGGATCTGCATTACAATCATATTAGGAAATGTCATTCTTGTTAATAAAGTATTGATTGATATCCGTGGACATATAAGTTTACGCAATTAGCACACAGTGGTCATTTACGGCCTTTCAATTTCCACTCCTACACATCCATGTCCCCTTCCTACATATGCATGTAATGTCAAATCCAACAGGTGGCTTTGGTGAGTGAAATACACGCGTGTCAGTGCATAGTGATTTGTTTCCAGATACATCAACGTGGCAAAGCCAGAGTTAATTTCCTGCTATGAACTTAAAGACGTATTCTTTTAAGGTTTCAGTCATGTTCAAGTCTCGTTTTAATCTCTTTTAAACATTTTACATTATATTAAAGAATTTTTTATCAATTTCGATAGCGTATCTGAAAATTGTGTCAAAAATATAGTTGTCCGTTGCTTGTAGAACCTTTTTTACATTAATTAAAAAACATATACTACTTCGGCGTCCATTTTGAAAATGTCAATTTCCGTGTATATTTTGCACTTCATGAAAGACCGAAATTTCACCTTTTGATGCTGAATTGATCTCTTAAAAACATCAGTGTTTCATCATTTTTAGTCATAGCAAGCTAAGTTTGGCTGTACAACTTTATAATGTTTACAGTTATAGATATATTATGCAACAAAGTGGAAAATTATATACTTTCCGTATTTGTTTCATATTTTAATGTAGCTGGAGCACTTTTTACTTTTGAACCCGAAATTGTGAAAAATATCACAAATATTAACAGGACAAAAAATGAAGCACGCTAACCCCCATTTTTTATGTTGATTTTAGACAGAGAACCCCAATTTCTTTTCATATTTTAAATATTAAATCAGAATAGTTTAATTGCAGAACTTTTGTTATTTAGCGTAAAATCTGCAAAAATGGTGAAAAATGAGGATTTTCTCATTCAAAAATAAGGGGTAGGGGTAACTAAAATCGTTTTCCTGAGTTAAAATATGAAGTTACAGAAATTTTAATTCCATAACGTAAAAGAAAATCTTATTTTTTGTCATTTCTGCAAACATTTTGGATAACAAGTTCAGAAGATATCCTGTAATTGGTCAAAACTGCAAAATTCACTTAAAATCACTTATTATGTCATATTGTTATCTTTGACCGATCAAAGCACAAAAATTAACACGCTGTCATATCTTCATCTTTGCATTTTCTGCTATGCCATGATCTCATCAAATGTTTAATAGAAAAAAGTTGAATACAGGAAAATTTTGACTTCTCGGAAGAATACATCCATTAAGATTATATGACTCTTTCATATGCGTGTATGTAGGATAGGGATATTCCACCCGAGGGGTCACAAATTGTGGTGAAACCCGAGGCCTGCCGAGGGTTTTACCACATTTTGTGATCCCGAAAGTTTCTCTCATATCAATTTCCCGAATAAGCTCAACAACCACGAAAATATGTTTTAACAGGCTACCATTTGAAATTTCAACTTTTTCCTTGAGCTTTTTAGACGAAAACGAATTAGACAGCGAGTTTAAGCATACCCTATATTTGCAAACATTGTTTGCGCAGAAAAATTTATCTCCTCTTCCTGATGTTTATGGTTAAAATTTTGTGAAAGGTTTTAATTTTATCACGCCGTCGTTTTCTCTTTCCGGCATCAGAGTTTACCGTATTCGTGACGTCACGTCATTGTTGAGGCATTGTGACGTCACGTCGCGTGAAATGCTATGTAAGATAGATGTTTCTTACATAGCTTTCTTAAATGGGCAACTTCTATCCAACATGGCGAGATATGAGAGAAAAGCAGGATATTCCCATGGCTTTAGTGAAGGACAGAGCAGCCTCTACCCTTGGAGAAGATTCAAGACCATCTAACCCGAGGGTTAGACTGCCTGGAGTCTCCTACGAGGGTACAGATATCTCTGTCCCACCTTCAAGTAAAGGAATAGACATTTCTCTACCCAGTTAAACTATAAGAATAAATTAGTATATAAAAATTATATATAATATGTGAATTAATAGCCATACTTTTTCGTAAGTATAACTCATTTACATGAAGCAAGGATATCAATTGTTTATGACTTCAATAATCCCGAATGACACTGAAACTAGAACTGGGTACCACACCATCAGAAGTAGTATACTGCGGTATTTAGGCAAATACTGCGGTACGTACCGTGGTATATGACCTCTCAAACAAAGATATTATAAAATAAATTGTTATACATTTATTTATAATTGTTGTACATATAATTAATATCATTGTTTCTATATTTCTATAACGCAGCTTCGAGTATTTTTATAATGAATTTAAAAAACTTCCGAGAACAGGTGTTTTTTATTTATTAATTGCATCGACGGAAGCATCATCAAAGACTTAAATGATTAACTTCCTCTCTAAAGCTTCTCTTAGCATGCATATTAGCATGTGAATACTTGTTGACTTGTAAACGAAACAACGTTAACACAAATTATTCATTACGGAAAACACGATTTCTGTTTGAAGATGTTTGTATAATGAGTCTAACATATTAAAGGCAAAACCCGAGACTCTCACCGGTGTTGCTTTGTAGTCAACAGTAAGGTTTCTTATTACTGTATATTGTCTGCATAGAACATTCACCGAGAGAGAATTGCATATCGATTGTCTGATTTCTCTGATCTTTCTTTGTTAACCAGTTTGGTTTATTTTTCATTTGTTTGAATGATTAAAACGTCACCACAGACAATCTTATTTAAATCATATTTTGATCTCCGCGCCGTTGTTTTTACTGCGATATGTTCGTGTTAGCCTCCTTCCAACATTTTGGATATTTTGCAATCTGATTAAAATACAGATTGTTCTCACTCTGTTTTACAAGGATCTGACAACATCCCATGAGAGGTCACGTCCAGATGACCTTTGTCGCTTCTTTACTTAACACTAAAATGTTTTTCCAACGACCTGTCGTCTTGCAGCAAACCATTTCGTCACATTATTTCGCATGAACTTTTTGGTGACGAAATGACTAAACGGAAAAATGTGTTTATGCAAGCTTTGACGCCTCAAAATTTCACTGTAAAGATTCTGCCAGTAGCAATTTGATTGGCTAATTCGAAAGGTCATCGGGACATGACCCTCTATGGGATTATTTCAGATCTTAAAGCAGCAGAGAGAAGTTTACGTAACGGCGCGGAGATCAAGACATGATTTTAATCAGATTGGATATTTTGCCGATTTAAAGAGCTACCACACTAAAGTCTTCTCCCGAAGGCCCCCAGCAGATCACCCTACCCGATAACACTCCCTTCATGCTGGACGTCAAGCAGGGAATATTAGATACCACTGTTTGAAGACTCCGGTACGTCTCGACCTGGGGACAGAACCCATAGCCTTCTGAAATATTCTGCATCTTTAAGTGATATGAAGATGGACGTTTTTTAATTATGCTCATTAGTGTGTTTACTTGTTGTGATTGACAATGATACTCGGTTCTCATTTTGAGAACTTGATGTTTACTTGGATGTGACAAATGATTTACATGGCGGGTGTAGTCGATGAAGCAGAAGACGCTTACTCTTCCGGAACACCTGGTCTTATTCTCTTGCACTTTTGCAAGGGTCTCCATACAAGTCTTGTCCTTTGTTCAAATTTTGCCCCTGGTTTAATCGATTTTGAGTTTGGATTATGATTATGTTGACGCTTCGGTATTCTCTTATTTTACTTCATCATAGGGACGAACACTCGACTAAGACCAAAAGTAAGGTTATGTCAAGGGAGACATTGTGAAGGAGAAATATTGTATTTTAGAGAAAAATATATATTCAAGATTCAATGGGAGACATTGTGAGGAGAAAATTGTTTAGAAAGAACGGAAAAGATAAGATCCCAAATTAAGTCGCCTTTTACGACCATGCCATGGGGCGAGGCCAGCAGTGCAATTCTTACTTCCTGCAGAGGGTCGCAATACTTAGTAACTAATCGACACAAATGTTGGGTGGCTTCATTTGTTCCATTTTGTATGTGACGGCAGATTTCTGGAAAAGGAATTCCGTCAGCGACGAGAACGGAAATGGGGGCAATTTGATTGAAATGAAGATCCTATTGCCGCTCCGTTAGTATCTGCATTGATAGGATCTGACAACATCCCATAGGGGTCATTGTCAGCCAATCGAATTACCACTATCAAAAACCTGAATGTGATTGTGTGGGGGCAAAATAGTTTGCATTTATCCTACAGTGAATCTGCGTTTGTAATTTCGTCACAAGCCAATGTTGTATGTATTGACGAAATGACTGCGTCATTAGAAAATTCTACTAGTGTTAAGAGGCGACAATGGTCGCTAGAACATGACCTATTATGGGATGTTATTAGATCCTTATATAACGGAGTGAGGTTAAGGATCTGGATTTTTAATCGGAAATTGGTGAAAACTGACTTTGTTGAATATCATGCAAACATATAAAGCGACAGTTTATATTCACATAGGTCTATATATATATAGGTAAAATGTATCAATCATGACGTACCTGAAGGCCGTAATCTCAATCCAAACCATCAATCTGAAATAAAACAAACATAATTAAATTCTGATAAAGTTGATCACATGAATGATTACATATTTCAAATAATCATCTTATATAACGAAACCCGTCCATATTTCATGTATAACACGTGTATCTAAATTTAAAATCACGTGGTATGCTTACCTGTGATGCTGGTGAAGCCTGGTGTGTATGAAAAATTAATTTCCTCTGAGAAAATCATTTTACAAACGTAAGAATGATATATGCAAAACGAATTCTTAAGTAAACAAACTGGTTGTTACCATGGCTACCGAGAACTAGTCCTGTATCATGGTAATGACTAATGTCTTTGTGCCTGCTATGCGTGTGACTGTTCTGAAACGATCATCAAAATACTACTGTCATTGGTTAATACAGGTAAATACTAGAACCGAGAATTAGCGCAGTCTCTCGGCTAACACTGGAGTATGATCGATAATTCCATACAATAGGGACTCTGGCAGAGACAAAGCGGGCGATGGGGTTAGGAAAATAAATGAACAGAACTGACTCGGATCTGTCGATATACATCTGTACGCGCACCAATAGTATAAATTAGCGTCATTGTATTATACCATATCGTGCATTATAGGGAAGGGCGGTTTAATGAAATTTCAAATAGCACATACATATATATATATATATATACACTTTGTATGGGGATGGGAGACAGATATATTGCGAGTTTTCATAACACATAAAAGCATGTACATTGAGAAAAGCGATATCGTGAGCTAATATGAAAGATTCTTTTGTTTTTAGTTCAAACATCTAAATTATACAATCAAACGGATTTGATACGGGTTATTTCATCATCACTTTAAACAAACAAGATGACAAATGAACGAAACAAGAAACATGTTTGTATGTTTTTTGTTTTGTTTTTTAACAATTTCAAATCAGAATCAGGTCCGCGTTTTTAAAGGAGGCAGTTTCACAAACAAACCCGTCCGAAGCACACACCCAAACCAATGGAAAATATTGAAGACCAATACCTCGTTTGGCACGGTGGTTAATAGATGGCCACTAAGCGCAATTTAACCAAATCCATTCAAACTCTAAGACGGCATGAACATCTGCTCTGTTAATCAATACATTCAATTACATCCACTGATACGTCAGTATCCACCTGTGTCTACATGTATCGATGAGAAACATCTTAATTAGAGATTTCTTTGTTCTAAGTACCACTACAAAAATCTATAACTACAGTACGCTCTGATTTAACCTACTGAAATCAATAACGATAACTCATAGTACATCCACACTCGTCATCACACATATCTACATCGCATACACCGGGGGGGTCCTTAAACGAAGGGGGGAGGGTTTGAACGACGTAAGTATAATCAAACCAAACATTTCCGATAAAATATACCTTGTGGGATTTGTTTTTAATATTATGTTTGTTTTCCCAAATAAACAGACTTATCAACAGCAGCGTAGTGAATGAAAAACGAGAGCAGTGCTACAACGGGGCTCGAACCCATGGCCCGTATTCCTGAAACCAGTCTCGTGCTCCAGAAAGGATTCTGTGCTCAAAACAACCGTGTTTTAACGAGCTGAAATCATGTCATACAACCAAAGAGTCAATTAAAAAAAACTTAAAACAGTTTTCTGATCTTCAATGTTTTCCCGAAACAACAAACAGTATAAGATTTTCTCTTTAACTTATGTCTAAAACAAAATCCATGCCTGAGCAAGAGAACGGTTTTATGAATACGGGCCTAGGACTTTTGAAAGGAGTGTCATAGCTATAACTGAAGTGCACTACAGTTTCGTGTCACTTGGACAATAAAACAAACAGCAGTCCGTGACATTTCACGACTAGATGTAAAAACGTATGGGGTTTCGAAATATTTACTCGACTTGAAACCACACTGCTTAGTTCTAACTTCTGACACGAACAATAAAGAATTCAATCTATATCCACTATATTAACCAATAGGGCCTTAACATGTAAGTATGCCTACATTTTCTCACTTTGAGAACGGGACATTTACTCCGACGTGACTTGGATTTACATGGCTGGTGTCGTTGATGAATCAGAGGACGCTTACTCTTTCGGAACATCTGGTCTCATTATCTTGTTCTTTTTCAAGAGTATCCGTATAATTTTTTCCTTTGTTCATATTTTCCCCTAATTTGATCGATTTTAAGGTCTGAGTATGATTTTGTTTAATACTTCGATATGCATGAATTCTTTATTTGCCCAGTAATGTTTTCTCCATTGTGTATAATATGATATCAACTATTTATTTCACCAAAAACTTAAACAAGTTATATGAAAGCATATCGTTCGCCCTAGTTAGCCCAGAAGTAAGCGCGCGAGAGACCCACGTGGACAGGTGCTCGGTACCCCAGCTAATCGCCGATCAGTACGGGGTTTAAAATGCATTGAAAGCTTTGCTCGCTACCATACAGATGTTCAGAAGATTAATTTCAAATTTCTCTTTACAAACGGCGGATTTTCTCTTCCTAATTATCTAATCAATGTCCATATACAGTTACTTTTGAAGCGATTACATATACGAACCACAGCGGTATACATATCTCCAGAATGATAATTAATGCTTCCTTTTATGTTCTTATTGCTGGATTGTTTCGGTTTTTCTAGCAATTCCCGGTCTCTTTTAAAAACAGAGACGGGCTGGTCGTCGTAAAGAACCTGCTCATGCATAATCGTGGGTTATCGTTCTCTTCTGGTCTGATGTGAAAATCGAAGAAATTAATACACTGCCTCTTGTAAGGCGATGCGCTTCCATTCCTTTATTATCAGTGACGTTCATGAAAGTTGCACGAATGCAGTTGTTTGTATATTTGACCGACCAATTCGCTTGTTTAGCCCTTCATCGTCAGATAGTTGGCTATTCAAATCACCCTACATCCGTGTCCGTCAGTCGTCCGACTTTAACAAATCTTCTTGAGAAGCACTGGATAGATCATTCTCTAAAATTATTTATGGGTTTACCTTGTGTTTTAGTTGTACAAACACAATTTTCGGACAGATCCGATAACAGTATGGCCGACTTGCGGCCATCTTGGAATATTTAGTAATAGTTTGTTATCGTTATTTCTTGACCAGTACTGAATGATTCATTCTCAAATTTCATATGTGGGTTCCCCTTGGTACATAGTTATACATGGTCTATTTTAAGTAGATCTGGTGATCAAATTGGCCAAAAGGCGACCATCTTACAGTAGATTTTGACCGTAATAGTTTTTCACTATTACTTGAGACATTCTCAAATATCGTATGAAGGTTTTACTTACAGTGTATTTGTGCCCGTTTGATTTTGGGACTGATAAAAACAAAAAGGAAAAAAATGCTGACAGAGGGCCATCTTGAATTTTGACAATGATAAAATATTATCGTTATCCCTTGAAAAGTACCGGATGGAAATTTCTCAAATTTCATATACAGGTTTTCCTTGCTACCTAGTTGTGCCCTTTCAATTTTGAGCATGATCACAAAAGTACAAAGGCTGACAGACGGCCATCTTGGATTTTGATATTGAAAGAGAAATTCCCAAATGCCATATGCATAATTCCGTTGTTGTTCAGTAGCGCCCTTTTGATTTTGGGACTGATCAGAAAGAACAAAATAGATGACAGACAGCCATCTTGGATATAGATAATAATAATTTCTATAATTTCATATGTTGATTTCGTTGGTCCCGAGTTGTTCTACTTGTTTTTGGAACTGTTTAAAAAAAAGAAACAAAATTGCGCACAGGCTTCCATCTTTCAATTAATACTGCCTTTTCTTGAGAGGAATTCTCAAATTTCATACTTAAAGAACAAATGAAGAATGTCGATGGTCGGCGACAAGATCCCTCTGGAATAATAAAAATCATAATATCTTTTTTTATTAGGATGAGCAATAAATGGAGTATTATCCTAACACATACTTTTGTCAGTTGTAAGCCCTGCTAAATACACAAATCCCGCTTGATATAGTGTATCTTTCTCTATCTCTGCTGCTGACCATTTATAAGATAAAAAGAGGTTGCTCGTCACTTTCTTTAATTTTCGAAAATTAACTAACTCGAGTGAAATAAAAACCGTATTTAACAACGACAATTCATTGTAATCTGTTTCTACCACGATCTCAGTCGGATCAGCTACTAGAATGTGACCTGACCTCGGTTTCATCAACGTTCTTTAACTTAAGGAAATTCCTTAACTTTAAATTCTCCATAGGAAAAAAATAACATAAGTTAAGGAAAAAAATCCTTAGTTAAGGAGCTTAACTTACATTGATGCTTTCCTATGGGGATTTTCAAGTTACGGAATTTCCTTAAGTTAAGGAACGTTGATGAAACCGGGGCCAGCTACTAAAGCGTGACCAGCTACTAGAGTGTAACCTGATTAGAATACACATTCAGCCGTTTTGTGACAATGCTGACGAAGTGACAATACTTTATGTACAAATTAAACTCGCTCATTAATATTCAAAAAACGTTCAAAGATGTTCTTTTGGCATCAGTTTCATGGCATAAAAATACCGAATATTTTCTAAATACTGAAACAATGCTGTTTCTTATTTAACTGAACTTAACTGAACCGCGGAATACATGCGCGAAAACATATTGTATCAGTATTCCCGCCATATTATGACGTTGTAAACAGTCGGCACTTGGCATTGAACCATTTGATTTGAATGTAATACCGGTCAAAGATCACCGTGGCAGCCAATCAAAACACGTCTAGAGTTTAATTACCTGTTGTTTATTACAACAACTGATGAATAATTAATGCCTTGTGGGTAGAATAACACCCTCTTAATGTGGTAAAAGTAGGATTAGATTCTACCAAAGATTCCTATCGACATGTGTATACAACTCTGCTATACCCAGGGCCCCTACCCGTAAAACCCCTGAAATCCGCTTATTGTATATGTGTATGTATCGTCTAAAGTTTGTTCCTTTTAATTGCATTGTGTTAGGGTCTTTGGAATAACTACACGTTCTCAATCATGACATTGTACAACTATCCCCCACGGTGTAATAGGCCAAACGACGAAACCCATATACTACATCGTCCAGCATAGCTGTTCTCCTACCACAGGAGGAAGTTACCAGAAAAAGGGAGGCTATCCTAGGCCTGTTTGTACTAAATAAACTCCAGTGGAACTCTGTTTTGTCTATAGTATGACATGCCTCCTTAACTTAACCTCCAGTAATTGTTTACTAGTACAAAGATGTCCCTTTGCCATTAGTTTCATTGCTGTTTGACGGTTTAAAACTAAATGCTGTCGAACCAATAATTAAGTACATGTATATCGATCCAAACCACAAGTCGTCTGCCAAACATGCATGGCAATATAGATCTAGAGAGTACTGGATCGCGAGTACTCGACAAAATCAACCAGGTAAGTCAATATATCATAATTGAACCTTCACTACTTATCACGCGAACCCGTGATCAAGTCTTGCCAGCTAATAATAATTACATTAAATCGATATGTAATGTTGTGAAGTGGTGTTCGATTTCATGCAAAGTACATGTAATTAGATCGCTGTACGGTTACATGAATTTTGAATGAATTTGACAGGTCATATTGACCGTATTTAAAGGGCCCTGCAATATCAACAGAATCGCTCGTGCATGTCCGATTTGCTGTTCATGTCTTTAGCTGGTCACTATTTAAAATCCACGCTTCTCTTTAACTACACCTGGCTGTTAGTGTCACGTGGCGATAGAACATGGCGGAGTACCTCGGCAGGATGTTATCGAAATGGCCCAAGATTGGCAGACGCAGGACCAGTGTGACACAGTGTGTGTAAACCCAGTTCGTCACTCGGCTCAGGTAAGCTCTTCACTCTAACTAGGTACGCTAGGTATAACACAGGGAGATCAGGTATATATACTATATTATACACTAATACTTTCATATAGATCGTCACGTGTGTATATCTGATATATGAGTAGGTTCACTGGGCTATTTCAAGATGATGAACACAATACCACGCGGCAAGCGGCAGCGGTCGGATCATGATCAGTATACAGGTAAAATAAGCGACAGTAGCTAGTTTATAAATAGTCGGGCTGAGCTGTGAACCCAGCTCAACCGGGGTAGCTAATTCCTTCAAAATGGTATATACTGTATTAGTGTATGTACATGTTGATGACCGTAGCCTTGAGGGTACCCGTCGAATAATAGGTCAGTAACATGTAATGTATCTATATTTAGACATTAATTAAGCCTGGCAGACAATATGTGTATGTGTTCTTTTATATGCTCTAAAAGATTATATCAAATTAATTTTATCAAATGCTAATAAATATATATATGTATAAAGTATAAAATGGCGATCTCTAAGCAAGTCTACATAGAACTGTTTGTTTTCATTGCACACACGTTTTGGAAACAGCATATATCACTATGCTAGTACAACAGACGAGGCCAGTAAAACAATGCAAGCCATGACATCGAAAATAAAAGAAAGGGCCTCCTTAAAGAACTAATATAGATCAACAAAGGAACCTATACTTATATATATTTATGTACGTTTTGATGAAAGCGGAGACGCATATTACCAGAGACGTATATACGTCTCCGATATTACGTAATATACTTTTCTGTTGAAAGGTTGTTTTGTGTGTGGTGTTTCCAGGCACTTTGCATACACAAATTACAAATATTACATTGTTTGAATACTGCGCCACGAGTTTTAGTGCTATAGTCATTGTTTTATTGATCAATGTTTCAATAAAACGAACAAGAGGTAATAATCGTGAAAATACAGGAATCGATATAACAGTACTGGCATAATGAACTTAGTATATAGCATTTGATAGGAACCCTATACGTAACCATGGAGATATTGATGGGTACGTGATGTTATTGTTCTGAGTACGGGTATACTAATTAACATCATATTGTGCCAATCGGAATATCTCGAGCCGATTCATCAAGTCCTGCTGGCGTTATAGTTCCAGATGAGCAATATTGATTATGTTCCGAGTAAACATCCGGGTATCTAACTGACTGGCATCTATAAATTGTACCAGCGGAATACCTCTGGACGATTCTACGAATATTCAAGTCGCACTAAGATTTCTAATGAGAAAAAATAAATGAAAAATGGGTGTAAGGGCTCTGTAACCAAGGTCTTAGATGATCAAGCTAATTATAAGCTGGACTAATTATTTACCTGCGAAAACGTAGTCGGAATCACACCGATTTTGCTCCATTACGAGGCATGGTACGTCCATGGATCGATTCATACCTGGCCAGTACGGAGCCATATTGGAGGCTGGGTATTGATATCAGTACTGATTATATTTACACGTGCTTACATTCCTGAGAAGTCAAAAGTTGTTATTTATATATTTATATACATACTTTATCGCGATCTTATCAAAATTATTCATGTAAAATGTACCGTGCATATGAATACATTTTCACATTTTCCTCGGGTCTAATGTTTATATATCTCATGATGGATGGGGCCAGAATGTATCCATGCTTGTATTTCTAAAATCTATCGAACAGCTGTGGTAGTGATTTTGTTCGAAACAGCTGCTTTTGTTGTAAGTATTTTTCGGGATTTGTGTTAAAATCTCTTAAACTCCTAAGGTATTTTGCGCTAGAGTCTACAGACTCAAGAGTCAAGCTCATTTAAAACGCGACATTATGTACATAGAAATAGCGTTATTCTTGTTACAAACTGTAGATAATTGCGTCATAATGTTGGAGTGTAGTAAGGGTGAATATTAAAGATTCCAGTCGCGCAATTTGTTTTTAAATATGTGTCAACACTTTGATCAATCTAGCAGAAAAAAAACGAATGACATTTGTGGCAATGATACGTGGGTCCCTATTTATAAGGAATACCAATTTTATAATTTATAAGATAGGAAAAGATCAACACATATATACTATATAATACCACATTTAATTAATAGATATAAAGAACAGGTGTTTTGCCGTGCAATATATATAATCGAACACGAGTGTGACATTTGTATATTGACTGTATCAAACGAGCTTATCAATTTCAGATAAAACGGGCCATTTTTATTCATCAGCATATGTACGGAATTATATTGTTATCTATGTCCGTGGTAGATAATATTTTATTATATATAGCACGGGCCATTATTCGTGCTATATTGGGGTGTAATGTAAATAACCTAGCACACGTACAATAACTATGCGTCTTGAGCTTGTTATTGTGGGAACTCGTGTGACGTCATATACAAATGACGTCACGGTATTGGTAGAGTCAGCTGTTGTTTCTCTAGTGAAACATAAGTCTTCCGTTTTAGAGGAAATTCATTGGAAACACAAGAAATATGTTTCTATATATTCTTTGTTATAATGAATGTCCATGTAATTTTGTATTCAATGAACTCTTTCAATGAATTCAATATTACATATTAAAGGCCCAATATACGTAACTTCAGGGAAATTTTCGTGATTCTGAAATATTCTGAAAAAAAATCCAGTTGATACCCATGCAAAAATGAGCCTAATACGAAGTAAACCTGAGCGGTAACTCACAAGAAACTCTTGACAAAAAAATCCAAAGAATTGAAAATAATCCAGGTGGGGCCCACTTCAACAACAAACCGAAGGTAGAAGACGGTTCGAATATTGCTGATATCAGTTAATCTTAACTAAATCTATAAAAATAATAAGTTATAAGTCTTAATTTTAGCTTCAAGTTTTACCGAAAGTTACGTATATTGGGCCTTTAACACTCGTGTAAGATCCTCTACATGTAAAACACATGCCATTTCCAAGTTTTCCACATGTTTATAATAATTATATTGATTTGTTGACGTCTCATTCTGACCTGTCGGTGATTTTAGCTGTCTATATGTGTTTCTAATGACGCAGATAATCCGCAGGTAGATTTTGAAAATAAAAATGATTTCTGATGCGAACAAGTTAGGTGGAGACGATTTTACGACATTGGGATCTTGCCGCTCTTTCGATGTATATGACCATTTAGGGGGCATTGATCGTCAATTTGTCTAAATCCCAAAAAAGTGAAAACATAACTCCAAAACTAGCCGTATAAAAAACATTTCAGGGCCATGTGTTTCAAACAGACAGTAAGCGACCCTTAATTTTGTTTTGAATATAATTGTACTAACTATGGTATTGTGTATAATAATTGGAGGTATCCGTTCTGGCTTTTGACCTTCTGTTCCAGATTCGTGTTTTCTTAATTTAAGCTGTATTACTTCTCTAGAAATATTTTGCAGAGCGTGATTTTCAAGAAGTCGTAAAGTTAATGTTTATTGTCAATTGTGAAACTTTCTTTGATGACGCTACCAATTTGTCTAACGAATGTGATTTTTTTTCCAGGTGTTCAAAATCCAGATATTATGACCCGGATGTACTTTCCCGTGGCTGTGACGTCATATCCCGTTTATCCTGTTATCCAGGATGTTGCGTCTTTTCCGTGAACTGAATCGTTACCAGCGTTTCCTAAGAGTGTGGAATATGTGTATCCTATCAGAGTGTAAAACCTAACAAAAAACTCATCAACAAAAATGTGACGGAAATTTCGGGAAGTCTTAGCTGAGAGTTGTTCATTGGTCTGCGAGGCATGACGTAACGATGCATGGTAAACTTATCCGGGCGCTAATGAGCGCCATGCTGGTTGGATCATCCGGGTTCTTGATAGGGTTCATGTACACCATGGATCAACAAAACGGAGTTACTCCAGAACCTTTCAAATTGCTGACCACCGCTTCTGTGTCGCGACGCATGTCCAACGTGACGTCAAATAGCTCTTCGTCTTCAGAGTTATCAGTCACCTCCTCAATTCCTACACCCAATACTACAGAGGAAGTTTATGAGACATTTCTAAAGTACGACCCGAAAAACTTTTCTTATCCGGCCGATTTTGATTTGAAGCAAGCTGTGCATGATCAAATTGATAAAAATAATTCAATTCCGGAAATACATCAGAAAATTCATTTACACAACTTCCGGTATCTTCATTTACCCAATCCATGCACGTTTCCCAGGGACGAGAAGAGAAACAGAAATATGATTATGTTAGTCAAATCATTTGCGGGTAATTTTAATTTACGAAAAACACAAAGAGCATTATTAAAGAAAACCAAGTTGCTTGGCCGTATTAAACAAGTTTATATATTGGGATATAACGCTACCTATCAGGAATTTGTTGACATAGAAAGTCGTAAGTTTAAAGACATTATACAGGAAGACTTCGTCGATACTTACCTAAACAATACCTTAAAAACAGTCATGGCCTACAACTGGGTCAACGCCTTCTGTAGGGATGCGTCCATATTGTTTTTTGTAGATGATGACTACTATGTTCACCACGATAAAATCTTCAAACATATACGAGCTGTGTTTCAGCATAAAAACAAGGGTGTGTTCGCCGGAACATTGGCCAGTAGAGCTGTACCATACCGCCGTCACGAGACCGTCTGGTCGCTTACATTTGACCAATATCCGTACGACTTTTTCCCACCTTATATAGGGGGCGGGGCGTACATTGTGTCTCATGACGTAGCACGCAAATTTGCTATCTCGTTCCCTTATGTGCAATTTCTTGGAATAGACGACGCTTATCTCGGAATAGTGGCCAAAAAATTAGACATACAACCGTCATACGATCCAAACTTCGACACGACCAAACAGACAGCTTTGGCGCGAGAATGCTCCCACAATTCTCAAGAACTGGCCAATCAACAGTGTCCCATTGCCAAACGTAAGAGCGAGTTTTTGCGTCCGCATAGACGTCCCCATAAACCTGTTAGATGGCTTGACATTTTACCTGTAGTTATTCTTCTTAATTTATTTTTTATGATTGGCGTTTGGTGTTCAAACTAATAAGTGACTTTATTAATTTTTTACATAAGATGTAATATCAATGCATGTTTTATTCAACTTTGTTTTTAATTAATCTGAGAACGGTTTTCAAGAATATTGCTGTTCAGGGAACTCTATATTCAGGAAGCTCGTTATTCATGAAGTTCGTTATACCGACGTCCTCGATATCCAGGAGTTACACTCACCTACGCTCTCTACACCCCTGGAATATATCATAGCAAAAATGATCAGCTTTCAGTCGGGTGCCGAGTCGTTCCTTAGTAATCCTCGAAGGACAGAATGTATCAAGTCAATCTATTGGTCAGGATTTTTCACCCCAGACCAATCAAACTGCTATCGGCGTGCCTTCAGGTTTGCCATGACATATTCCAGGGGTGTAGAGAGCGTAGATGAGAGAAACCCCTGGATATTGAGGATACTATTTAGGATGTTATTATTGTAGAAATGCTATTTTTCGTCAAACATGGGTGATTCCATTTAAAGTTTAAAATTCGGATTTATATACGCATAAACTCAAATCTTAAAATTTCTATTTCCAACACCTCACTTTCACGTATGCAAATGTTGAGAATCTTTTGTGCGTTTTTTTCTTGAGCAGTAGTTAGCTGCAAATTAACATGGCGTTTGTAGTTTAATTCACAAAGTGTTCTAATACTTTCGTCACTCCTTGATGTCGACAAGGTGAGTTTCAGGAACGACAACTCTTTTTGCAGAGATTGCGGTCTACTGCAGTTACCTCATGTAATAATCAGTCCTCTATATCTACATTAATTTTATTTATTTATGAATGTGAATTACTGATAACTTACTATTGATGAAAAAAATGTCCATATCATATCAAATCATATCTTTTTTTATTGTTAACAGTATTTTCTAATAATCAGTTGGAAATATATTTTACGTACATTGCAGTACATGTGTGATAATTCCTATACGAGTGTAGATATTACAGTGTGTGATTTTCCTTTTACAGTTCACTTTTACATAAGTTATATTTTACACAAAAGTTATACCCGTGTTCAACTTTGGTTGATTGCTCAACGACTTTTTTTTTACAGATTATTTGTTTGTCAATGCACATTTACACAAAGTTAGAAATCAGTAATGTTCTTTAATTCAGCTTAGTAGGTTTTTCAAATTTTGTGGATATTTCAAACTTGATTCATTTGACAAAAGTTATGGAACAAGTTATTCAACTTATATTAATCACTCTTGTTGGCCTGGATGCGTAAAGGGTCTTATTGTGGAAGAAAACCGGAGCACCAGGAGAAAACCTACGTGGTCGGGCAGGTGACCCCCTTATCTTTTTACGTCCGGCTAGGAAATCGAACCACGGCCGCCTTGGTGAGAGGTACATATAATTTCGCTATCCATTGCACCACCCGACCTCCCTTTTTGTTATATTAAAGTTAGGTGACAATTTATGAGTCGGTAATTAATATAAGCCTAAGCACGAAACTGGCCATGGGTCGGTAGAGGTTTAGACGATAAATACGGGTAAGGAGTTTTATAAAGTTAGTAGTTTCTATAAACAATCAATAATGTAAAAATAAGCATGTTTCGTGTTCCAATGATAAGCATAGTGTAATCTTCGTGCAAAAGGTGCTACATCTATACTGTGTATCAGACAATCGAGTGTTTCTAAAACCAAAACAAGTCATTCGTTCATTAAAAACAACAACAATAATACATATATCTTTTTTATTTGTATTTTTGCTTTCTCTCGTGGCAAATAAAACACTTAACTGGATAATAATGTATATTTGTTGCTCTTCAATATGTGTTTTTATTAAAAGATTTAAATTGAATTTAGAATTCAATCAGTTGAAGTTTACGTAAGCCAGACAGAAGATTATATTGACGGAAGACTAACATTGACTTAGTTGATGTATTAAGGATGCCAGTTTATGGTACTATGATCTCGTTATATTGCATCAACTGTACCTGCACATGTAACATCTTAAATCAAAAGTAAAATTTTCTTTAAGGTATTATACATTAATGTACAATTGTATTTTACACACATACATATGTATAATGACTGAATGTCATAAAGGTCGACAAACGTGACAAACCATGTATAGGCCTGCGTGGGAGTCGAAATGCAAAATAGGACGAGGAGGAAGCGACAATACGACCGCAAGTAATCGACAACGCGATAATATGACGACAAGTAATCGACAACGCGATAATATGACGGCAAGTAATCGACAACGCGATAATATGACGGCAAGTAATCGACAACGCGATAATATGACGGTAAATAATCGACAACGCGAGAATATGACGGCAAGTAATCGACAACGCGAGAATATGACGGCAAGTAATCGACAACGCGATAATATGACGGTAAATAATCGACAACGCGATAATATGACGGCAAGTAATCGACAACGCGATAATATGACGGCAAGTAATCGACAACGCGATAATATGACGGCAAGTAATCGACAACGCGATAATATGACGGCAAGTAATCGACAACGCGATAATATGACGGAAAATAATCGACAACGCGATAATATGACGGCAAGTAATCGACAACGCGATAATATGACGGCAAGTAATCGACAACGCGAGAAAATGAGGGCAATTAATCGACAACGCAAGAATATGATGATGAGGAAGCGACAGCGACATATTGCGAGGGACGGGTGACGCGAGAATATATAACGGTCAAGAAGTTATACAATGGAGTGGTAACAATATAATAAACGACAATAAAGTAACTGTGATAATATGACGACGAGGAGGTTACAGCGCGAAATATGACGGCACGAGAGCGTCAACGTAAGAATTTGACGGCTTTGGGCGGGAATGCGATAATATTACGACGAGGGATGACAACACGAAATATGACGATGCGAGAGAGTCAGCGCGAGAAGTTTGTTTGTTTGTGAGCAAAAAGGCGAGAATGCTCGCGTTATCGACTCAAACTTAACTAGCCCTAACGGCTACCATGATAAGATATAACAATGGATCTCTCTCTACAACGGTTATATATAACAATGGATCTCTCTACCACGGTAAGATATCTCTCTCTACCACAGTTAGGTATAACAATGGATCTCTCTACCACAGTTAGATATAACAATGGATCTCTCTTTCTCTTCCCCGGTTAGAAATATCAATTGATCTCTCTACCACAGTTAGATATGACAATGGATCTCTCTACCACAGTTAGATATAACAATTGATCTCTCTACCACGGTTACATATAACAATGGATCTCTCTCTACCACAGTTAGATATAACAATGGATCTCTCTACCACAGTTAGATATAACAATGGATCTCTCTACCACGGTTAGATATAACAATGGATCTCTCTACCACAGTTAGATATAACAATGGATCTCTCTACCACAGTTAGATATAACAATGGATCTCTCTGCCACGGTAAGATATAACAATGGATCTCTCTACCACAGTTAGATATAACAATGGATCTCTCTCTGCCACGGTAAGATATAACAATGGATCTCTCTACCACGGTTATATATAACAATGGATCTCTCCACCACGGTTACATATAACAATGGATCTCTCTACCACGGTAAGATATAACAATGGATCTCTCTACCACGGTAAGATATAACAATGGATCTCTCTACCACGGTAAGTATAACAATGGATCCCTCTACCACAGTTAGATATAACAATGGATCTCTCTACCACGGTAAGATATAACAATGGATCTCTCTACCACGGTTAGATATAACAATGGATCCCTCTACCACAGTTAGATATAACAATGGATCTCTCTACCACGGTTAGATATAACAATGGATCTCTCCACCACAGTTACATATAACAATGGATCTCTCTACCACAGTTAGATATAACAATGGATCTCTCTACCACGGTAAGATATAACAATGGATCTCTCTACCACGGTAAGATATAACAATGGATCTCTCTACCACGGTAAGTATAACAATGGATCTCTCTACCACAGTTAGATATAACAATGGATCCCTCTACCACGGTTAGATATAACAATGGATCTCTCTACCACGGTTAGATATAACAATGGATCTCTCTACCACAGTTAGATATAACAATGGATCCCTCTCTACCACGGTAAGATATAACAGTGGATCTCTCTACCACGGTTAGATATAACAATGAATCTCTCTACCACGGTTAGATATAACAATGAATCTCTCTACCACGGTTAGATATAACAATGGGTATCTCTACCACAGTTAGATATGACAATGGATCTCTCTACCACGGTAAGATATAAATATGGATCTCTCTACCACGGTAAGATATAAATATGGATCTCTCTACCACGGTTAGATATAACAATGGATCTCTCTACCATGGTTAGATATAACAATGGATCTCTCTACCACAGTTAGATATAACAATGGGTCTCTCTACCACGGTTAGATATAACAATGGATCTCTCTACCACAGTTAGATATAACAATGGATCTCTCTACCACGGTTAGATATAACAATGGATCTCTCTACCACGGTTAGATATAACAATGGATCTCTCTACCACAGTTAGATATAACAATGGATCTCTCTACCGCAGTTAGATATAACAATGGATCTCTCTACCACAGTTAGATATAACAATGGATCTCTCTACCACAGTTAGATATAACAATGGATCTCTCTACCACAGTTAGATATAACAATGGATCTCTCTACCACAGTTAGATATGACAATGGATCTCTCTACCACAGTTAGATATAACAATGGATCTCTCTACCACAGTTAGATATGACAATGGATCTCTCTACCACGGTTAGATATATCAATGGATCTCTCTACCACGGTTAGATATAACAATGGATCTCTCTACCACAGTTAGATATGACAATGGATCTCTCTACCACGGTAAGATATAACAATGGATCCCTCTACCACAGTTAGATATAACAATGGATCTCTCTACCACAGTTAGATATAACAATGGATCTCTCTACCACAGTTAGATATAACAATGGATCTCTCTACCACAGTTAGATATAACAATGGATCTCTCTACCACAGTTAGATATGACAATGGATCTCTCTACCACGGTTAGATATAACAATGGATCTCTCTACCGCAGTTAGATATAACAATGGATCTCTCTACCACAGTTAGATATAACAATGGATCTCTCTACCACAGTTAGATATAACAATGGATCTCTCTACCACAGTTAGATATAACAATGGATCTCTCTACCACAGTTAGATATGACAATGGATCTCTCTACCACAGTTAGATATAACAATGGATCTCTCTACCACAGTTAGATATGACAATGGATCTCTCTACCACGGTTAGATATATCAATGGATCTCTCTACCACGGTTAGATATAACAATGGATCTCTCTACCACAGTTAGATATGACAATGGATCTCTCTACCACGGTAAGATATAACAATGGATCTCTCTACCACGGTAAGTATAACAATGGATCTCTCTACCACGGTTAGATATAACAATGGATCTCTCTACCACGGTTAGATATAACAATGAATCTCTCTACCACAGTTAGATATGACAATGGATCTCTCTACCACGGTTAGATATAACAATGGATCTCTCTACCACAGTTAGATATAACAATGGATCTCTCTACCACAGTTAGATATGACAATGGATCTCTCTACCACGGTAAGATATAACAATGGATCTCTCTACCACGGTAAGTATAACAATGGATCTCTCTATGTCGGTAAGATATAAATATGGATCTCTCTACCACGGTTCGATATAACAATGGATCCCTCTACCACAGTTATATTTTAACAATTGATCTCACTCGTACTGGAATGAGTTTGTCCGTCTGACTGTCTGGAGACTCAACGATGTACCGGCTACTTCTCCTAAACTAGATTTTTTTATTTGGGAAACTGCTCCTAAAATTGTGAACCAATTTCAATGACACTACACAGGAATGTTAGGGACGATGTGTAGATGTATCTGCAGATAAAAGTTTGTTCGTCATCAACATTGCCTTATAAAAGTTTCTATTGCAATGGTTGGGGGAGTGGGAAGCGGATGTATTACAGTTCTGTGGTCCCATTTATGTTTCCTTATTTATAATTCTGTCATATTCTAACAGTTAAACAATGTAGAGCCATACTGGTCCCAGTCGTGTGTTATGAATAGCTGATCGTTACAGATGGACGGAATGAATAAGCTTGTCATACGGGTAAATTAACAGACATTAAAGGACGCAAAGGGGCGTAACTCTAACAAACTCGAGGATAAAACGTTATTAACACAATTGGTGTAATTTGATTCGGACTAATTTATGTTTTTGTAATATTTTGAAAAGACTAACATGGACTATACTTAGATCCTTGATGAGAACAATTATGCCATGCATAGAATGTATGCCCCAGTTATTCTACCCAAATAATTCAATAGACTGAACTATGGTTGGCCTTATCAGATACCAGACTACATTGTAGAAAAGTTTCAAAGTTGTGTTTTGCCATTTTGCCAAGACATCATTAATATGTGTTTATATATATGTGTACTTCAGAACAAATACTGACACTGAAGTAAAACGCTGGTATTGTATACTAAAACTACCTAAGAGCAAATATTTTTAATATTTAGAGTAAAAATCTAAGCGCACTTAAGTGCAATTCTTTCGCTTAAAGTTTAAAAGGTTTGTATCATACTTAAAGCCATAGATATATACAGACTATTTAATGGTTTCCCGTTAAATATCAAATATATTTCACGAGTATGGCACTCGTGAAAATATTTTTAAAATCTGACATACGAGTGAAATATATTTGATATTCATCGGGAAACCATTGAATTTTCTTTTTATTACATTTTCGAAATTCCCAAAAGTCTGATTTCATTTTTTAAAGTCTTGGCCACAACTGAAGGGCATGGAGTGCCTGAGGCTTATAGAATATTAATATATACATTGTAATACGCCACAGGATGAAGTTCTATTTTTTGTTCAAATATAATAAAAATACAAAAACGTATTAATAAAATCAATTTATTAGATATCTATAAATTCCCATATTGCTATAAAGGTTTTCAATTTCCCGACTTTATATTATTTGGTTCTAGAATAGCGAAAAAAAACATAGTACACAACTTCAAGTTAGTGCGCAATGATATCGGACCGAACCTTATATCATCACTAGTGATGCTATAAGCAGTGATGATATAAGTTTTATCAAGTTGATATTTTCTGATATTTCACTGGTAAAAATGTAATAAAAATGTATATGTTCTTCATAAGTACCTGTTAAAATGATTTCAAATCTCAACCTCCTCATGGGAGTTAATTGTTTACCATGGCTTTTTTATCAGACGACATTTTTGTTTATAGTTTGTATAAGGTCTTTATTTTATTTCCCGCGGATTTTGTTTTGTTTTTGTACTCTCAGTAAAAAACACTAATTTTGACCCTTTCACCCTTATGTTACTTTAGTAGAATCTGCCATGCGTTGATATGGATGAGCCTATTACGGTATGCAGGGGTGAAAGGTTACGTGCAGAAATTTTGCGGTAAAATTATTTTATTGATTTATACCAAAGCCAACAACAGTAATTAATTACTATGAATCGTTTTGGAGGATCAGGCGCTACCATATGTGTTTAATTCACTTAATGGCGCGCCTGCAGCCCATGAAATAAATTAATTTCCATGGCGTGTTCGATACTGCTGATCAGGGTGTCTTGGTCGATATTTCTCATATTTACAAACGTAGTAAGAGTTGCTTCCCTTTGATCATAAAAACTACCAATATCATACACAATCAAAACGCTCTACAGGTTGTGCGGTAATAAGCATGCTAGGCCCAGTAGCAGTTTTTTCTGTTTTATCAAAAATCGTGTTGTTCCAAGTTAAAACGTTTGAATTTACGACTTCACGGGGAAAGAAATCATCATGTAATGTTATATTCCGCGACAATAAATAGATGTCATCATCATCATTCTTTATTCCTCATAAATGAGAGCTCGAGTGGTATATTACAGGAAAGATATGGCTATTGCGCCAATAATGGACTTAAACCGGTATTGCTAAATATGGGAAGATTAAACATATATGTCTCAAATGTTCTAAAATTGTAGACATTCTGCAATCACTTCCAAAGACAAAACAGGATCTTGGCAAAACATAATGGTCTTAAACCAGTATTGCTAAAGACGGGAAGTTTAAACATATATGTCTCAAATGTTCTAAAATTGTAGACATTCTGCAATCACTTCCAAAGCAAAACAGGGATTTCATATTTAAACAGGTAGATAGGTAGATAGATAAATATATATATTTATTTGGCAAAACATTGCATCAATATATAAAAGTTCAGTACATTTACAATACAATTCAATACTTGCATTACTAGGATAACACAGAAAAGTCAGAGACTTATTTCCACTGTGGTCTTTAACATGAAACACAAAATACGAACATTTTACATATAAACAACTTATCACAAGTTAATACGTGGTTAAGATATACATTTGTATCACAGATTCATAAAAATAATTATCACATTAAATAGATACCTGCGGTGTTATCACAAGTTTGAATTATATTTTAGATTAATGATCACCAAACATAAATAAAAATATGTATATTCTTTTATAAAATTATTCGTTGGATTTTTTTGAAATTATATGTATGTACTAGCGGACTATGTGTTTGATAACCACCAAATGTAGTCATTTCTTAATAAAAACCTATGTAGAAAGTATGAGCTATGCTAATGAGCTTTGTTATGTAGTTCATATCACCAGTAAATGGATACTGTTCTTACCACAACGTTACTGATATGACAGTTACACGTACATTTTGTACGTACTTGTACACATCGTAATCGCACTATTCCGGAAGAAATGTCTAGGATTGGAACATTTTGGTGCTTTGATTTCTGCAGGAAGTACATGTATTAACTGTACCGGGAGCTCTGGAAGCACTGAGTTCATTAGAATAGTTTCGATTCCTCACTATTGTTACAAGTTCTTTGACATGTGGCTTCTTAAATTATCTGGATATTTAAATACACGTGACATATCCCTAACTTAATACATATCGCTGTCTTCGTATGCAAATCAGATAGAAAAATATATCTCTCGAACTCAAATTGTCCAAAGCCTCATCAACGCGTTGAATTCAAGAAATATTATAGTTACTTTTTATGCATATTGTTTCGAGTTTACTTCTCATAAATGCCATGTTTAGTTGACAATTCATGTATGTATAATTTCCACACAGTTCGATTTAAATCTCGGCAAACAATGTTACTGAGGGAAAAGATGTCCTCATTTTACAAATAAAGCTGACAACGCTTTTAACAGTCTGAATAGCGTTCCAGATAGTATCGCGGGTATATCTCTTTGTTTGGCCTTATGAGTTAATTAATCTTCAATATTATAATGTTCTAAATCGTAAATGAACCATGCGGGATTGTTAACATCAGTAGGCCATCAAAACTCATGTATAATGTCTTATGTTTTTATTCGTAATTTAGTAATTAAATCGTGTATTGGATAATGATAAAATTAAGTGTATGTTCAAGTCTGTGGTGTTCTTACGGAGTATATTTGCAAGGCATGCCGGTATTCCCTCAACGGTATGTATAAAATATCAGTTTCTGTTTCAATTTGTAAATAAGAATGAGTGCTAATTTAGAAAGCTATATAACTAATGTTTATGTATAAAGTGTCGCAATTTCTGCTTCCAATTACCCTCCATCTCCGGTCCGTAGTGGCCAAGTGGTTAAATTAAGGTGTCTGATATTTGGCTACCGGTACCACTAGCCCTCTATCTCCGGTCCGTAGTGGCCCAGTGGTTAAATTAAGGTGTCTGATATTCGGGTCCCGGTACCACTAGCCCTCCACCTCTAGGTCGCGGTGGCCCAGCGGTTTAATTGTCTGATATTATGCTACCACTAGACCCTCAACCCCTGGTTCGCGGTGGCCCAGTGGTTAAGGTTTCTGATATTCTGCAACCTGTGTGAATGTGAGTGGATGTGAATTATGTGTGAGAAGTTAATATACATGTTTGTTATTGTAATAACTGTTTTATGTCTTACATGTCTAACATAGTCTAGTCACTATTATACACACAGATCTAATTGGTTACATGCGATTGTTCCTGACCAATTCTACAGGAGGTTATCAGACGAGGCATTTTTTCCAGCACATCAGTCTGTCATTCTGCCAGCAATAAGTATTATACATAATAATTTATATCTTAAGGTCTTTCACTTCCCATTTCAAATTTTGTATGCATTAAAGTAAATCAAGGGAATTCCGAGAAGGCTTTCCTAATTGTGTATAGAGTTATGGTTCTTAGTTACATGTAATGATGGAGGCTTTTGATTGCTGCCAAAGTTTTGTCTTCTTTGAATTGATGACAATGGTAAAATTGCTGTCGTTTTCTTTGTTTATGTATATCTAATCGAGCATCTTTTCTCCGAGTTTTGTTTGGCTGGAGCAAAGTCTGACTCTCTAAACTGTTGAAGGCCCAATATACGTAATTTTAGTAATTTTTTCGGGATTCTGAAAACCATGCAAAAATAAGCTTAAAACGAAGTAAACCTGAACGGTAACTAATAAGAAACTCTTGACAGAAAAATCCAAAGAATTGAAAATAATTCAGATGTGGTCCACTTCAACAACAAGCCGAAGTTAGAAGACAGTTCAAAATGGACGGTGTTTACAAATACCGAGTTTAAATTACTGCTGTACCGATAACCGTGTAAGAACTCATCTTGAATATTGCTGATATCAGTTAATCTTAACTAAATCTATAAATATAAAGTTATTAGACTTGATTTTCTCTACGCGTTTTGCCAAAAGTTACGTATACCGGGCCTTCAACTACGATATGTTCCCTCTCGTTGTATAAAAAAATATACTTGAGTGATATGACAGAAAAGGGATACTAATAATGAACTGAATTGAAAATAGCTGTAATTTCTGCCGGGTACATAAGCATTGAAGGGGAAATTTAAACATTTTTTGAACAGAATTCGGTTACATCCATATAGCATGAAGCCATGTATCAAATATTTACATTTTTACTAGGGAAAAATTGCTTGATTTCTTGCTTGAAACAGCCCATGTTAACTGAAGCTAAGCGAGAAGACTCTTATTGAACCAGGTTAATCTATAATGTCAGCAGTAAACCACGTGTTACGGCAGAAAAGTTTTGGCTTTTATACTAACATAAAGTGCATTTTTGCTAACATGAGTTATACGTATGAATATAAAGTATACACGGTATACACAGGGAATCAATATTAGCTACCATTACTTACCTTACCTCAGGCATCAGACAGTTAAAAGTTATGTAAAACAATATTTGGTGACATGATCTAATGAATCCATGCTTGACTATGCCTATTCTTGCATGAATTTCAAAACGAGACGTCATTAACTTGAATAGATATCTTTCTGAATGCAGCGAACATGTATAAATAGACAACCGCTAGTTATATATAACGCGTCTGCAGCGTTGGATGCAGTGAATTTGAAGACATGTATTGATTGGTCAATACCTAAACAGATGATTTTCAAACGTGACGGTTAAACATATTAAACAGTGTTGAAGTTGATAAATGTATCTATCACATTATATTATACCAGGGACAAAATGTAACGAAATACTCCTTTTTTATTTTAACAGATGTAGACGCTTCAACGTCACCACTGGACAACGGGGATGACCAAGGCGACTTGACGTTCGAGTTGCTCATCTATAAACATTCAACATCTCCGCCATGAGGGATATAGATAAACATTTAAACAGCTATCCAATGGACAGTTTATTTACACACCCGTTGCAATAATCTATTGAGAAAAAGATTATAAACATATTATATGGAAATTGATTCTCAGTAGACATAATGAAAGCGGTAGGAAAGTGTTTCACAAAGCGTAAAAGCATCATCCGGGTACTTGTGGGGCTTGTGGCGTTTACAGCACTCTCGGTGTTTATAGAACTGTCTGTTGCAGATTGGCGATATGACGTCGTGGCGAACGTGAACGCAGAACCTCCGCGGGACGTTCTTATCATCGACATCCCACCAACTATTCTCCCGGTGAAAAAGAAAAAGATCGTATACCAGTCGTACGAGAAAGAATTTGCCTACCCATCTTTTGTGAACTTGTCAGCGTTGGTTGCCGAGGCCATCCGAAAGAACATGACGTATGTACAGAACCCTCCGATCAACTACCATCCTTATAAATATATCAACGTGCCTGCCACATGTCGACTACCAACCAAAGCAGGTTCAACAAAACGCATCCTGATCATTGTCAAGTCGTTTGTGGGCAATGTTGAGATGCGTGTGGCAATACGGTCGCTTTGGGAGAAGATCAAAGACCCCAATATGGCCCTCGTGTTCATACTGGGAGAGTACCCGAAGGAAAATAATGGCCGACGCTGGCCTATAGACAGAGAGAACAGGATCTACAAGGACCTCATCCAAGAAAACTTCGCTGATTCCTACTTTAACAATACATTAAAAACCATCATGGGGTTTAACTGGGCTGTGAAGCATTGTCCTCAGGCAGACTTACTCCTGTTCCACGATGACGATTACCATGTGAAATATGCAAATCTATCCATTCATCTTCGAAAAGTTTTGGAAGTCAACAAAACCGACATCTACAGCGGAAGTTTGGCGGTAAATGCCAAGCCGTACAGAAATCGGGGAGAGCGGTGGTTTGTGACGGTTCATCAGTACCCGTTCGATGTGTTCCCGCCTTATATTGGTGGGGGAGCGTACGTCGTCTCGACAGACGTCGCAAGGAAGTTTCAAATGGCGTTTCCACATGTAAAATACCTGAATTTTGACGATGTGTATTTAGGCATTGTGGGTAGGAAGTTAGGAATCATACCTACAAGCGATATGCTACTGGATACTCTATGTCCGGATGCGCTTGCGCAGGAATGTTCCCATAAAGCGGACGAACTATTCAGAGGTCAGTGCCCTCTAGCGAGCAAAAAGCGGCAAATAGCAAGCACACCGGAAGTAGTTGAGGAAAGCGATACCAATAACACCGGAAACAGTAGTGCTATGCCGTATATGTCGTTTGAGGATAGTTTCTCTTTCCCACTAGAGGCTAACTTAAGATCGGCTATTAATGGAAAGATAATTCATAATCATAAAATTAATCTCAGAAATATAAATGCTCATCCCTATATGTATATAACTGAACCGACAAAGTGTAAGTTTGCCAAACATAGTAAGAATATCCTTGTATTTGTCAAGTCTTATGTTAAAAATGTCGAACAAAGAGCAGTTATACGAAAGTTGTGGAACGAGAGCCTTCGGGCATATCCTACATCCCTTAAGTTGGTTTTTCTCCTCGGGCAAGGAATTTACCCAGAAGACAAACCTCCCGTAGAAGCAGAAGTTGAGATACACAAAGACATCTTGCAGGAGGATTTCACAGAACACTATAGAAACAATACATACAAAATAATAATGGCATTGAATTGGGTTATGGCAAATAAACCATGTTTTAGGACACGTTTAATTCTGTTTCTGGATGATGATTATTACGTACAGCAGAAAGAATTACTTACATACTTACACGGGTTATCCAATCAAAGCACGCTATTTCTAGGAAAAATCATGAAAAAACAGGTTCCGTGTCGACTTGAACATGACAAGAGAAACGTTGTTTACAAACAATATCCTTTTGACACCTTTCCTGACTTTGTAAAAGGTGGTGCCATTCTACTGTCGTTTGAAGTGGCTCGTAAGTTTCAACTAACTTTTCCCTACGTAAAGTACCTTCCTTTGGACGATGTATATCTGGGCATCGTGGCCTGGAAGCTACAAATTATCCCCAAACATGACCAAGTGTTTGACACGTCATCCCGTTCTGCTTTAGCTTACGAGTGTTCACATGTTTCTGCACGCCTTCTAAAAGGAAAATGTCCCCTTCGTGGCGAAGTCGTGAAAGCTAGTTTACCTAAGATAAGCAGACGAAGGGAAGGATTTTTTTCCCGTTTGATGAAATTACCTCAGATTTTCCAGTCTTTGTTAAATAGGTTTACGAAGTAAATATTTTTTTTCATATTCGTATTGGTTTATTTTATTATTTCTGTACTATAAGAAACACAACGCAACGATTTATATGTATACCATGAGCAACATCATAAATATGACGTCACAACAAAATTAGGATGGATGATGAAAAGAAACTTCGAAGAAGGATAAAGAAAGAGGTAGAAATGTAACCAAAATATAAATCATCACTAGTACATATCTACTATTGAGTGGAATCGCCAGTATATCCAATGTATCCATATTGTAACATTAAGATGTCATTCATTTAGGCTATGAATTCCACAGTCCGATTCTTAAAGTCATCATAATTAATACGTCATTAATCAATTCATTGCATTTATTATGTAAAGTTGACTCGGAAAAAACCCACGTGGTCGGGCAGGTGACCACATACATTTTCACGTTCAATTGGATAATCGAACCCCGGCCGACTTGGTGAAATGCAAGTGCGTTATCCACTGCGCCATCCAACCACCCGTATGTCATTAAAGACTGACGATGTAGTTCGTTTGTACAGTCAACCCCTGTCAGCGATAGTAACACTTGATACACGTCACAGTAACTTCCCTTTGATATGTATAAATTACATGTTAAGCCTTTTGCTATATAACGGAATGCTAACCCTACCTTGCTAATCATAAGATGTGTTCTTTTGTAAGCTCTATCAACACAAATATGCGACCGAGCGGTGCACAAACATCGTCTGATCACTGGTATAAAGACTGCTGTGTTTCTACCTCCATGATGTCGGCCAAAAATATCAATAAATCAATAAAGTTAACTAAAGAGCATTAGCCACATTGCTTCGTGTTAAAAGCACGCATACAAACGCGACGTGAATGGGCTTTGTCAGTTAGATTCACACCTATGATAATGTACATTTAAACATATTCCACTGATTTGGGTTAAGGTTAGGGTTTAAGTATAGTTCTTTGTTGTAGCAATCATCGCCTTGGTTGATAAACGATCTTTTTAAAGCCACATACAAAATAAATATTATCACAAAATGTAGGCGAGGACGTGTTCAGGTATGGATACATGGTTTGGGATTCAAAATATTGCAGACATGGATACGCCTGGATCGAATAAAATCAAGTCAGTTGGTAAGTATTAGTATACATAAACGTATTGATTATTTGGTTCTGTTGCTATTGATTATAAACACTAGAAGGAAAAAGTTACACACAGTGTGGTACTTTCTACTGTACGTGTGTAGTACGTGTGTATATACATGTAGATATGATTGAAATTGGTTTGTTATGGTTTAGAATAACGAAATGTGGATGATAATAATCATTATTATGGTTTAGAATAACGAAATGTGGATGATAATAATCATTATTATGATTTAGAATAACGAAATGTGGATGATAATAATCATTATTATGGTTTAGAATAACGAAATGTGGATGATAATAATCATTATAATATATATGCTGATTAAATTGAAATAATTACCATCATACATTGTATACACATGTACAATTGTACGTGTATATAGATATAATTGAAATTGGTTTGTTATGGTTTAGAATAACGAAATGTGGATGATAATAATCATTGTTATGGTTTAGAATAACGGAATACGGATGATAATAATCATTATAAGATATATACTGAATAAATTGAAATATTTACCATCATATACATGATTGTACACATGAACGTGTATATAGATAAAATTGAAATTGGTTTGTAATGGTTTAGAATAACGAAATGTGGATGATAATAATCATTATAATATATATACTGATTAAATTGAAATATTTACCATCATATACCATTGTCACTATATATAAAGCTATCAAATTCAGTTGGCATTCATGTGGCCATGGATTTCATTTGTTGACGTTATCAATATTATGACGTCATAAGTATTACGCTGCATACTATTTGCCCTCTCCAGGCGATAGATGTTTTCTTACATACAGGCATAGACGATGCATGTATGCTGTGTAATAAATGTTTAAAATCTGTTAAATGTGCTAAAGTTCACGCACTGACAAGGTTTACTGATATTAAATAATTAAAGTCATATGTCTTCCCAAGCTTCAACCGAGGCTGGTACCTGATATCATCTATAAACGAAGTGCATTGCATTGTGGTTAGGTCTTTGTGACCTTCAACCAAAGGACAGAGGTCAAAATTTGCAGTTTGTTTCAAATATTCAAAGTTGTACGCCAAGGTGATGCCATTGGTCCGTCACTGTGTCCAATTAAATACATGTAACAATAATTAACCAGACCGAAAGATCTTTGAATCAAAAGTTCCACTCGGATATAGTCAGCATCTTTTCTCAAGGTCATCGGATCAAATGTGAAGGTAAAAGTTTAGATCTCTTAACTGCTTAACAATTTGTTATATTATATACATGTAGTTTGGTCAGAATCAATCTTCATTTTCGTGTTATAATGAGTGTAATATCAGTTTTATGGTTGCTATATATCCTACCATTAACTACAGTAAAACCCCATTATCCCGAGATCGACAGGACCATGGGAAAACTTCGAATTATACGAGGGCGAGATACATGTACAATTCGTAACAAAGTTTGCCTATACAAGATTTCAGATTAAGTGAGGATATTGAGATTTTATGACTTTCAGAAAGTAAAAAATACATCTTTATCGCATTTCCATGACTTTTCCTTTTTCAGGTTGATGCAATGCTTGCCCGTCAGTAGATGCCGCCATTTCCAAGATCTCGAGATAATCGTGGACTATATGTTCGATGGCGTCTTGCAGCTGATTCCTCCGAAGCAATTTCATACATTTTTATAAGAGTGTAAAACAGATGCCATTAACACGATGCAAATACCAACGTATTAACGTACATTTGCTCAAACATGAGTTTGCGAAAATCCAGAAAGCAGATAATTATATTGACGGTTTTATTATTTATATTTGGTAACATAGGTCTTGTATTTGAGATGAGTACTGTTGAAAAATCGTATGTACGTAGAAAGCTCATCATAAGTCACAATGAAACTCTAAGCGTTTCTATATTTCACCAGTATTCCCTCGATATAGATATAGCTAAGCATGTAAATGATGCAATATTGAAAAACACCAAAATTCCGTATGAACCAGTTAACTCGTATTCCTATAAATATATGCACACTCCAGTTCCGTGTGATTTTAAACAGGCTGGGAATAAAAGCAATTCAATCCTCATTGTTGTGAAATCCCATGTACTAAACACTAACCAACGACTTGCTATCCGCCATGTTTGGAAAAACACACGTGACACTAACGTTCGACTTGTTTTTCTGCTCGGAGCTTATAGTTTAGAAGGCGAACAATGGCGGATTGAGAAAGAAGTGAAACTGTATCGCGATATTGTTCAAGGAAATTTTATCGACAGTTTTGATCATATTACATACAAAATAATGATGGGATTCCGCTGGATTAATAGACATTGTACCCAAGCAGACTTTTTGTTATTCATTGATGACGATTTCTACGTACATCCTACCGCGATGTTGACATTTCTAAGACAACTACAAAATCAACAAGATACATTTATTGGGAGAGTGGAAAAGAAGCAATATGTTAAAAAACATTCAACTATTCGAAAAACTCCAAAATTTAAGCATTATGCATTTAAGGAAATACCAACATATGTGAGAGGTGGGTCATTCGTAATGTCACGATACACAGCTCGCAAGTTTCATATAGCTTTCCCCTATGTGAAATACTTTGCAATGGATGATGTATATCTTGGAATCGTAGCACAAAAGCTGGATATCCCCCCTCAGCATGACTCTCGCTTTGACACCAGTAACCCTCTGGCACTAGTCTTTGAATGTTCTCACTATGCACCAAGGCTTTTGAAAGGGAAGTGTCCTCTAGCTGAATGGCATGGGACTCTCCATCCTACCAAGGTGACAAAAACCACGCAGAAACCCGACACATTTTGGGTACGTCTCCGGCTGTTACCCCAAATAATGAAATCTGCAGCGAAACGGACAATACATACATTTATATAAGACAAACCAATGTTTTAATCGTCCATGCATATATATATTTGCAATAAATATATTTGTTCTAACTTTTAGTTTTATTGTTGAAATAAAATAGTATTCATATTACTGTAAACGTATATATTTTGGCACACTCAAATTTTAGAGCATAGCCAAAATTAAACAGATAAGCGCAACGATGAATTCCAGAATTGCTTGATTCACCATATTTACTGTAGATAGCTTAAACGGAATGCTTTCAGGGCAATAAGTCGCTATAATAAGATTACCGCTAAAATATATACGTTTGCAGTATCTGATATCAAGTTTTAAATTGGTTTATACGACCATTTAGTCTAACATGGAGAAGGCGTAATCAAGTCAACATGTTATACGCCTAACCTTTTGCAATGTTCTTACGCAGTGACATAATCAAGTCGCATATTAACCAGCATATAGGAATATATTAATTGTTGCATGCGAGTTGTTAGTACTATTTCTAAAAAGTATGATTCTGCTCACAGTATTAAAACGTTTCCCTGGGAAATCCGTTTGCATACGTTTTCCCACAGAAAATGTAGAGAAAAGAAAATAATCCTTTGATGAAAATGTTAATCTATGCAATTCTTTCTAGTACATTGTAAAATGTACATGTACATTGTAATGTTAAGGAAATTGGAACAGTAAATTTAGAATAATTTATTATTATGTATGCTACATTCCATGACATCTCATGAAAAAGATATTTATAAACTTAAAAAAAAATTCTTTATTGTAAATTACAAAAATTTAAACGCATTCTCAAGAATTTCTATGTAGTTTGTTAACAGCAGGAGCCAACAAAGTTTACAGAAACAGTATGTTTTAGAGATATTAGCCACTTCCGTTCGCACACATTTCATGTCATCTCGGATATCATATTGAAATAGAAGCTTACTAAGTCAATATAAACATTCTATAATGTGATACAAATAGCGTACAAGTAGCGATCAGCAGAACCATGTAATAATTGTGAAAAGAAAGGTGCCAATTTCGGCCTATACCAGTGCTGTCGTTAAAATAATCTGCAATCAAACTCTTCACTAACAAAAATAACCGATCAAAGGGAAGTAATTCTTGAATAAGTAGATTTAATTTATTTCAAAATATACATCAGGAAAAAATATTTTGCTTAAATCTTGCTGATCATTCTAAATTAGAAAGATTAGCATAAATATCACCAGAATACGAACAAATGTCAGATTATACGCATCTAATTGTCAGGGCATCATTTGTGCTTACTGTTAAAGCCAATATATTCGCGCGTGGAAATTCTCGTTTAGTCAGCCTCCAAACTGTTTGCGATGTGGACATTTTCGCGCTGTCAGTCATGCTGTTTTGCACAGGGTATCCATAATACTATTATACACTAAAGAGTTTGGGTTTTGTTAATATGTTCGCGTGGGTTAATATTCGCGAATATTTAATGTCAGTGAAATAAACGAAAATTTCTACACCGCGAAAAATTCCACTTTTACAGTAATTTAAAGCAGTAATGTTCCCTCCGGACCAGCAACAAACGTGTTGTATGTTATTAATTCCTTATTCATGGTAAATATACATCACATATATCCATTTCAGCTATGGTTATTTACAAGCTAAAAATTCAGAGAATACCGAAGCGTCAACAAACCATAATACGAAATCAAAATTGATAAAACTAGAGGCAACATATGAACAAAGGAAAGATTTACAGAGATTATCTGATAGTTTTATTTATTGAAGTTATTTAAGATGTATGCGTGTCAGTCTGTCCTGTCATAAATCGCTCATTTTACAATCTGATTAAATGCAGATCCTTTATCTCACTCCGTTTTACAAACAAAAAACAAAACAAAAAACAACCGAATAACGGAGCGTTAACAAAAAACATAAACCGAACTCAAAATCAATTAAACTAAGGGCAAAATACGAAAAAAGGAATAAAGACCCACATGGAGAATTGTGTAAATGTACAAGAGGATGATACCAGGTGTCCCGGAAGATTAAACGTCTTCTGCTTCATCGACGACACCCGCCAATGAAATGAGAACCGAGTAATTATTGTCAATCAAAACAAGTAAACACACCAATGAGCATACTCAAAAACATCCTTCTTCATATCACACAAAGATACAGAATATATCTCAATGAGACAAAGATGGCGACCATAAAACTTGCCCATAGTTCTGATCAAACTACATCGTTTGTCAGCAGTCGACATCGGTCACAAAAATCACGATATTTCGAGCAAGCCTTAGGATAACGAATCAATTGCGACATGCAAACACCATAGGTTGGGATGATACTATCAAGAAATGGAAAATTCACGATCGAAAATTTGAGATCGTTACGTTTATCATATAGTTTAGCAGTAAGCTGTCTATGTTGGTCGTAGCATACTGTATCTATTACTAAATTTAAAAGGTGCAGCACATGTGTGTGTTGTGTCATCTTTAAAGGAGAGATCGATGTAAGCAGCTGTTGTAGAAGAGTCTATTGTGTCCTTTATTTCAAGTTAACAAGGGTATATACAATAAATCAAGGTATGATTTTAAATCAGATGGCACATTTTAATAAGATGATGCTGATCTGACACCAATAGACACTTGCCTACTCCAAGCATTCGAAACTATAAAAATTAATACAGTGGAACATCGTTATCTCAAAGTCAATGGGCCAGAGGGAAACTTCGAGTTATCAGAGTATTCGGTTTAAGTGATATCGATTGTTTAGTGTAAAAATGGGCCGGGACCGAAATACTTTGAATTTAACAGGATCTTCGAGTTATGATACTTTGAATGAAACAGGATCTTCGAGTTATGATACCTTGAATTTAACAGGATCTTCGAGTTATGATACCTTGAATTTAACAGGATCTTCGAGTTATGATACCTTGAATTTAACAGGATCTTCGAGTTATGATACTTTGAATGAAACAGGATCTTCGAGTTATGATACTTTGAATGAAACAGGATCTTCGTGTTATGATACTTTGAATTTAACAGGATCTTCGAGTTATGATACTTTGAATGAAACAGGATCTTCGAGTTATGATACTTTGAATGAAACAGGATCTTCGAGTTATGATACTTTGAATGAAACAGGATCTTCGAGTTATGATACTTTGAATGAAACAGGATCTTCGAGTTATGATACTTTGAATGAAACAGGATCTTCGAGTTATAATACTTTGAATTAAACAGGATCTTTGAGTTATGATACTTTGAATTTAACAGGATCTTCGATCTTCAGGATACTTTGAGGTGTCGATGTAAGTCCATTGTAAGACATGTTTACATAAGTTGCTAAAAGCAATATCAGATGGACAAATGTAAACAAGTTGAAATCAAGAATACAGATTATATGACTGACCTATTTTTGTTAGTATTACCATGTAGATGTACAATTGACGTATACAGGATGTATATGTGATATTGAATAACAGTTATAACCGCTAAATAGCCTACTTGAATAAACTGTGTACAATTTATGATTCCATTAAAACACTTTTATCATTTTATTTAAAGGGCTATCATATTACTAGCATAAAGATAAAATATGTTGACCTCGCTTCTCCAAAAAGCCTAAGCACATAAGTGGTTGAATTAAAAGATCCCACTACCTGTTTGGAACACATGGCTAAGCGTCTCACTGGCAAATGTAAATAACAAGGTACTTTTTAAATTATTGAAAATGGCTTGAGTTGAGTCTACCTCTATTAGAGGGACCATGGGTGATTAACACCTATATATTGTACCTCTAAGCCTGTTACTGTTGTACGTGTATTTATTTTAGCTGTACAGTTGACCCGCGATAATCCGGATATCTTCATTCCCAGTCTGAACCGGCCGGATTACAAGTTTTCCTGACTGCCGAATTTTGTTTATCAGGTCAAAAAATCTGTCGCGCAAGAGTTTTTTTTCCTTGACTATATACACGGCGAGACATTCAAATGACATTACATAAATACATTTGGGTCTTTTTGTAAATATAAATGTTAACATATATTTTCTAATAAACGTTCGGTTCCCAAAATTGAGTTTCGGAATAGGAATCCGAATTTCCGGACTGATGAGTACAAATAACGTGACGGAAATCCGTTCCTGTGCATTTCCTTCCGGATTGTGAGTTTTCTCGGACTATCGGCGTCCGGATCATCGCGGGTTCACTGTATTCTAATATTTCGTGCTCAAGTCATTGCGGTAATTAAAATGCTGCGTTAAACTTTCTCCAACCTTTCATTCTGTACACACGACAAATGGATAGTATTTATTGTAAGTACAAATGATGCAAAATGCAACGTTCAGTATTACGCTATGGTCTGTTTCAAAAAAGTTAATACGATATCGATCGTTGAATATTTTATCAAACAAAAACAACTGAAAAACTGACATTTTGTACATTGTGAGAAAGTTCTGCTAGTTCATGATTCAGTTGTGTTTTCACGTATCAATAGACATAATGAATCAGGATGAAGCTATTAAAATAGACAGAAAACAGTCGAACGTCGTTATTTCGAAGTGGTCAGGGCAATAGAAAAAACTTCGAATTATCCGAATATCGAGTTGATTGAGTTCGAATGTTTCGTATAAAGTATGACTGATGTGAAGTATATATGGTATCTTTATCTTTCAGTAAATATGAGTTCAAGATAACGAGGTTCGGCTGAAATATTTCGTTTCAATTAATATTAGAGGCTGATAGTTTTTATTATTTCCTCGGGATCCCCATACCCCTGGTCAAAATTGTAAAAAATTCATTTAAAACTATTACGCTTTAGAAATCTTTGGAGAGTACAAACAATGTCTTGCCAAAACTTAAAAGAGCAAAGTAATGACGAAGTATAAGCAATATTGTGAACAAAGGTGTTCTGCATTTTGGAGTTCATTTGCCCTTTAGTGGGATTGTATAAATCTGACTTCATATTGATCTCGCCCGATAGTGCTTTAGTTACATTTAAAAAAAATAAATTGAAGGATTGCTCCTGTTAAGATTTTACATTATATGACACAACACAGTCCATTTGTATTAGGATCTTTAATGATAATCTTTATTTGGAAGCTTGTGTATATAATGAGGTGGCAGGCCGTGACGTCATTGTTCGACCACTTGGGTTTTTTTTCTGCACCAAGACCACGAAACGAGATGGTCACGGGTCAGAAAGTCGATTTACCTGGCTAGTCGAGATTGACACTTGATTGTTTCGTTAATCAATACGCCCAACCTTAAACATGTGTTGGCCTGTAAGTCTATCAGGTATACCACGATTGCGATATCCCGTTACTTGATCAGGGACCTAAACCATTCATGACAGTTTCAAGTTCAAAACCGTTCTATTGGTATGGCTTTGATTTAATGAATAAACATCCGATTTCCTCCCAGTACTTCAAGGGTGATACACAAATAGTCCCCAGCATGACAGAGTATTCTTAAATATGTGACAGCTCCTGGCAACTACGGACTTGAACGAATTTAACAGGTGTTTTAAGGTAATAACGTACATTATTTTATCACAATCTAATAATAGGTGTTATATGATTTTAGTATATAACTCTCATATATTTTTGTTAATGACTGATTACATCGTTACAATTTTTATTTTACCTTGTTTGTGTTAAGGTTCCATGTGCCAAGGCGGTTGATTCTATTGGTTGGCTATCACTCTCAAAACTCAGCCATTACACTGTTGCTGGAAGTTTAACACGTTTATATGAAAGACCATTTAAGGATTAACCTTTGCTTTTGTTTAGTTTATGAGATCATAAATCCAATGGAGCACGAGGTAAATTTAACGTAAACGCTTCGCGTTTACGCAATTTACCTTGTGCTCCATTGGATTTATGATCTTATAAACTAAACAAAAACAAAGGTTAATCCTTATATTTACAGTATTTTTCTGTAAATGGGTAAAAACTTTTCTGTTTAATTTAGCCCAATCTGCGGACATATATTTCATTTCAAAACTTACAAACGTGAAAACGGTTCATTAAATGTAACCGCATGAAGTTTGCACAAGCCGTAGCTAGCTCAGCCCATGCCAATTGTTAATGACGTCATACAATTGTGATTCGAACGGGATAATTTGCATAGCTCCGCCCACATATATTGTTGTCAACGTCATAGAATTTTTTCACGTTCTCAAGTATAGTTATTGGAAAATAACTGTAGTTTGCAGTGCAATGGTTATCGAGTGAATGTCAGTGTAGACTGTAAATATTTGGAAATATATCACCTGTTGTATCTAAAAGTTGTAAATTTGCTATATCATGTACAGATCTCTTCTTTAACATTTATTTCTAAATAAGTTTGAAAACACGTTAAACATATACCTCAATCTGATGCCATACCTTCTATTGATGATATGGCCGTATCGTACAGCATTGTTTACACATTCTGCACGGACTTACCAGATTTAAAAAAAATAGATCGTTCGTGATTTTGTATTTCTATTTGATTTTTATTTTGATAATTTCAAAAACAATATACCCTGTAAATATAAATGGTGGTCATTCTGTTTCTAAACAAAAAAGTAATAAAACATTAACATGTAAATATCTGCTTTATATATGAGAAAGGTTAAGTAGCGTCTCTTATATGTATACTGTAAAAGGGGATTTATTCGCGGAAAAGCTAATTTCGCTTTCATCCCCGCGAATATAACCACACTCGAACATATTTCACACCACTCAAGTTCTACAGTGTCCTATAGTATAATAGGCACATTGTACAAAACGACTGACCGCGAACATTTCTATCCGCGAAAATATCAGCTTTCACAGTAATATAATATTTGCGAGTGATTTCTAGTTCACTTGTGCCCCTAGTCTCGTCGATTTTGAGTTCGTATGATGTTTTTGCTGAAACTTCGGTATCCTCAATTTGTTTCCAATGACCAACTAAACTAGCATTTTTTGTTTTCTACAGAACAAAATAGCAAGGAAGATGGCATAACTATCTCGAAATACACATCACATTAACAGCGAATCAACTTCGACGAAATATGTGTTGATGGACTAAAAGCTACGTTCATTAAATGTAAGTAAGCATACATGTAATAATGTATATTCACCTATAAACGTATAACTGGGAGAAGCTACTATGGCGGAACGGATGGCTACTCGACCTCGCTGTCCCTTTACCCACCCTATCCTTGCTGTGAGTCTCATCAGCGTTCTAGGCTTGTTGTTACAGATACTCAACCTGACCATGCAGTCTACAAGAAAACCATCCATCTGGGACAGTGAAGGAAACATCCACTCATTCTTAATTCCTACAGACGAATTAAACTCATCTGACATCGAATACATGTCGTATGACAAGTCGTACTCGTATCCACCCGAAGAAGGCAATCTATCTCAGATGGTAAAGGATTACATCTCACGTGACAAGCCCATACCTCTTAAAGTTATCAATCATCATCCATTCTCATACATACATCGTCCAATGGCGTGCTATTTCGATAATGACAATACAGGCAAGATGATTGTGCTTATAAAGTCCTTCGCTTTAAACTTTGGATTTCGAAAAGCTCAAAGAACTCTCTGGAAAAGCGTGAATCAAACTTCAATTTACTATGTGTTCATGTTAGGGTATAGCGGTAGTCCGGGCGCTCAGATGAGGATAAATGAGGAAGCGAATCGCCACAGAGATATCATACAGGAGGATTTCATTGATGCATACTTCAACAATACGTACAAGACAGTCATGGCCTATAACTGGGTAGTACGGTATTGCCCTGACGCCAATATTCTACTCTTCCAGGACGATGATTATCACGTCAAATGGAATGAGGTCGCAGTCTTCATGCGGACGCAGTTCCAGGATAAGAGTGATAACGTTTATTGTGGAAGTTTAGCTCTCGCTGCCCCTCCATACAGAAAGGAGGATACTAAGTGGTTTCTTACTTTCCAGGATTATCCTTTCGACCTATTTCCACCATACATAGGAGGAGGGGCGTATGTTGTGTCGTTCGATGTTGCTGAACGATTTCAACGTGCATTTCCTTATGTCAGGTATTTAGGAATAGATGATGTCTATCTCGGCATTGTGGCCCAGAAACTTTCAATTCGTCCACAAAACGAGACTCTCTTAGACACGGTCAACAGGGACTCACTAGCTAAAGAATGTTCCCACATCGTTGCTAACATCATAAATGAAAAATGTGATTTAGCTGACAGGAAGCGGGAAATATTTGAACTTAGCTTGCAGACGACAACACTTCCCCCTAAAACCATAGTTCTAATAAACGGTCAACTAGCGGAGGTTGATGATACTATGTATTTATCGTACGATGAAGAATTTTCTTATCCTTTGAAAGTAAGACTTGATGAAGCCGTGAAAGGTGTGGTACTATACAATAATAAAATCCCTTTTACGCCTATAAACGTTCATAATTTTACGACAATTAATCAGCCGTCGCCTTGTTCGTATCCATCACAACGGAGTAGTCATCCACACTTGCTCATTCTTGTTAAGGTAGATTCGGAAAATTCCAAAATACGCAACGAGATCAGAGCCATGTGGAAATCTCTTAACGATCCTGCAATCAAAGTGATCTTCCTTCTAGGACATTTGCCGAAAATTCAAACTCGAGTCGACAAGGAAAGTGATCATTACAAAGACATTTTGCAAGAAAAGTTCAAAGAACACCATATGCATTCTACGCGGAAAATGGTAATGGGATTTAACTGGGTGGATTCAAAATGCTCTAAAGCCAACTTGGTGATAGTGTTAGAGAGTATATACCACGTTAACACTACACAGATGATAGCTCATCTGGAAAGATTACCAAAGACCAAAGACGTTTTCACAGGGAAACTTTGGAAGAACGTCAGTCCTCACAGGGAAAAGAATAGCAAATGGAAACTAAGTTATGACCATTACCCATTTGACAGATTCCCTCCGTATTTGTCAGGTGGAGCCTTCGTGGCGTCCTATCACATTGTACGTAAGTTTAAAATTGCATTCCCATATGTAAAATATTTCGGAATTGATGATGTTTATTTGGGTATCATTGCAAAGAAGCTTCGAATAACACCAATACACGACTCCTACTTTGAACCACTCAGCACCATAGCTATTGTGAAGAGATGTCCTCGAGACTTGTTCAAGATCGTTAATGAACGATGTGTTGAGAAGAATACCAATCGGTCGACAGGTTCTCGTATCAACATTATGTGCAATAGGTTTCTTTACTTTTACATTACAGCTTATTATTTTATCTCAATTTTACTGTTCTAATAATGATATGATATTTTGATTTTTATATGTTTTCACCTCTTTACGTTTGAAAAACATATTCTTAAAAAGAAACTTTGACTATGGTTATTCATACATTCAGTAACTAACTTTTACTTATGTTATAAGGCGTCGCAGGCATTCTGAATTGGAAGAAATACTTTTTAGCAATCGTTGACAAATACTAAAGAATTGGACTTTGTTCCAATATATAACATCTAGACATCAGAATAGCACCGGACTCAATTTTAAATATTATACAGATTTTCCTTTCTGATGCCCAAAAGTGGAAAACGATTTTTACCGTTTTGCAAGTTGACGCGAGAGTACATTCCTTTTCATACATTTAACTTTACACTATTTAAGTCCATAACAGTTAAATGTCTTAATATTGCACGGTAAAATTCTTTTATTTTCCTTTCTCCACATTGATCAAAAAAAGAATATGAATCGACACATTTATTTAAACAGTAAATATTATGTCCATATCTTAACCTTATACCAATCGGCATCACAGAAGATATTATTTACATCGTGTCAAAGTTCGTACACAAATTATATACGATATTTGCAATATTTTATAAAAATATTTTTAGTGTTCATTGAATTATGAAGAACAATTGTATTTTTTTCCATATGATCATCAAATACATTAAAATACATTGTATGTGGTTATGGCATCATTATGAATAAAAATAGATACAAACTGACTTATTGTTGTTGCATTATATATCTTATTTAACTAATCACTGTTTTAGCAAATTGCGATATTGTCCTGAAATTTACATTTCTAATCATTTGTTTACATCTTGATACGTGGTCGTGAATAAGAAACCGGTCCAGTCTGCCATATAAGCGATACATTATATTCAGTTTTTTTCTTTTTATATATATCTTTTTGAAGTAACTACAGCGAAAAAATGTTCATTTCATCAAGAAAATAGGGGTATTCAAAGGAATTGTTTGTGCCTAACATCACATTGAAAGCTGTGAATATTAAAAGACATGTCAGGTATTAATGGCAGAACAATAATATAATCTATCATCACTGTATGTTGTAGACTGAGAAATCTCAACCCGAGGGTAAAATTTGTGAATTTTATCACGAGGCTTTGCTTCGTGCTAAAATTCACAAATCTTATACCGAGGGTTGAGATTTCCCTGTCTAAATCACACAGGGGTAATTGATAATTATTCCCACAGATGCAAATCGTGACGAAATTGGTTAAGTTACTCTGGTTACACTGCATGAAATGATGACGTGACAATAATCATGACGTCACAATTGGCACGTGTGAGCTGTCTTTTCCCTACCACGGTAAAAGACAGTGATGACGAAACAGCTGTATGGTGCAGTTTAATTCATTTTGTCATCATACTGTATCTAGTTCTAAATTTAAAAGGTGCAGCACATGTGTATGTTATGTCATCTTTAATGATAGGGGATGGCAAACTCTGCTGGTGGATTTTTTAGTCCCCGAGGTTTGTCGGAGCCTCCATAGCATCAGTCAATCTCATTTGAGTAGTGGCATGGTACATAATATACTCATTTTTGTAGTACACGATTTGAAATTATACAGAACTGGTTTAATTTTACTTCTAAATTAATAAATTAAAGGGGTTTTACGCACCTGACCCTTCTGCTTCTACATTACACCTTTTGGCCACTAGCATCACTGAAGAGTCCTAGGAGGACGTACAGCTGTATGGTGCAGTTAAATTCATTTTTTCGTCATACTGTATCTATTACTGAATTTAAAAGATGCAGCACATATGTACGTTACGTCATCTTTGAACCTTTGAATTATGGGAGAAAGCCGAGTTCCTGGAAAAAAATTATACAACCAGTACAGGGCTACTGCCCCACGTAGACTTTTAACCTGCAATCAAATCTGAAGGGATGGATTTAGCAGAATGTCACCAATCACTTGGCAAACGCGTCCCTTAAAGTTGAGTTGACAACTAACGAATTTATGAGCCATTTTGAATAGCTACTCAACCCTATTGTTCTATCATTCTTTTTTATCTGGTGGCTAGCTTTGCTTACTAAATGAACCAAGGATGTAACTGATAAACAAAGACGTCTCCATACATTTGACAGAACTTCTGTTGATATAAATATCTTATGTTTTCCTGGATAAATGTAATAAAATGTATTAATGTTAATTGAATTCAGGGTTACGAAAAAGCAATCTGATTAAAATACAGATCCTTGTTCTCACTCCGTTTTACAAGGATCTGACAACATCCCATAAGAGGTCACGTCCAGATGACCTTTGTCGCCTCTTTACTTAACACTAAAATAATTTTCCAACGACCTGTCATCTTGCAGCAAGCCATTTCGTCACATTATTCCGCACTAACTTTTTGGTGACGAAATGACTAAATGGAAAAATGTGTTTATGCCAGCTTTGTCGCCTCAAAATTCCACTGTCAATATTCTGCCAGTAGTGATTTGATTGGCTAATGCGAAAGGTCATCGGGACCTGACCCCCTATGGGATTATCTCAGATCTTAACGCAGCAGAGAGAAGTTTACGGAACGGCGCGGAGATCAAGATATGATTTTAATCAGATTGACGAAAAATTATCCTATCGTAATTAATTGGCACATAAATAAATAACAAGATGGAAATTTCGTTAAACACCAGCCTTTGGTAGTCATGGTACTGTCTATAAGTTGAGGTTTAAATCCATTTAAAATCATCGCACACCGCAACACCTATTGGCCATTTTATGAAATACAAATAGAAATTGCGAAAAACACAAGAACAACAAGTGAAGTTATTCAAGCTTTATTTAATGCCTACCAAATGTTATTATATATTGAAAAAAATGCAATGAGTTTTGAACTAACATCAAACCATTTCTTAGTAAATCTGTTAAATCCTTTATTGTATATTCAAATTCTTTAGCAACATATCCAATTGAAACCAATGCACGAGTTTGACACTTAGCCGCCGATAACTCCGAGGGATTATGGGTGCATTCCTTTGCAATACTTAAATGGTCTCTTCTTGACAGCTCTGTAGATTGTCTTGGAGATACTGACAATATTTGAGCAACTATTCCGAGGTAAACGTCATCTACACCAATATATCTGACGTAAGAAAACGCCATTTTGAATTTTCTGCTGACGTCATCAGAAACGACATAGGCTCCTCCCGCTAAGTATGGTGGGTACGCTCTAAAGGGATACACTTCCGGGTCAGCATACCATGGTGATCCTACATTCCTATAGGGATGTGCTCGCCTTACAAGCTTTCCAATAAAAATATCTGTGTGGTTCGTTCTGAACTGGTTTAGAAAGTGCACCAATTTATCCCATCTAACAAAATAGTCATCATCTAAAAACACTAGCAATTGTGCCCCAGGGCAATACTTTGTGGCCCAGTTAAACCCCATGATAGTTTTTAACGTGTTGTTAGAGTATGAATCTACGAAGTTTTCCTGTATCAGATCCCCGTATGTTTCATTTTCTGCAGTAACCCTGTCTTCATAAATGTCACCAAGTCCTAACATAAATACGAGTTTGATACCTGCACGTGTAACATTTCTTGCCAATTTTCTGAAAACGACTCTTTGATCAACGCTCCCCACAAAAGATTTGACTAACACCAGTGTGAAGGGCTGCCTTGAACGTGTGAAATTGCAAGGCGATGGTGAGTATTTATAACTGTAGGGGTGAGGGTTTACTTGTTGCTGAGGAAGTGGGATGCTGTCATTAAGATATTTTTCTATTACCTCCCTAATGTCGAAGGTCAATGGGTAAGTATATTTCTTAACGTTGAATTTACTGTAATCGGTTTTATGAGAAGGGATACCCATGTTGTGGACGTTGGTATTGATATATAATAAATACACGGGGATTAATCCTAAAAGTGCAAAAAATAACCGCTTTATCTTAGGTAATGGCGGAAACATGATGACACGTCCAATTTACATCACTTTTTAGATAAATTTTACTTATGATTATGTTAAAAAAAGGAAATTATTTTTGCCTGAAAAGTAACCTCAAAATAGCAAATCTTCGATATGGTAAAACAATTATATGAAACACATTGCTTATATAACATTGCAACACACTACTATCCCATTTGATTTAATGCCATAAAACATACATTTTGTTTTATATGCTATCGTAATTATTATCATCACAGTTTAAATTTCCATTTTCATAGCACTTAATATTTTTGTATACGTCTCCCTCTATACATCGCCAAATTCACCATTTTTTATACGTCTCCCTCTATACATCGCCAAATTCACCATTTTAACAAGGTGTCTTTTAAATGTTTGTATCTTAAGAATTCATCATCGTCTCTGACTCATCCTTCACTTTTTCTAATTTTAAACAGGATTTTAAAGCTTCCTCGTGAAGATTAATGACTTCGATTGGTTGCAACTCCATGACGTCAGCATGTTGATCTCGCCGTTAAAGGTACCTGTCCTGAAAAAAAAGAGAGAAAAAATGTCCGTAAATTTATCTAATGGATATCCTTTCCTATATTTTGAGGATTGATGCTTACTTGGATGTGACCAAGATTTACATAGCGGGTACCGTCGATGAAACAGAAGACGCTTACTCTTCAGGCACACCTGGTCTTATTCTCTTGTGCTTTTACGAGAGCCAGCATGTAAATCTTTCCTTTGTGCCTATTTTTCCCCTAGTTTAATCGATTTTGAGTTCAGATTATGGTTTTGCTGACGCTTTGGTATTCTCTGATTTTTTTTCTTCATTTCCCTGGACTTTTTACTTGAATCAGTCCTTGTATCTTGTTTTGTTTGGATATGTAACATCTAAAACTAGATGATTTTCGGTAAATAAACATCCATCACTGATATATCTACCACAGCGTCCAAAACGCACGTATAAAATGTATAATATTCAAAAGCATCAACACTGGAGGATTAAATAAAGCAGAGAATTCAAACATGCAAGGACATATGGACCAAATATGAAAATGAAATATTCTTAACAAGTGTAAAACTACACTTTTGCAAATAGTTTAAATATATTATCTGGATATTTACATTATTATTTCTTTTAAAACACTCATTCATCACTCACCTTTTGTTCAAATATGTTTAAAACATACATGTATATTTTAGAAATATTACAGATTGTAAACATTTAGTTTTTAAAGAAAGATAACTCTGTTTGTATATACAATAAATATAATGTGTGAATATAAAAACGTAATAAATACCTTTGTTGTGATAACCTATGTCTCAAAAACGTCCGGTGGATGTCAGTTCGCTAGTGTATAAATAATCATTAAGTGTGTATACTGCACTTGTCGTACACACCCATGACTCTGGAACTGCAAACTATTTTTTTTATATCTGCACTACAACTGTGAACAACCGTTAGGTGTATGTAGTCTCGGTCACGTTTAGGTTTGACCTCTTTTGTATATTGTCTAGTTGTGTCGGTCACGTGGAATCACGACTGTGACTTAGTTAAACGTTATCTTTTGATCATTATCACGACCCTCCACATTGTTTAAAGATCGTGTTATAACAAGTCTATTAACCAGTGTTTTTTCGTTGTTGTAGTTGTTGTGTTTTTTGGGGGGCGGGAGATACATTTTTTTTATGACAACTCAATATCATATTCATTTTAAATAATTCTCATTAGATAAGTTAAGATAATCAAATAGTGTTTCTATAGACATTTTCCGAAATCTCCATTTAAACATTTTCCAGTTAAGCTAACAGTGTTTTATAAACCGTAGTCTTGTTAGTTGTAACGACTAATTGTTTGCTTTATTTTCGTTCCAAAACAATGTATGACGGTACGTATTTTATTATGTAAATCTTGTGACTAACAATTTACTTATTCTAAGTCGGAATGCAAAGGAAGTGAAACAAAGCTACTGATCACAGTTATATTAAGGCACTATAGCATACAGTACACATACCTCAATTGTATAAATGACGTTAGTTCCAGTCCAATAATCTTGCCAGGCCTATACAATTTGTACATTACTCACATCATTAAGAGTCATAAACCATGTTAAACCTTGACCATATTTAAAAGAAGTTTAAAATGTATGTTTGGGACAATTTTAACCTGTGAAAAAAGACAGTCGATCCCAAGTAGAGCAAAGTGTTTTGATAGAACTACAATTCAGGATTTAGCCATGGTTGAAATATTCCAACTGAAATGTCTCATATGAACGCGCACATACTAATATATGTTATAATGAACGTTAGTTGTGTTATCTTAAACAGGCAGTGGTGAACATAGGCTGTATTAAACGTAAATCATGGAAATACACGAACTCACCAATACTAGAAACAAATGTTGCAATGGTTTATAACGAAATTCTTATATTCAATTATTTTCATATCTTGAAGGAACTGGATTGATTTTTTCTTCATATAGCATATTATTATACTCAAAATGTATATCAACTACTCGAAAATGCCCTCCTTTTATCTGGTTACGTGTTTTTTTTCGTTTGTTTTTGTTTTCGATGCAGCGCTGAACCGCTTGTAAATAAAATTTTCTATGTTTGGGGAAAATTTTACAAGATTGATATTTAGAATAAAATTGGTATTGAATAACATATAGCCAGAAACGTTACAGAGCATGTTTGTCCGCCAGAGTTACATCCCTTGGACAGTATGTTTCCAAATAAAGACCAGAACGTGATACACTGTTTAAAATAGAGTAGGTTTTATTTCTGCATGTGTATTTAAACAAACTCGGAAATCATTCAACAATGCTAATTTTAATGAATCTGATAATATTCTTAATTACAGTGATAAGACTCAATAAGAATCTACAAAGTCATGGGTTATCTTTTAAGAATGAGGTTTGGTTCCTCCTATCAAAATGGGGATCATGTTTCGGTAATATCATCAGTTTACTGGCTACTATCCCAAGATACAGATCGACATTAGGACAGTATTTGACGAAGGGAAAGATAACATGAAAAGACCTTACCATGTCAAACGACATGACGTAATTTGAGCCAATCACAGACGGCGGAACTTGATCAAAAGGGTAATATTTCTCGCTTACATATAAAGGTGAACCTTGTCGTCTATCAGGTTTTCTTTCATCCACAACATGTCCAAGAAAAACTCCATTATTATTGTTTTTAGTCTTAATAAGTTTCGCCATAAACACAGTTATCATATCTATATCAACATTGATATTTCCATCAAGAAATATAATAAAATCAGCGTTTTTGCAATTTTGTACAATCCACGAAAACGTTGCTACTGTTTTTATGGTATGAAAGAATTCGTCTTTCTCTTCAGCAACCTGTATCATATCACCATGAATGTTATTTTCAATGTTTATGTCTTTCTGATGAATATCGACTGACCCAAGCACAAATACCTGTCTAACGGTTCTGATGTCAACATCTTTCCACATCTCTCGAATGGCTGACCGTTGCTCTGTGTCAAAAGGATCAGACCAGATGACTACAAGAAAGTTTGTGACGTCGTTTCCTTTTGCGGTAAAGTTACATCGAGTTGCATTGTGTACAAGCGGTTTCATTTGTTTGTTTATTGGTGTTTGAGGTATCTCTTCGCCATTCTGAACTTTTCGTTTCACGAGTTGTTTAAAGTTTATATTAAGGGGATAGGAACGTAATTGTCTAGCAGAATTTTCACCACCTGATGCAAAGAATGATAAAGGATTTGCAGGATCAAGATAAGGATCATAAGCCTGCTTAATTGACAAAATATTTGCAACATTTCCTAGGTAATCATTTAGATCACTGCCACTACTTTTGACATAGGGAAAAATCATTTGGAACTGTTTTGCTACATCACGTGACACGAGTTTTACATTGGAATAGGTAACTTTAGTCTCGGCGGTGTTACCAGGGAAATCGAGTTCACCATGGTGTTTTGATGGTACAATATCCCCTCGAAATACGGATGCTGGCTTACTTGTTAGTAAGTCTCTTATGTACTCGAACAAGTTGTCCGATTTTAATTGCAGCGTCTCGTTAACACTGAGGATGACGTCAGCTTTAGGACAATGCTTGGTGGCCCAGTTATATCCCATTATAAACTTAGCTGTACTGTTCTTGTAGGAATCAAGGAAATCCTCCTGTAGGATATCCTTGTACCTGTCACTCTCCTCATCAATCATATATTGGTCGTCCTCAACAAACCCCAGGAGGAACACGAGACGGGTATCTCGATCACTCAGCTGTCCCCATGTCCTTCTAAAGACCTTCCTATTATGATAATTTCCAGGTCGGGAGTACATAAGAATTAAGATTTTTGAGCGGTTTGCGTGAAAATTACAGTCACTTGGCAGGGAGATAAGTTTATACGGATGTGGGTTCGTGGGTGGGAAGGGTGAACCACCAATTTGTATATTTTCTAAGACAGCAGTAATGTTCAAATCTGTCAAAGATTTCCTCTGTTCCTCTGGTGTAACTGTAGTGACGTTTGAAATGGCTTTGAGCTGACTTTGAGTTGAAATGGTACTATATGACGCTTCGTTAGAACTACTTGTGTTTACAGAGATGATAACATTACCGGGACAAAGACGTTTTGAATGTCTTCCGGAGAACTGACAATCCACAACAGTGCGTCGATCTTTCGTGTTATCGGGAACCTGCTCCAAAATAGCAAAGTTTATCTTGTAGATACATTCGAGCATCGCAAATACCATGAGGATACCTATAGCTTTCACAATAACGCTCCTCCTCATGAACAGGAAAAATACCTGCAGCAGTTTGTTTCTGATCGCTTGATAATGCAATAGAACCAAATCCATGGTTGAAAGTTAAGAAACTTCTGCAATGAGAAATAAACAAATGTTGCCGATTAATCCTATGATTCAATTTGTTTTTCTTCGATGACAATTCCATGGAAGTGTTTTCTTTCACACTAAAGTATTTCGATGATCTGAAATGGTTTGAATTTCCTTTTCGTAGTATCAGTTCAACAGGTCTATCATTTGTTATTTCAGCTATGGTAAATTGTTTGAACAAACTATATCAGATGAGCGACACATCCCTGCTATTGTCAACACACGTTTCAAATTTTTCTAAATATGGCTGTATGTATACTATTTATATATGAAACTGTCATGATAAAACAATGAACACTGTAATATATCAACCAGAACCGCCTATAAAACAGTTGTATGGGGTAACTTAAGGTTATACCTATGCTTATTTGATATTAAACAGAGATAGCAACTAATTAATATATATGTTTTATATGCTACCGACAATCTACTTATTTTTTCATAATTATATATAGAAACTGCTTCTTACCTTTCTAGCTGGTTCTTGCAGCAAAAAAATTCCCTTCAAGACATAAAATATTTCTTATACATTTAAAACAGAATATCCGTTAAAATCAGATTTTCTGTACTGGAGCATTCAATATGTATTGACAGGTCATTATCGTGTCCTCCTATATAGATAATAAAACAAAAAACATTTCACGGATATCGACATTTAAAGTGACAATATCAAAGACACGGTGCTTTAAGAGCCATCTTAAATACTATCTGCTTCAAATATTCAGTTAAATCGGTGAATCAGTTCATAATTATCAGCAATCTATTTGTAAACAAAACCTAAACAGTAACGTCTTTTGTGAGTCAGTACACATTGTAAATTACTTAAGAACGATAACGGAGTTTTAAGTTAAACAAGTCGTTTGAGGAGTTTCGATACGCCTGGGGTAGTTTTAACTATGTGATTGGAGATATGACATTTAACAAACAATTAATGTACCAAAAACACTAATCGAAGTGGTATTTGGCAGCCTTTAACGAGAAGTACATCTTCAAGTCTCCATTGGCACGTTTCCCTACAATATGGAACTTATTTTCTCTCATATCTCGCCATGTTGGATAGAGTTTGCCCATATAAGAAAGCTATGTAAGAAAAAATCTATCTTCCATAACATATCACGCGACGTGACGTCATAATGGCTCAATAATGACATGACGTCACGAATACAGTAATATCAAATATATTTCACGAGTGGGGCTAATATTTTGATATTTCCCACGAGTGCGCAGCAGGAATGAAAAAATTAATAAGAAGTTAGCCTCGTTGTTGAAATAGATTTGGTATAACTGAAGATACTGTTAGATATTCTGTTGTTACATTTTTATAGCAAAACCTACTCGGGCAGATTTTTCATTTACTGCATTGTCGTAAGCAGTGTTTTGATTAATCAAATCGTAAAAAGTGATATTTTCACCCCAAAAAACGGAATTTTTCACGTGTGAAAATATTCGGTTTTTTTAGTTCATTTACAGAATGAATAATTTTCAATATTTCACTGGTAAAATTGCAATCAAAATATATTTGTCGTCTGTTCAATAGGCCGGAAGCATTGTTTAAGGATAAGGATTTATAATTTAATCTATACCCTGCGAAAATTCACTGTATTGATGGACTCTTTTCTCTTACATGTTAATACACTGCTGCATCAGCCAGTCAAAAGCGACGTTATAAACAGCGACGTCATTTTTACGTCATAAGCTGATAACATATTTTTTTAAACCAATGAAAAAACTTGTTTCAAGCAAGATTAAATTATTCCATAATAAAATCAACAATTCATGACGACGATTAAAATAACCAAACGAAAAGATTAAAACTAATGTGTTACATTTTTATTTCACGTTACATCTACAGCAGATAATTTTGATTTGATATTAACTTTTCTTATTACTTTGACTTTTTTTAACGTAGGTTGGGTTTTGAGTAAATCCTTTGATGAAATGCATTCCTTCGTAGTTATTTTTGCAATATTTGGATCCGGGCACTCTGCTACTGCCTCGAGCTTCGGAGGATCAACAAACATACTGTCCTCTTTTGGTTTTATTTGTAATTTCCTCGCTACAAACCCTAAGTACACGTCACTTCGTCCAAAATACTGAACAAACGGAAATGCAATTCGGAATTTCCAAGCTACGTCCGCGGATACCACAAAAAGCTTTTCATTAAGGAATGGCGGGAACTTTTCCATGGGATACATTTTCCGTGACAGGAATAACCTAGATTCTTCGTCGCGAGTTGGATATGCGTTTTTAACGATCTTTCCTCTAAAAATGTCCGACGTTTGTTTACTTGGCAAAACATTCCGTAAGTATTTCAAAGTTTTGTTGATATCTATATTATATCCTTCCTTCAAAACAACAATGAAATCTACTTGAGCACAGAACTTGGCTGCCCAATTAAATCCCATTATTGTTTTTCGGGAACTGTTCATATAATCGTCCCGGAAGTCTTCCTGAATGACGTCACGGTACTTCCGGCTTTCCTCGTCAACCAATGATTGTTTCGAGCGGCCCAACCCTAGCCCCAACAGAAATACCTTCTTGAAATTATAGTCTCGATGGATGGCCCATAATTTTCTCATATATAAACGTTCTTCTACGTTGGCCGAGTAAGACTTCACTAAAAGAAGAACATTTTTAACACGTTTGTCCGCATGCAGAAATGAACATCTGTTTGGACGATGGACGTAGTTGTAGGGGTGGGGGTTGATTGGTGGAATGCTAGAATCTTTATGACGTAATAGTTTATCGTTCACTAGTTTTGTCATGTTAATCATCATTGGATAGTTGAATGTTGAGTTGTCTGTAAGAAATCTACCATCAGGCAATGGGATTGCTGGTTTCAATTGAAGCCGGCGTTTTCTATCCGCTATTTGGCAATTTCCAGACACAAGCTCTGCTGGGTCGTGCGAACATTCCTTAGCCAATGAACTGTTGGAGAGACTTGAAAAATGAGCGTCATATTTCGGGGTAATAGCAAGTTTTTTAGCTACAATACCTAGATACACATCATCTATACCTAAATATTTTACGTATGGAAATGCAACCTTAAATTTCCTTGCCACATCCTTGGAAAGCAAATACGCCCCGCCTCCAATATATGGCGGAAATTGATCGTATGGGTATTCATGAAACCCTGTTTTCCATTTTGATTTTTCACCCCGTTCCGGTTTCGCGGCTAAAGCTGTTGAACCCAGATACACTCCGGTTTTCTTTGTCTTTTCAATTGTTCTGATGTATTTGATTAAAGCGTGAGGCTGGACGTGGTAATCGTCATCCAGGAAGAACAACATGTCGGCCTCCCAACAGCTCTTCATTGCCCAGTTGTAGGACATAACCGTTTTCAAAGTATTATTCATATAGGCGTCCAAAAAGTTCTCTTGGACAATGTCGTTGTACTGGCGGACCTCCTCGTCCACAAGGGCCTGATAGGACCCATTGTAACCTAACATGAACACGCGCCAGACATACGGGTCACGCAAGTCCCTCCACATCGCTCGCGCAGCCGCTCTTAGCTCCATATTTGACACGGCAGATTTAATAAGCACCAAAACAGTTTTCGTTCTGTTGTTATGAGGCGGAAAATGACATTTCGGAGGCGGATGGATGAAGGTGTATGGGTGAGGGTTTATCTGACGATACGGTATGCGCTGTTTGAACAATATCAGATTGTTTACAAGGCGTTCCAAGTCTATTTCCAACGGATAAGAAAAACTGTCGTTGTATGATAGATATTGACGAGAAGTTTCATTAACGCCTTCTTCCTCCTCAGGTTCTACGAAGACAGACGGTAGGGGTATTTCCATATCGTCAAATCGTTCATCATAAAAACTATCGTCCAATGACCCGTCTGCTTCTATTTCATAATCTGTTTCGGTATCGTTATTTTCATGTTCAACCTCTTCCAAAGTTTTCCGAAATTCCTGTTTGATAGCTGTTTTTCCAGTCACAATAATGATATCGGTTTTTTGAATCATATAAGAAAAGTTAAGTAGAAATCCGAGAAATCCGAACAACAAAACTGCGAAGAAGACGTAAAACAGACTCTTTATATTTAGCTGTTGTATCAGAAGCAAATGAGTTATCTTTAACTTGTTGCTGGCAAACTTCAACATTTTGCTTCGTTTTCCTTTTCAGTCGATGCTACTTTGAACACTTGTGGCAGAGTATTTCATCAAAATAGCCTATTTTTCAACATTTTTAATGTGTTGATGTATGTATGTATAAGTTGAGAATTTCCGGGCGTGCCTGCATCTTCTCTTTCATGTTACTGTGTAATATAAAGTCTTTGGCCGCATCTGAAATACACAATATCATATTTTATGAATATTCTCGACATTTGTATTAGGTATTTGAATCGAGATATGATATACTGAAATAAAGTTGACAAAATCGATATATTTTCATGGTTATTTATTTGATTTTCAAACTTCGTGAATTTTTTTATTCTGGTATTATTTTTGAATTAATCTGGCATATGTGTGGTTTAGTCTTATCATTAAAGTTTAGGAAGATTTTGTAAACGTTTTGAAACCGCTTCCATGATTTTTTTGATTTTTTTTTTATAAATTTCCATGTTCCCTTATGTGATTAATCTCATAGTGTGCCTTGCTTATTTTCAACTACCATGGTTAACATTTTGAGGGCATGACATTGCTAAAAACAACTGATATGGCAGAGATATAGCAATTAACAGCATACTGCATAAAAAATCAGCGAAATAATCATCAAATAAATACAACACAATTATCAAAGCAGAAATATGATTACAATAATAGAAAAAGCATTGCAGTTTATGGATACCTTTTCAACGTTTTCAGAAAGTGAGTATTATTGATTTTCTTCAAATCAGTGTTTTTTAAATGTATAGCCAATACAATGGCCATACCGTTATGTATCCATTTGTTAAGTATCAACTTTATTTATTTTAAAACAATTATGAAATAAGTTATTCAACATATATGAACCACACTTGTTGGTCCAGATGTTATTCAATACGACGTGTGGGAGGAAACTGGAGCACCCGGCGAAAACCCACATGATCGGGAATAGACGACCCCATATCTTATATATACTTCCTCGAACAACATTGTACATGTAACAAAATCAGGCCCACGTCAATTCAGATGAACCACAAATAGCTTTGGAACAAACGCTACGCACAAATATTACCATGTCAAAACTATATATATATGAAAATAATAATCAGCTGAGAAAATGTTCGATCCTTCTATAAGAAAATATTATTACCACGTGTGTTTGACTTACCGCTTATGCTTGAAGACGATATCCCCGACTACATTTTATGTATAGTTTACAAGTTGGCTGAGCACATATACATCAACACAGCTAGTCTTCTGGTATACATACATTCCCCGGGTTGTTCCGTTCGCCCACAGATCATTGTTCAGATTAGCAGGGAGATAAGTAATTAAGATACGTAATATATTTATATTTACTACAAAACAATATGATCTTATCTTCCAACTGATCTTAACAAGGCCCTGTGGTTCTCTGACGATCCACGACCTAATGTATTGTTGGTATAGCGCGATCATTGGCCGATATTATATATAAACCCGAGTTCGAATACATATGAAATGCCACCACTGCACGAACTAAACCTATATTCGGAAATCTTTATGTGACACACCTCCGGACAGCCTTCTTTGTTTTTATGAACTGGTTGTTTTGATAAACTCCATACTACGCAATCAATTTAAGTTTTTTTGTGAAGCACTAAAATATAAAGAGGCGTCCTCAATTCAAGTAATATGTGTACCATCGAATTAAATTTTCGCAAAAAAAAATTATTTTTAGTGAAAATTTGATATTAAAACAAAAACATTGGAATATAATCTTGATTGTATTGATGAATTTGTTTACTCTTCTTATACAGCACCGTGCCAAAAAAAAATGTGTTCTTTGTAATAACAACCTTTTTTTAATGAACTTTCCCGGATTGGATTTTGACAACATTTGGTCATTTTGTACAGGAAAATATCCGAAGTTTCTTCTGGTTATATTTATTTATTTTTCCGTTGTATGCGCCTGGAATGATACAGATTCATCTCCCATACTAATTTTAGTGTGACGTCATTTTTCTGTATAACGCTATCAAAATGACGCATTAGAAATTGGATGTTGTAAATAAATATTTCCTTTGGTCACACCAAACTGAAAACAGTGAAAATTTTATGAGATGAAACAGGAAGCAATTATTTTTTTTAGTATACAAAATTTCATTTGAAATGACCTATATAACCCGTTCTTATCTATTGTAACGCCCTTTTCTAATTTGTTTTTTTTAACCCTTGTAGTGCTGAATTGCCTCATTCTGGCTATGTCTGACTGCTAATTGTTTGGAAAAAAAAATAAAAAAAATGCTTAAAAATGTTCAAAATCAATTAAACAATATAGTTTTGGTCCTTAACTACTTATCGCTTCATAGTACCCTATGTATAGCCAATGGGAAGGCAGTATTTAGTCACGTGATGTACTAAAGTAATTTATCATGTCTTTCCACATAAGGAGGGTTATATAGAATTAAAAGTCACAAGGAAGAATTCTGTTTGTATACATGTAATTTCACTTATTGTCCATGGGAAGGGCTATGTAAATTATGTACCTACTATTTCTGCAAGTTTTTTTCCCCAAAATTATCTCTTCTTTTTCAACCATAATTTACATGTTTGTTGTAAACACTACATGTTTATTTAATACATTTTGATTTAGAGTGATTTAATGATCTGTGAAGAAAGATAGAAAGTGATGTGAAGGCAGTTTGGTTGTGTATCGAGACTGAGTTGGAAAATTTTCCTCCCAAAGGATTCATGTACAAGGCTGCCTTTATGGGAAAAATACAGCCAACTTTTCTATCGACTATCATGAAGCCTTCACTGATGGAAACTGGATTGGGAGAACAATAAGTATGCAATAGACTTTTGTATACTACTGGTGTCACCAAACTTACCAAAATTCATACAATACATTATGAGACATTCACGTTTATCTCCCTTGTGTTTATATGACCAACCCCATAGCAGTATAACATGCATATAACCAAGTGTATTGAAGTTGAATTTTTTTTCGATCTAGAGCTGGTATGCATTTAGGTTATCCATTGGTACTGCTACTTGGTAATATTGGAATAGATGTAGGAAGTTTCGGCCCTTAATGATTTATGGATTTGTAATATTTCAGAAAACGTTTACATGTATACAAAACTGCATTAAAGATATACAAATATGTAGTACCTTAATTGTATACATGTATAAGACGTGTTACATTAAAGGGCATTGTCACACAGGATGTAGTCTTTGAAAAAGATTTTACAATATTTTACATAAGAGTAGAATTGTTTGTACTTTGCTCCTGGGTAAAATTTTGAAGTACAAACTGTAAAACTCACTTATCTGAAAATTATGAAAGATTCATTTCCGGTATGCGATACATTCGATTCAAACTTGTGAAAAAATGTCAACGGAACAGGAATTAACTATGTACAGTTTTGATAGAGTTTGAAATTCTATTCCTCCAGTTCAGACTTTTGGCGTTTGTACACCAGCACATACTCAGCTTTTGCATGAAAAATTTCAAAGCATGGCTCAATACACAGTACCACTTGGCATTGTTTGTATTGAAATGAGGTTTCCCGTCCAGTTCGTTTTGATGAGGATGAGAGCATATGAAAAGCTCAGCTTCAGCAGGCCCACATACAACACACGTATACGTCCCTGATAAAACTTAACAAATAACGATTGATTTTACTCAAACACATAGATCTGTAAAGTGTGTCTAAGTATTCAGTAAGAATGTTGTTTACTTCTTTTACAGACATTTTTAACCAATAAAGATAACCAGGGACGTATATGTGAGACATATACGTCCCTGAGATAACCAACCTTTTTTCCATCATTCTATACAATGCCTGAAGTTCATATATCATAATAATTATGTATAACGTAAATTATATGACTAAGCAGAGATGTATAAAGTGTTATATACGTCTCTGGACTAAGTGACTTTTGTTGTATTTAATAAGACTAGAGTATGAAACAAAGTTGAAAATTATGCAATATGTATTACAAAAGCAGAGGGGCACTGACCATAATTGTTTTTTTTTTTATATATTTTATATATTGTTTAAAAAACGCCATAGTTCACTGATATATATTCCATTGCTCCGGAAACAGATATACAATGTAGTATACAATGTGTGATAGGGTAAGAGGGGCCTTTTGGACCCACAGGGATCTGGACATTTGTAATGTTCATCTAGTTTGGAACCAAATCAATGTGTTTAGTGCAATTTACTAGATTCTACATGTATCTTTATATGACCATTATAGGATTTTTTTTTTTTTTATCGAAAATTGATCTCAACCTCCTTAAAAGTCTAAACACATTGACCATTGAGGGGGGGCCTTTTTAATCGGTTAAATTGATCTAAACCCCTTAAAAAGTGTAAAATTGCACTAAACACCTCGAATTAGGTCCAAAACACCTAGGTAAATGTGTCGGAACCACGTGAAAGTAAATGGTACTATTTTTTCGATAAAGGCACTATTAAAAGGAACGTCCTGATGCATCGACTTTTTTTAATCATGTCATAAATTCCATTTCTCGAAAAGTGCATTCCAAAAGAAAATTGATAGGCCTATTAACTTTTTTATATTTCCCGCGCGACGCAATTTTAAAATATGTCGAAAACATCCGAGAGGTCCGAAAGAAGACTTCCTTTCGAGATTCACTTCCGGTAACATTTCCGATGATGCAGACAGGTTTGTTGACATATCGAATATCGATAAATTAACAACAACACCATTGTGTGAAACGTTGATAAACACATAAATCAATCTATTGTTTGTCCCTCCATTAAGAACGCACGCGGTTTTTAGGAAAGAAGTGCCTTGTCTCGCGTGTAAGATGAAAGTCTCGCCATCTGTAGGTCCGACTGGCCCACGGCTATCACTGACAGTGTAGCAATTTCACCTGTAAGACCGATGGAATTTTAATGACGCAGGCCTATGTATAATAAATTCCGATTCAGTCGCTCTTATGTATGGACTCCTTCAGTGTTAAGTGAAATATTTGGATTTGTATACATCATTTTGTGGTTGACTCTAACTTAACAGCTACATTGTAGATATGTACGTATACATGTACTTTAACAGTTTTAACATGATATTTTCCACTAGTATCTTTACTTAAACATAGCTCTAAGTTGATGGGTGCCATGCTAACGCTTTTTACCAAAATTATAGGGTTTCTTTATACTGTATTTACTGTATAGTTCATACAGAAAATTAAATGATATGTCTGGTTTAAGCCAATATTGGTCTCTGAGTTGTACAAATCCAGAATTGGCACCATCTTGTCACTGTATAAAATGTATGTGCATTGATTAGGTTGCCTTACAAGTGTGAGCTGTAATTTATAAGGAATCCCATTAGATCAGTAGTAGAGCATTGGACTGGAGAGGCTAAGGTTGTGGGTTTGAGTCCCAAAGACGGCAATATCTTTATCACTTTTCCTCCTCCTATTACAGTTAATTATAAACTGGTGCAGATGACCCTCCCTGTTTCAAGATAGAGAAGCTGTGACGGGGAATCAAAGAACCTGAGTTGGAGATTTAGAAAAAAGGATGGGGGGGGGGGATAGTGTAAAAGATGTGCATTGACTAGGTTGATTTAATTTACTAGCGTGCATGTACATGCAGTTCATGATCAGGTGCAGGTGTCTGATGTTTTGTCCAGATTCACGAAAAAGTCTTGGGAATTATTAACGTTCCCTCTTTGAAATGAACATAATAATACTTTGGTAAAGTGTGAGTAATAAATAAGTTGTAAAAAATACACATACATTTTGTAACTCTGAACACGAATTTCAGTAAATTTATAACGCTTTTGCTTTAAAAATGTATTGAATATTTTGATTATAAATTTCCAGGTGAACCTATATGTAGATGTCCATTGGCCTTGATGTTTTGATTGGACGATAAAGGTGAATGCCACCATGGAAACAGCAGGAGATCAGGATTTAGAGTCAGCTAGGGCTGGCTACCCGAAGCTACAGACATGTACAGAGAGTGATGTTCAACTCCACCAGCCAGATCTGGAACAGTTGAAACACGACAGATTTGAACGCAACAGACATGTTATGGAGGCAAGTTATAAAATATTTAAAGAATCCTCATCATCTGAAACCCACGGCACACTTCTCTGACGCTTGCATACCGTGGGCTAGCATAGATGTAAACCCTTGTTTTCGTACTAAAATAGTAGCCAATCATATCGTTACTTTCATCCATGAGTACCTTAATTCAGCCGGGACATTCACCTGGGGTATATCTCGTTTAATTTGTAGCACTGCCTGTCAACAAAACCTGTCAGTTGTGTTATAATTTTGTTGATTGTGATAGAATATAATGCCCTGCGTACTATAATGAGATTGACATTGGCAGCATGCCTACAGAAATATACTGGTCGTGGTCAAGGTAAAATGATATGACAAAGTGTCACGAGAAACAACCTCTCTGATAGGTCGAAATCTCAGAATAAACTTCTATTCGGGGAAACAAGGATTTACATCTATTCTAGCCCACTGTATGCAAGCGTCAGAGAAGTGTACCATGGATTTCTGATGAGGAAGAATCCTATGAATTGATTATTTTTCAAATGTTCATTTCATGGTATGAGTAATATAATCTCTCTTTCATAAGACAACAAATTAATGTTCCTAGCTGCTATTTAAATGTTCACATATCGTTTAGGACACTAATTCTAATGAATGACAATGTAATCAAACTGTTTAATGAATTATCCACTAGACATCTCATATGCTTTTAAAGATTTATTGATGTTGAAAAATGGAAATATGTTTTATTCCATATCGTATAAATCAAGAGCAATATTATGAAATATCAGTTCTATGTATTTACTTTTGAATTTCTATTTCAGACCCTGGACAAGAGGGCTGCTAATGCAGCATTTCCACAGGTAGGTTATAGGTTAAGATAACATGGTAGGGTGTAAAGTATAGTGAAAAATATCAGTCTAAAGTGTTTTTTTGTGGCTGAATATTAAAACCTGAACATATTTAAGGTTGGTCTTGAAAACCTTGTTGATGAAAAAAAATGCTTAAATCTCAAAATTTCACAAATGTCACTTTGATTTCACCCTAGTAACATGTATAAAGTTTGACTGTTTATATCAATATTGATGTTTTTTTTTGAAAAAAAATGATGTGTACTAGAAATTGAAGAATGCTGGCTGTGAGCTCCGAAATGGCAGCACACTTTATATGCCCCCCCCCCCCCCCCCCAGGGAGTTGCGAAAGATATTGAATGATTGCAAATGGCCTATATTACCATGGGTAATAATTTGGGAACTACTTTGAAAAAACCTACAAACTACAGTTTGTTATAAGGTGGTACAGAAGGACTTCAAATCATTATTATTACATAGAATAATAAGCTGCGGCCAGTTTGTGTGACAGACTTTGTGTTAGTTAGCAATAAAAACCGAATTAAGGAAATAATCAGATTCTTGTTTCTGAATGTATAAATAATCTTTCACCAGGTGTCAGCACTGAACAAGTACGAGAAAGCTGCGCTTTGTATACAGAGAAATTACCGTGGTTACCTCGGCAGGAAGCTCTATACAGAAATCCTCTACGACAAATATGCTAAGGTAGAGTTTATATCTTAACTCAATCTCCCTTGAAACTTTGTGATGAACTATTCCAATCTTTGGATTGGAAGGTTGAGTTTACTAGCAATTTATTTTATCATTGTATTTATAAGGGAAGTTTATGAATGCCTGGACATTAGTCTGACATATTCTTCCAATGTAATAATCTCTATGTTTGCCCTTGAACTTGATGATGACCTGCACATATTCAAGTGGGTCAACATTTTTACAAAACTTGTACAATTTCGTATTTATAGCACATTCTTGCTTCCTGTCAGATTTTGAGGGATTTTTTTTTCTAATTTGACCTTTATTTGGTAATGAAAATTATGTTTTTTTACTGGCCTTACATTATTATCCCTGGACAGCAGACTGTAGTATAGAACTACAAGGACAGGCGATTTTTAACATCTATGACATTAGGCTAATTGCATAGCTGAAAACTTAAAAATTAACATCGTAATCATATTTCACATGTAAGGTTGACGTAACCTGTCTGCAATATTATGCAAGGGAGACCACTTATAAAATCACATTGTTCTTTGCCAAAATTTTGTGAATTTTATATTACTAAGGGAGATAACTTCTCTGTACTTACAATTGATATTAAGTCATTTCCCAGTGTTGGGAAAGAGAGTCCTATTAAAAAGCTGAATTTCTACTGAGGATATATAAGTTCTATTCTTAAGTTTCATAATATTATTTTGGCACACATGATCTTTTTCTTAAAGGGATCCTTTTTTTCTGGTTGTCCTTTGTTTAGTATCATTATGACCAAACATGACTTTTTGCATTAACATATTTAATAAAAAATTAGAAATTAAGTAATAAGATAACTTTTAAGATTTGTATGTGACATGTTAACCAGAGATCCCCCCCTCCCTCATATGCTCTGCATAATTGTTAACCGGTTTTCATGTCTAGAAATGTTCCAAAGTTCACAGACTTTTTATTTCACTGACCCTTTTTCAGAAAAGAAATTGATGTCATAGTTTAATTAAGCTGTGCTGGTCAATGAATTGCTGTAAACCAATTTATTTTCACGTTTTTCGCGGATGATTAAAATTCATGAAAAGTAATCACATCAGAATAGTTTCAACTAGAGGTAATGCCAACTGTAGTTAGTACTGTACTGTACATAGGCCTTTTTCATGTAAATATAGGTTTATGTTTCTAGTCGATATCTTAAGTTTATAAAGCACCTAGTGTAAGCGTAGTGATTTCATATGAAAAATAATTTAAACTAGGCAATAACAACATAAACTTTATTGATTTCCTTTGAAAGTTGGAAGCTTGTGGTTGGCACTAAAATCGGATAGATGAACGTAAAAACTGGTTTGAAATATCTAGATTTACAACTATACATTACGAAATCAAATCGCTGCCAAAAAGTCGTTTCATATGAAAATGTGAAATAAAGTCGACTCGAAAATAAGTTGGTTTACAGAAATCAGTCACCAAGATATAGGGTGAATTATGATGATATTCTTGATATAATGGATAATAATTAACTTTCTTTAATTTTTCGAATTATTTAATAAAACAAATTTGAGCAATGTATGAAAATCTGTGAGAATTAACGCAAGGTTGAGAACTGTGTAATTTGGTATAAATTAAGGAACTTAATTACCCCTGAAAACATGTTTGAACTCTTTCAATTCAGTGTTAACGTTGAAATAAAGTGAATGAATGAATTATTCATATATGTCAAATCTGAAGCGTTTGCTTTTTCAGGAAGAACAAGCCCGATTAGAGAAGATGCTAGCCCAGTATGAAGAGGGGGAGCTGTTGGTAGAAAAGTAAGTATATTTCCAATCTTATAATTATGTACGTTTGTAATTCTCTGAATTTGTGATGGTCATCCATCTAAAGTACAGTGGTGTGTTGTGTTGACTTTAAGGACATTTACATTGTCACAAGGTCAAGGTCAATTCAGAGTCTGATATTTGTTTCACTGTATAGCATATACACAGTGGTCTAGTGGCAGGATGCTGGGTTTATGATCAAAGGGTTGCGAGTCACAGCCATGGCGCTTGTGTTGTATCAGTAAGCAAGATACTTTATGCCGCTTGTTCCAGTCTACTCAGCTGTAAATGAATATGTGGTTGGGTAGTGCTAGACATTGTAGAATGCTAGCTGTGAATGCTTAAATGGCAGCACCGATTGTATGCTCACCAGGGAGTTAATAATGATATTGGCTGGTTGCTATAGGCTCTATAACTAGGGATAATAATTTGTGAACTGCTTTTTGATGACCTATGAAGGTTGTGATCATATGTCATGCTACAGAATTTAGTGGAAGTCCTTAACTAAGAAACAGTAGGCATGTACATTGTTCAGTTTTGTTTAATTTATTTTCATGGTTCAATAACAATTAGGAAAACAACAAATGTATATTTACAACATAGATTTGATGTTACACAGTAAAAGCTGTTAAACACTAGTAGATAGGATGTGTTTAGCTTACACCTTATAGTGGAGGATTAACCTTGTATTTTGTTTAGTCAATGGGATCATAAATGCAATTGAACACAGGGTAAATTGCGTAATCTGTCTATTTTTCGTGTTTTTTTATGAATGGTTCATATAACTTTCTTGTTCAATATAGTCCAATCCGCAAACATAGATTTCATTTCAATTCTTATAAATGTGATAACAATTCAATAATTGTAACAGCATGTGACTATTGTTGATGACGTCAAACAATTGTGTCTTGAACCTGGATTATTTGCATAGCTCTGCCCACATGTATTGTTGTCAATGTCTTAGAAATTTGTCACGTGTGTGAGTATAGTTATATTAGGTGATAACAATTGTTTGCGGAGCAGAGGTAATCGAGTAAAAGTCAGTGTAGACTGTAAATATTCCTTAAAAAAGTTTTTTTCTTAAAGAAAGAAAACAAGGAGGCATTGAGGATGATGTTTTTGTAATATAACAGGGGAAAACACTTTCCTGACATGTGTTCCGACCCAAAAATGAACCCGGGCTCGGGCGTGATAATAAATGGCTCTATCATCTGTGCCAAAGAGATGAGTGACAGATCACCATGTACAAGCTACACCGACCTGCTCCTTTTCCTGTTTTATGCATTTTATATATAAAATACCTTTCAAACACAAACATTTTATATACCAGGGTATGTTGTTTGTATGTTTGAATTTTTTGAAAAAAAAAAGAAATGTAAAGAGGGAAAATGATTGTACAGGGGTTGAAAATCTGGACACCTTGGAATACTGTCCATTTAACCACACAGGAAATAAAATATATACAAACAGAGCTTCAGATAACTTTATTGGTGCAAATTAGAAAAATGTGACAGAGGAATTTGCTTTCAGCCAGACAAATATATACAGTGGGATTGGGCACATGTTTACCAACTTATGTTAATCTCTTTCCTACTAGTATTTGGCAATAAACATATTTACAAGATGACAATTGACAAAATACATATTTACAATATATTATGTTTAAATACATGACGAGAAAGAGAAAGGGGGAGATCGAGAGAGAGAGCAAAGGACAGATATTTTATTTTATTATTTGTTTTTTCGTTTCCGACACCGATGGCAAAAGTTTATGATGTTCTCTCTACTTTAAACTCTCAACTAATCAAATGTTTGTCACATCCCCTGCCTTGGTTTTGTTCCTGCTGGGCACACTGTCCTTACTCGAATATCCGCTTCTTTGATGCCGTCAGCTTCAGAGATGTAAAGATGATTTTTTGTAGAGACAGACAAATTTTGATAGTTGAACTCTTCGAGATGATCTAGATCCTAACTGATGCAGTAGTATTCTATATTGTGATAAACTTTAGTTTATAATTCAGAAACTGTTGCTGGTCCTTGATTAATTGACAAACCAAGTTTGTCGCAAAGGTATTTAATATATGCCTCCCTTTGCAGATCTGTTGGAAAATAGGATAAAATTTGTAGTTCAGTATGTAGTAGCATTATAAAGTTTCCGATTCCTAATTATCCTGAGGAGGCACAGTGTTGTTAAGTTATTACTGGCAGCTTACATCTAAGACGCTACACAAATCTTAATAAAAACTAATAAAAACATTAGAATGAACTCCTTATCTCCCAATTCTGGCTAGAGAGTTGTATCAAATTGTTTCATTTCAAGCACAATTACTTTTCTTATATGTTCCCCATTGTCTGTGTCTAGCCAGAATTTCTCTGGCTTTATCTCGGAATCTGCCTGTCGTATTGTGTCGGTAAATAGGTTTTTATGTAAAGAACATGCCTAGAATCTAAAATCAATTACCCTGCATCCTTATCACAATATGAAAAAAAAAAAAAATACAAATTGCTGATAAAACAAGCTCAATCACCATGTTTTCGTAATAAAGACTCTTTCTATACATAATCTAGAGATATTGCCAAGGTATCGGCGGTGGTGAATTCTAGTATTTCACGAGGAATTGATTAAATAGAGGAAGAATCCCAATGAAGTAGAAAAAGATTTTCAGTACAGAAGCCAGCGATGGAATAAGACATTGGAATATTAAGTGATACAAGTCAATTATTGATTGTAATGAGCCTGTGGATGTTTTGTGCTGTTACGTAACAGACGTTGTATTTAAGGGTGGGTCTCTAATTATAACGGAACCTGCCCATCCTGCAGTGTATAATACGCTGTTACGTAACAGACGTTGTGTTTAAGGGTGGGACTCTGACTATAACGGAACCTGCCCATCCTGCAGTGTATAATACGCTGTTACGTAACAGACGTTGTATTTAAGGATGGGACTCTGACTATAACGGAACCTGCCCATCCTGCAGTGTATAATACACTGTTACGTAACAGACGTTGTATTTAAGGGTGGGACTCTGACTATAACGGAACCTGCCCATCCTGCAGTGTATAATACGCTGTTACGTAACAGACATTGTATTCATTGGTGCAGCTCAGACTGTAAGTCCTTGAACACTGTGGAATATTACCAGGCCTTTTACTTCGGATGTAAGTATAAACATTCTGTATTTATAGTGTATATAAAGACGTAGGAACAGAAAGACGCGAGGAACTTATTCATCTTTATTGAGAGGTATATAAATTACATAATAATTATATATTGGTCCAGTAACCAAGTACAGTTAAATCTGTTCTGGACCAGTACCTCTCTTAACCTTTGTTAAGAGACAGCACTTTTAGAAATATCCATTGTAATTACATACATGTGAACTGAACCTGTATCAAGAGACCACCTGCAGTAAGTGACCACTTTATAGAATTACCCGAAGTGGTCCCTTAACACAGGTTTAACTTTTACCTGTATGTGAGATATTTTCATTGATTGCAATATCAGGAAATTTTTTTAAAGTTTTCCAGCACTCAGTGTGACTGGGCTAAACATTGATTTGAATACTACTTTCAATAGGGGTAACATATAATTTTGTTTACTAGCTCCTATTATGAAACAAGATAAATATCTTAGTAGAAAGTATATGAATACCAATTATCAAATTTATTGTCAGAAAAAATATATTGTTCAATATCAGCATTATCTTCTAGGTATAAGCAGGGCTGCCGATAGGGGGTAAGATTTTGCCTGCTGTCCGCTACCATTATTGCCTGATTGTAATAAGCGACTAAATTTTCTCTTCTTTTTAGTGCTATATTTTTCCTAATGTCTCTTGATATTTCCTCACTTGTGGCCTTTAGTTGAGCATTTGTCCCTGTGAGGTAGGCTTAGGGTTTTGTTCCCAGGCCAATCGAGACATATACCAAAGTCTCTAACAATAGTAGTTACTACTCCCTGCTTGACGCTCAGCATTATGGGAGTGTCTGTTGTCTGTATAATTTGACCGAATGAGGTGTTCTACTGGGGGCTTTCGGCAGTATTCTTCGGTGTGGTAGCACTTTAAAGTTGACATTATTTCTGCACAATTGCAAGGAGGCTAATAATAGGATGTTAAATCTTAGAATAAAACCAAACGAAAACAAAAATCTACATACAAGGGAGACAACTCTTAGTCTAAAAAACCGACTCTGAAGCCTCTTTTGAGATAGGAACTGGTTCAGTAGTACTGTTAACTTTATATGGCACAAAGGTTCTATTGTTCTTCATACAAAGCACTTTAGTAGAAACATGTTTAAAAGTGTATGCTGGTGTGGCTTGTTGTCGTAGCAACAATTCAAGGAAGGATATGCTCTAAAAATACATGCGGCAGACAAACCAGTTAGCCCGTTTTTCCAATACTTTCCTTGTAGCAGCAGTTGACAAGGACTATTAATAGACCGACCTGCATCAGGTCTTGTTCTACGATCATTTGAGAAGTGCTATTAATAGATAATTTGATTGGTCTGTTCTCTGTACTGTGAGGTACACACTGTTTATGCTGGGTGACCAATTTAATGGTAGGCAAGCCAATTGGTCTGGAGTGTGTCAGGAAAGACGTGAAAGTTTCATTATCTGGTGAGAGAAGTTAGTAGAACTTTATCTGGACACATGAAAGAGTGGACTTTGTCTGTAGAAAAAAAATCTTTAGGCATGGAACCTCATGTTTGGCCGAAGAAAGGTAAATAATGGTCACTATTTCTTGTTGTTAAAATTGGTAAATTTTCAAATTGTTACTATTTTTGTTGCCTTTGGAAATATATAATTTAATACTTTAGTTTTTTTCTTTCAATAAAGCTTTGATATGAAGGATAATGATGGTCAAATACAAAATTTGATAGGTGATTGCCAAGAAGTTTTCATTTACACTTTCACTGGTTTTATGTCCACTTTACTATGGACTACGTTGTTTTGTTATCCTTGCAGCCGAATTTTACAATAAATGGGCAGTTCCTTTATATCAGAAACAAAACTTAATGCAAAAAGAATTTTAAAATGTTTAACATTGAAAAATGCAAAAAAAACCAAGAGCTTTACAGACATTTACAGGCTTGGTGTCAAAACTTACAAAAATTACAACAAAAAATACATTTTATCAGTATGGTAAGTTAACTCGATTTAAGGGGTTTTGCAAACTTTGACAAGGCACTATATATAATTATCATGTCTACAGGTGAAGTCAAGATAATAACTCAATTAAACATTACAATGGCTTAATGATTGCTATGTTAAAAGTGTGAAAGGTTATCCTTTTTGAAAATTTACTTGTTAAGAATTTTAGGTGACAATTAATTTAAAAGATGTATTTTTATTTGTGACCAAATATCAGTTTATGTAAAATACAAATTGAGGAAGTGTCACAGATTATGAGGAAGTTTATACGGTACATACCACTGTCAACTTTTATGGATATATCGGTTTAATTAGGAATGACAAGTGTTGACATCCGATGTTTGACCTTGTCATGGTGCAATTAATGCTCAACCCAAAATAAATTTACCGAAGGTCAAACAGGTTTGAGTACTGCCACTTCATCAATTCCACTTACTGACAAAACTGCTTTGATCCTGAAAAGATGGAAGTCGACCATTCAAGAGTTTTGCAACAGGAAATTGATCCCAGTTGAAATCTTGTAAAACAAACTACACTGTGGGATAAAATTGATATGTGATATGATTGATAATCAGCTGCTGAAAAAGTCTTAACTCCTTCACCCCTGAAAACACATTTAACCTCTTCCAATTAAGAGGTTGGAGTAGTCCATTATGGAATTTCAGGGGTGAATGAAGCTGGAAATAAACAAAGTCTGGTTAGCTTGCATCAAGTAAATAAATTAAAACTTCATTTCACAGTTAAACCTGTCACTCCCATGTAACTTAGGTAGAATCTCCCATGTATTGATGTGGATGATTTCATTATGGTCTATAGTGTTGAAAGGGTTTACAGTATATGCAAACTGTAATTGATGATACTCCTAAGTATTTTGATATCCTTACAGAGAAAAAACAATCTAAATTACGTCATAATGTGTTAAAGTTCTAAATTTTAAACTAAATTAAAGCTTTGCAAGATTGAAAATTATTGAACAGTAAGCATGCAAACTCACAGCACTTACCAACATTGAAAAGACTCTTGTCCATTTAATTGGATTGCATATAAATCGTACCAAACAGTATATGATATATATATATATATAACTGAAGTTCCCATGGTAATTCCCCCCCCCCACCCACCTCCCTCCAGCTTTATTTCTATTCTATTGCAAACTCAGCATTTATTGCCATGATATATTGTTTGAAACTGTGTAAAATAGAAACTTTATAAAAAATTACCTTGAATACAATAAAACATGCTTAAAATGAACACACTTACAACAAATTCATGGTTAAAATATCATGTATTTCTTTCCCTTCATAGCGCCCTATCATCTCTATGTTCACTATGTTGTACATGTTTAACAGACTATACTTATAACGGAATAATTTCCTAGGTCCCCAGAGACTTGTAATAAACGTGTTTTACTGTACCGCTATCCCTGAAAGAATCGCCTTCTGTTTTAAAATACAAAACTGTTATCAATCCCCTACCACCATATCAACATTGTTAACATCTTGGTCAGATAAACGTCAATTATGTATATGATCATCAATTATTGATCAGTTATGTTATGTATATCTGTACATGTAAACATGAAAAAAATATTTAAAACTGAATAATCTGGATCATATTAACTAAAGCAAGCAATCATTCTTTTTTTCTGTAATCTCACATATTAATCCTAGAGAAAAGTAACTTATGGTATATACATGTATCTATAAGTTGTAACTTACTGGGGCTTTGAACCTACTTCTGGTCAGCCTCATAATATGTATACATGTATACCAAGAAGTTTATCCACACACAAACAAAATTAGGTAGACTCTACAAGAAACACCTGTTGGTAGACATATTGGTTCTAGACCATAATTTGTGTTTCTTTTCAGCAAAATCAACGTTCACTTTGCAGAACAACACAGTACTGGGGCTGTAGTAGTGAGATGAAGAACCCTATAATGTTTTAGGGTCAAAAGGGAAAGGGTCAAATGGACAGAAACCAGTAGTATTATTATAGAAATTACTTCCAGACTGGCACCATGAAGCACATTCCATTACTAACGTCTTAACTTTCTGTAGCAGGCTTGGGACTACATGTACCCATCTAAGGCTTGCAGGAAGCCAGAGGATTTTCAGATCAAAAAGTCAAAAGGCAACTGTAGAGTTTTTTTTTCGCATCCAAAATGTAAAAATGATGCTGACATTTTACAGCGTCCTTTCTAGTTTTTAAGAGCGAGATGTAATAAAAAGATGAATTTTTATGATTAGATTAGTTGTAGCCTAGTACTTTTATACTACTTCCCCATACATTTATACAACCTGTTTTCTATAAGGGAGTAGAGCATCAGTGTTGCACCAGACTTCAAATCGAGGAAGGCCAACTTTTTGATTGATGAAGAGAGGTAATAAATAATTTGTCTGATCCCACAGCCCAGCAGTAGCCAGCGATATCTCAGCGATATCTCACCGGGTAGTCTATAGGCAGAAATGTAATGGAAGATGGGTTCTCTTAATCTGATGAGTCTTAATACATGTAGAATTACATGGAGTGATCTACAGATCCTGATAAGCTGGTCTAATGAATATCCTTATATTGATAAAGATAAAGCTGGCTGTGAACTAACGTGGTTTAGACAGTTGAATAATGCTTTACAGGATAGATCGTTTACAGAGTATTGTTGTGTATATGGATATGTAGGTGGGATGGTGGTGGGGTTGCAGCTATTAATATTTATATTGAAAATTTCATAGTTTAATTGTGTCACTCTGCAGTGTTTTTACTTCTTCGATTTTACAGCAGACTGTGCCTTATTGAATTGAGAAAATAAAGTAGGATTTTCAGAGAAATTGGGAAAATATTCTTGAATTTGGCTTATTTGGGAAAATAACACAAATTTAACTGGGGGAAACAGCCTTAATATATCGGCTGTAAAAATAAGCAAACAAAATTACTGCTCCAATCACTTAAATGTACCCCATATATTTCTTTCTAGCTCATTTTGCCATTTAGTCAGTAGTGATATGCCATAGTGGGCATCATTCGTCTTAATATAAACTTAATATACTTTACCAACTTATTCTGCAATACCCATGCAAAGGTCTATACAAACATATACGTATTTGGCTGGTAACTTCCTTCGAAGAAGCAGAACATAATTTGGGAAAAAATGATAAGTTATATGCCAGCTTTTATAATCAAAGGGGTCAAATATGTCAAAATATTTAAACCAACAACTTCTGAAATACTGAAAACTTTCATGATATTTGTCTGGAGCTTCCTTGAAAGGAGCAAAACAAAGTTTGCGAATAAGAATGACCTTGACAAACTTTCAAGGTCACAGGATTCAAATATATTTAAATCTTTTAAAATGTTCTTTTGAATGACCTGCAGTCATAGATTTGTGTACACTTTGTAAGGTTATATACATTAATGAGAGATTAATGTACCATGAGGTGAACAGAATAGCACAGGTCCATTTGGCCTCTTGTTTCAAAATTGATTTGCAAAGCATTGATTGCGTCTTTAGGAGATATTACCATTAGGTAATTTAATTAAAGCATATATAATTTAAATATTTCAAATATTCTTGAAGTTTTGTTCAAGTTTTCTTATTCCAAAGTTTAACCTAGGGATTAGAATTGAACCTCATCATGCAACCAGTGAATTTGCTAAATGATTGCATCTGAAATGAAAGCTCAAAAGATGCCATTTAAATGTGAATGTTAATTCATGATTTTGAATTTAAGTATGCATAATTGATGAAGTTAATTGGCAAGTATATGTATTTCTTTTATTTCGTGGGATTATTTTTTAAGCCAAATTGGATGGAGACTAATTTAAAAAGATGTATAACTTAAAAATATCCCAAGCAAACCAAGCTAAAGTATATGTATATGTCATAGCATGTAATAAAGTTAAAATAATGAGGGGAAAACTTTTGGAATATCTATATACTCAGTGTTTTACATGGAGCTATGATGGTTTCGAATGGAGAACTTTAAACTAAAGAATTTCCTTAATTAAGTTAAGGAATGTTGAAGAAACCAGGGCCTGGACTTCTGGTCAAGGCCAACATTTTATTCTGGTCATTGACTTTAAACAGTTGGTACTATCTGTCAGTTGATATGCATGGCTGGTTACAGTTGTTAGGGAACAGTGATTGTGATAGGGAATGATTGTTGGGGAGCAGTCATTATGACAGGAGAGGGTATCATCCTCGGGGCACCTGCTCTAAACAAATATTGTATAGTTCATGCAGGATATGGTGTATAGATTGACTGTTGATAAAATGAAAATATTGTGATAGTTTACAAATGCAAACCATATTCAACATAAATAGTGCCCAGCTGCTACAAATATTGCAGATTATGTTTATAATGACTGTATTTGCCGTAACTAGCGGCCCTTCCCCTATAAGCTCCCCCACCAACTGTGACACAACTAAACGATTCTACTTAATTGTACTGCAGACCTCAATGTGTGTATGTTTACAAGATGTTTAAAATGTTGTTAAATATCAAGTTGCATATATAATGAAATGAGAAGTGGTAGCAATGATTAAGAAATCAGTATTTTCTTGGTTTCTTTTCTGAAGACCTCCTCTGAATATTAAATTGGTCAGATCGACAAACAAAATACTTTAATTCATTTATTCAAGTTGGGATGACGAGCAATAAGGTATATAATATGGTATACGTACCTACCTTATTAAGCTTACAACCACACACGTCATTGTGACCGATATCTCTATGTGAAATAAAAGTGTTTTCTAACTAAGCAGGTGCTTTGATGTCTGTTATACGAGTGTCCAGATTTCAGATGCTGCCTAGCAGACTAGCCATTAAGTTAAAGCTGCCGAGATTACAAGGGAAAAACCAATAATCTATTTATAGATCCATGTCGTCATACAATCTGTTTATCAACTCCAAAATAATTATTTGACTGGCTATCACTTTCATAGTTTCTTTTATTGCTATTTGCCTGGAAAGGGTTCCATATCTTGTTTGTTCAGACGAGAATTAATGATGATTAAAATTGTGAAGCAAGCTGTGTGGACTACACGTGGATTAGCTGCTGTAGAAACGATAAAATAACTGTTAAACTTCCGCTATGAATGTATTGTTGGATTTATGACATAAACCTGAGCTCACCACAGCTGACAAGTTTGGTCGTTGCGGCTTTGTGACTATATCAATGTCTTTTGTCCATATTTGGTCAATACGAACACGGAGAGAAGATCAATATTACCATATATGGTCAATACGATACATGTAATTTATGAAACCCTGCTTCTTTGGAAAAAAAAATTCAAAGAATTTATTGAGTCTGAAACTTGGTAGCTGTTTGTGAAATACAACACAGTAAATAGGCATTTTGATTATGTATTTGTGAGAATTCTCAAGGGATATAAAAAAAAAATGAAAAAAAAAAACACAACCAAAATTTTGCTTGCATTGTCTTGAGAAAGAATATTTAATGATATTTATAAGTATGAAAATGAGATTTGTTCTTCCTGTTCATATGAAAGTCGGAAATACTGTGTCATTTAGATTGTAGTATTACAATAGCACAGTGCTCACTCTTGGTATTTTATGAATGCGGGTCCTTCTGCATAGTTTAAATGGGAATCCTGAAAATTTATGAAATCCTTTTTAGTTTCTATGCTTGAAAAAGATATAGGGACGGCTTCAACACAAACTCTGATCGCAGCTTTTTCTTTAGCTGTTCATTTATTTAATCTTTCAGATCTTGGATTATTATACATGTACAATTTTGGTAAACTCTATAGTACATTGCATGAATCAATTAAACCACATTTATCAAATGACATTGGCAGTCTCTGAAACCTCCAGTAGATAAATACTGATGAAACGCCAAATGTTTTGGTCCAGGTGCTATATGTGGGATAATTTTATTTATAACTTGTAAGTAAACTTAACTTTCCAGGAAAGGAAAAAGATCAAAATTTTCCTTCTGCTTATTTGATTATTATCAAACGCTGGAAAGTATTCTGGTCTCCATAAACAAATGTGTCATGCAATTTTTTTGTGGTTTCATTTGAAGGAAAGCATTTTTGCATGTCAATTGTTCCGAAGAACCTATCAAGAAAATTCAGTCGGTGGCATGTTTCACATTTCCTTTGCGTACACGAATCTATAAGAAGGAAATAATGTGATTGTATGGAGGAACACGGGGAATGTTCTATACAGTTTGTCACGAAGGTTTGACGGCCTCCGTAGCCAGAGTTTAATTGTAGCACTATGTCAATCTCCCAGGGAGCTATGGGGAGGTTTGTACAGGAATTACTGCCAAATGCTGGAAGAACAACAGTCAGGATGAATAATAAATGAAGGCTACGCCAGTGTACACCTTCACCAGCTAGCGGCGTTTCCTCTCCGTTCCTCCGACAGCCCAGAGGTGACGCCTTCAAATCACTTTTTTATTCTGTTGAAGACTATTATGACCTCTGCCATATATAACATTCCTCTAAATTGATGATGTCATGCATTTGGAGGGCGGTGACCGTTTTGTGTTATAAGAAAAACAGCTAGAACAGTCCGAGATGTCATTCAGGAAACTTTCGATGGATATTTTAATTTTCTACTCGATAATAACTGTGACAATTAAGTGTTTGGAAAAGTTAAATATTCATGAAAAAGGTAAGGTATTTAAATCGATAATCCACTTTAAATGTTTGATTATTTCTTCATGAGGTCATGTTGCAATTACATGTAAATCACTTCTGACCGTGATTTAGCTTCTTTTTGTATGTAAAAACGTACATTATTGTCATACTGACCATAGAAGTTAATGTTGTTGTTGACGACAATATACTGTATAACTTCTTATTTTGGTGTACACACATTTGAGTGCACAACCAAATTAAACAGATTATAATTAGTGCATATTGATGAATTGGTGCAGTGTCTCAATACTTCTGTAGACAGCTGCAACTCCTGCAGTAATTAGTAAATTCACAATTTAAATGCTTTCAGTGCAAATAATCACTAAAACAAGATAACCACTAAGATATATATGTTTACAGTTTGCCCAATATCTGCTGTTTTGCTGCAGTAATTTCTGTATCAGGTAGACTTTTATTAACCATTTCAACATTCAAGTTCTGCATGCTCAACGAAATGCTTTGAAATTTCATCAAAGAAAAATAAATATTTTGCTGCAGTTGCAAACTCACTGCGATGATTTATCTGATAATTGATAGATACGTCAGGCCTCAGAGCAATGGAGTTCACTTTGATTAACGGTATCAGGAAATGTGTCATGTTTTGTTTACGCGACTTCAAAAGGCTTGTTCACCAGTTCGTTGATTTACGTGATAGATTTGGTGATGATGTATAGACTACATGTGATTGGGGGTGGTTTATCAAACGGAAATGTAACACAGGTAAACAGACTTTATCAAGACCGACTTTTATCAAAGAAAACGAAGTCATGTAATATCAGGATAACAAAGGTCATACGACATGAGCAAAACCAAGGTCATACAGTATTATGGACAAAGGTCATGCAGTATCATAGGGACCAAGGTCATGCAGTATCATAGGGACCAAGGTCATACAGTATTATAGGGATGAAGGTCATGCAGTATCATAGGGACCAAGGTCATACAGTATTATAGGAACCAAGGTCATGCAGTATCATAGGGATCAAGGTCATACAGTATTATAGGAACCAAGGTCATACAGTATTATAGGGACCAAGGTCATACAGTATCAATGGAACCAATGATGTCATACAGTGCCAGAGGGACCAAGGTCATAAAGTATCATAGGAACCAATGTCATACAGTATTATAGGGACCAAGGTCACGCAGTATCATAGGGACCAAGGTCATGCAGTATAAGGAACCAATATGTTATACAGTACTATAGGGACCAAGGCCATACAGTATCGTAGGGACCAAGGTCATACAGTATCATAGGGACCAATGTCATACATTACCAGAGGGACCAAGGTCATAAAGTATTATAGGAACCAATGTCATACAGTATTATAGGGACCAAGGTCATACAGTATCATAGGGACCAAGGTCACACAGTATCATAGGGACCAAGGTCACGCAGTATCATAGGGACCAAGATCATACAGTATTATATGGACCAAGGTCGTACAGTATTATAGGGACCAAGGTCATGCAGTATAAGGAACCAATATGTTATACAGTACTATAGGGACCAAGGCCATACGGTATCATAGGGACCAAGGTCATACAGTATCATAGGGACCAAGGTTATACAGTATGATAGGAACCAAGGTCTTACAGTATCATAGGAACCAATGACATACAGTATCATAAGAACCAAGGTCTTACGGTATCATAGGAACCAAGGTCAAACAGTATCATAGGAACCAAGGTCATAGAGTATCATAAGAACCAAGGTCATACAGTATCATAGGAACCAAGGTCTTACAGTATCATAGGGACCAAGGTCATACAGTACTATAGGGACCAATGTCATACAGTATCATAGGGACCTAGCCTAGGCCACACAGAATCAAAAGGGACTAAGGTCATACAGGATCAAATGAACTAAGGACATACAGATTTAAAGAAACCAAGGTCATACAGAATTAAAAAAACCAAGGTCATACAAAATCAACTGAACCAATGTCATACAGATTGAAAGAATTATAGGTCATAAAAATTTAATGAAAACAAGGTCTTAGAGATTCAAATGTCATACATATACAGGCTCCGATGAACGAAGGTCATACAGATTTAAAGAAATGATCATAGCTAGAGAACCACAAGTAAAGGTCGTACTGATTCCCTTTCTCTCCCTCACACCCCAAACAGAAAATACTAGCTTGTGTACTACCTTGCTTTAAGCTGGTGAGAAGCTTGCAGCAAGGATATTTCACTACCTTTCCACTAGCTGTTAATAAGCTAGTATTTGGAACCTTTTCACAAGCATGTAAGCTTGCAACTAGCCTGCATAATAAACCTTGACCGGCTTGTAACTAGCTAGTGACTAGCTTGTTGACTAGCTTGTGACTAGCTAGTGACTAGCTAGAGACTAGCTTGTTGACTAGCTTGTGACTAGCTTGTAATCTTGCAAGCTTACAAGCTTACTAGCTTGCAAAAAGGTTCCAAATACTAGCTTAAAGCTTGCAGCAAGCTAGTGACATGCTAGTAAGCTTTCCTACTAGCTTGTAAGCTTGTTCACGATCTTTGAATCACATAAATGTATATAACAACTTAAATTAAAGGAATTAGTTTTATGTTTTATTTTGAGTATTTGTTTTTTTCATGCAGAGATCTTCTAGCACTTGCACATGTACACTTGCTGTTATTAATGTCGGTCATCTCCGATCCGAGTCTTTCAAGTATGCCTTTCCTCCATTTTCTCTAAACACTCCTAATGTGGATTCCGAAAATAAAAAAACAAATAATAAAAATTAAGAAAAAAAAACAAGGACCAACAGTTTGGTTGTTGGCCAGGCCATGATTAGAAGAAAAATCTTTTTGTGTATTTACTGAGCTACATGTACTGTGCAGTGCACCAATCTCAGAATCAACCTCTTGTTGTTAACTCCTGACCATCTCAAGAATTTGCACCCAAGATTTGGTTACTTCAAGTGAAATATTAAGATGATGTGCATTGTGGTGCACAAAAGAAAGCAAATCCACTTTATTTTTCAATATTTTAATGTTATACTGTAACAGCATCATTAACACTAGAGTTTTTGAAGGCTCGCAATTTGGTTTTGAACATCTGCATGACTGAATTTGAAATATGTCTTCACCCAAATGGCCCAAAACTATTTTCAAATGACTTACACAACACCCAACTCTCCAATCAAATCTTGTTTTCATTCTGCTCAAAACACTTCTTAATGAATATAAAATTCGGGAAAGAATATGTGAAACTAATTAGAATGTGTTTTTTGTGCATATGTTTAATAACATTTGTGCCAAAAAATGACTTCCAATAAATTATATTTAATCATAGGCACTAGATTTACACATGTATTATATCATTTCACATAGAAAACAATGTCCGGTTCCTATGGTAGGTTAGACTAGCAAATTTCAACACATTACTGTCGTTATATATTGATTTCAAAACATTCGGAGATTTTCATTTGGCAATGGGGGGACCCATGCCAACTGACAGGACCGGTATAGTACTAGCTATAGCTCTACAATAAGAGATGAGGGGGAAATTGGAATAATATTCACTTATGAACAATCTAATAAATTGGATGATTTTTTTGGTAACATTTCCGGTTGGACCGTTCAGACATTAACGAAAATTCCGCAACTTGACGAGTTAACTTACGTTTGTGTCCGTATATATATGGTCGATCGCCATGTGACATGATGTGTGCTGGCGAGGTCTTGGATATAATACCCTTCTCTTGGATATATTTCGTTGCCGTTTGTGTAAAAAATACTCTGCTCACTCAGACGTGTTGGTCTCAGGTGCTGGGGATCCTTAATCATTAACGTAACATGAAAAAACTGCAGCTTTCCCGGTGAAATTGAAGCGGTTTGAGATCGCCTGGCTTGTTGACATCGTTAGCTCTGTCATATTCAAATTCCCGCTTTACCGACCGTAATGCATTTTGGGAGTCTTGTTCAACCAGAGCCTTGTTGATAGCGAACGAAGTAATTGAGCGTCTGGTTGATAGAGACGATGTTTACACGAACAAGAATATACATCCGGGTAAGCGGCCTTGGTAATAAACTCATTCAATATAGGAATTGCATGAAGTTTGAATTCAAAGAAATCACCATCACATCAAATAAGAAGAACAGTTGAAGGTTATTTATTTATATCTCACTACTGACTGGTTGCCGATAAAAAGTTGGTGAATACAACGTCAACGAAATCGGACGTATAATTCACGATTTTAAGGACGGAACGGGAAAGTTTCTTACGATCTTTCCGGCAAGTTTTCAATAAAAAAAAAACGATATAGCTAGGTCTATCAATGCATACTTTAAGTGAATCAGAGTAACACAGCCTGCAATACATATTTCGTTAATTATGATCGATTGTTTAAACTTCTGTTACGTACGTTGAGTTATTTTTTTTTCGTTTTATATTTCAAAATATGTCATTGAAATTTTTCTACCTACAAAAGTGATATTATAAATCATTTCTTTATAATCTTAAGCTTTTATTATCGTTGGATACCATTTTGTGATTGTAGGAATTTTCCTTTTTAAATGTTTATTGAAACTAAAATTTCACAGATTTAAAGTCTGAGTTTATTTATATGTTTGCCTTACATTTTTGGCATAAAAATGTAATTGTGGTCAAATTTATGAAGACACTGCACAAAGGTCCAAAGAAAATAACAACAGAACAGAAATGGCCTTAAATTTTTTTAAATGTGTATTTTTAATTGAAAGAAAAAGGAGAAAAGAGTTTTCAAACTTTAGAAACAATATATTTGAAAGAACCAAATTTTGCATTATTGAAAATAATTTGAAAGTCTAGTCCAAATGGACACATTTTTGGTAAATATGTATATAAATGAACAAAAATAATAAATCTAAATCTGCAAATTATGATCAAGTGTTTTAAGTGGAAAATAAGTTGCCAAAATGTTCTGCACTTGGGTTTTCCTAGGTATGATATGGCTGGGTGATTTTGTACCAATTATTAGTCTGACAATGTAATTGAGTCCCGCAGAAAGAAGGTGCATGAACTTGCAATAATTATTGTCATGTCTGTTGTTTTTATACATCAAAGATATACGGTTTTATAAAACAATACTTAAAACTTAATTATTTATTTTGATTAAATTTGACATGCTAAGAAAAACATATTACCGGTAGACTACCTTTTTGGGTGATTGATCATTGATTATCAAGCAATTTTCCCTATGACCCCAAGATTTTCGGAAGCATTTGTTATGAAGTCATATGTACTTTCAGAACCAGTCCAACACTAAACATATAGCTTGCATATGCCAAGATCATGAAGTGAAGATTGTTAAATAAAAACTAGCTTGTGGTAAGCTTGTAGACTGCTAAATAATGACTAGCTTGTGGTAAGCTTGTAGATATAACCTTGCGACCAGCTAGCAGCTAGCTTATCATTACCTTGCAAAATAATGACAAGCTAGTACAACCTTTCTGCAATGTTGCGACTACCTAGTTCTTTAATAACTACCTAGTGACAAGCTTTTCACTAGCTTGTGACAAGGTAGTTACTACTAAGTATTTCTGTTTGGGACTCACTCTAGGTAGAGTACTAGTGTATCCCCCCTTCTTCCTTTTGGCACACCATGATTCTTGATAGAATACCATATTACCTCTTATGGCTCACTAAGGATTACAAATGTTAAGCCCACACCGCATTATTAACGGAATGTATTATCGATAAAGGTTTTATGCAGAATTATGTAAACGTTACAAGGGATGAGCCTTTAGATAAAGCTTTGTAATCATATTTCATTCTTTCTGTGGATGCCAGGCCCCCCTGGGTGTGCTATTTATAAAATCTGATATTCTATCTATAACACATAACCTGTCACTACTATATAGCTACCGCTAATCGTGAATCTTGTTTCCGATTTTGAAAAGAGATTGTGTTAATAAAACTTGTTCTGAACAGTTTTAATCAAAAATGATTCTGGATGATTTTATACAAAAAAAAAGTAATCTGTATTCAACTATTATAAAATGCGAAAAATATTGTCTCACTATGTACAGTCAGTGATACATGGTAGAAAGATATTGATTTGTCGAATAAACGGGCCGGTTTAATATCCCACGATATATGTGTTGTTGCATCATCTGTCGAGCATGCAAAATATTTAACGTCAGTGCTGACTCTTATCAGTCCCAGGGCTGCAAATCCGACTGTCCTTTCTTACCAGCTTCACAGAAATCAAATCCTACAAATTCAGGTTTTGTAGAGAAGTCGAAGAGCGCTGCATGTACGTGTCATTTGAGATTTTCTACTCAGGAGAATGATATGGATGGTAATATTGCCTGAATATTTCGCCATATTTCAAGTGAGTATAGATGTAACAGGTTTTCATGTAGATAACATAGAAGAGAAACAACTTCTGAAGTTTTTGTATCCAATCAGTATATTCTTCTTTAATCTACAACAGGTTTTCTTATTCAGCTGGCAACCAGCTGTAGTCAGAAATTTACTGAATAATGACTGGGAACCTGGCTGGCTTCAGGAGCTAGTTCTTTTCTTTATTTCTTTTCTAGCTTATTTCAGTGGGCTCTGTATATCACTAGGTATCCACTTGAAACCTAGTAGATAAATCACTACACACAAAAAAACCCCATGAACTTGGCAGGATAATATGACCAAGGCAAAGCTTTTAAAGAGGATAGTTTTAGTAAATTTCATATATTTACCGTACTAAGAATCTTCATGTACTGGTTCAGAAAGAGATAAAATTTCCTTAATTTGATAGTTGGCAAGTCGCAAAAAAAATTGGCTTCTCAAGCAACAACAGAGATAAATGCAACAGACATCAGCTGAAAGATATTTTTGGTTATTTTCTTAATTCCGGAAATAACCGAGTGTGACGTAACGTAATTGTGTGACATGTTTCCGTTTTCCCAACTGGAGGGCTACTTTCGGACGAAAAAAATCAAAGGCAAAGGGTAGCAACAAGGGGAAGCAACTCTGTTTACGCACGCATGTGTTACCATTCAAGAGCTTCGCTCAGGTGCCAAAGGCACCCGATAGCTGTGCTCTTATTAATAGTTCTCCTACTGGAGATTCTTTTTTCTTTTCATGCTTTCATATATTTTGGACATGGGCATGGATAATGCAGACATATGTTCAGTTTTTAGCTCACCTGGCCCGAAGGGAGCTTATGTGATGGTGCAGCGTCTGTCTTCCGTCTGTCCGTCCGTCCGTCCTGCGTCCGTCAACTTTTTCCTTTAAACGACTTCTTCTAAAATACTGAAAGGCCCAGTGACATGAAATTTGGCTGGTAGATTTCTTGGAAGGAGCTGAACAAAGTTTGCGAAAAAAAATCACTTTGACCTAATTTCAAGGTCACAGGGGTCAAAAATGTCGAAACCTTCAAACAACTTCTTCTAAAATGCCGTCAGGCATAGAGACTTCATATTTGACCAGTAGCTTCCTTGGATGAAGCCAAATAAAGTTTGCGAAAAAAATGACCTTGACCAATATTCAAGGTCACAGTGAGGTTAAATTTATTTTAACCTTTAAACGACTTCTTCTGAAATACCAAAAGCCCTAGAAACATGGCATTTGGCTGAAATGTTCCTTTAATGAAGCCCAATAAAGTTTGCGAAAAAAGTGACCTTGACCTATATTCAAGGTCAAAAGGGTCAAATCTGTTAAAACCTTCAAACGACTTCTTCTGAAATACCAAAAGCCCTAGAAGCATGATATTTGGCTGAAAGGTTCCTTGGATGAAGCCCAATAAAGTTTGCAAAAAGAAATGACTTTGACCTATATTCAAGGTCACAGGGGTCAAATCTGTTAAAACCTTTAAACGACTTCTTTTGAAATACCAAAAACCCCAGAAGCATGACATTTGGCTGAAATATTTCTTGGATGAAGCCCGACAAAGTTTGTGAAAAGAAATGACATTGATCTATGTTCAAGGTCACAGGGGTCAAATCTGTTAAAACCTTTAAACGACTTCTTCTGAAATACCAAAAGCCCTAGAAGCATGATATTTGGCTGAAAGGTTCCTTGGATGAAGCCCGACAAAGTTTGCGAAAAGAAATGACCTTGACTTATATTCAAGGTCACAGGAGTCAAATCTGTTGAAACCTTCAAACGACTTCTCCTGAAATACCAAAAGCCCTAGAAGCATGATATGTGACTGAAATGTTTCTTGGATGAAGCCCGACAAAGTTTGCAAAAAGAAATGACCTTGACTTATATTCAAGGTCACAGGGGTCAAATCTGTTAAAACATTCAAACGACTTCTTCTGAAGTACCAAAAACCCCAGAAGCATGACATTTGGCTGAAAGGTTTCTTGGATGAAGCCTGACAAAGTTTGCGAAAAGAAATGACCTTGATCTTTATTTGCCTAGAGACATGATATCTGGCTGGTAGCGTCCTGGGATGAAGCCAAACAAAATTTGAAAATGAAAATGATGTTGTCTTATAAGGTCACATGGGTAAAATATGTTTAAATCTTAAGATGTTCTTCTAAATGTCTTACATTAAAAGATTTAAGGGGACTTTAGGGTTACACTATAATATAAGTCAGAGATTAATACCAGGTGAGCGATGCAGGCCCATTGGGCCTCTTGTTTTTTGTTAAAAGAGATACGAGTTGATTGTTGACAGACAACTGTTCATTCTGCGACAGCTACGTTATAATTACACTACAATTACAAACTTTTCAAATGTAATATTTCAAGATGTGGGAAATGAACATTAATATCTTCGTTGTCTCATTCACCCCTGAAGACTTTTTTGAACTCTTCCAATACAAAGGCTGGAAAAGTTCATTATGAAAATTTAGGGGTGAATGAGCAAAAGAAGGTTTCAGGTGATATATACATGTATTAGTCTGTTAAAAATATCCTTAAGACTGGAAAATTTTGGTAAACATGGCTCTGGGACCTTCCTGTTTCTTTAATCAAATTTAATGTTTTTATCGTAAACAATACACAAATTGTAATGAAATTGATAAAGTATAAAGAAAGTAATTTAACTTAACCACTTCTGAACACAAATATGAAATTTCCTTATGCAAAGGTTGGAGTAGTTATTTATAAAGATTCAGGTGTGAAGAAGTGAAATTAAATAGGAAAAAAACCTGGTGTCTGTAATATATTATTTTGATAAGGTGTTAACTACCTGGCCCTCCCCTGGACATTTTATTTACCTGACAGTAACCCTTCAGCAGCAGGGCTTTTTCGGAGGGCGGTCTTGGTGCGGTTAATGAACCCCGTTCTCAATTGAAATTGTTTTATATTTAAGTGAAATTTGCAGTTTACTACTAAAAAAAATCTTTCACAATTTACCAATTATCTCCCCCCAAAAAAGACCAAAAGGCCCCATCCCAAACTGGTGAGAATCAGCCTGCTACTGCCTACAGATTTAATCTGGTACTTTAGCCCCCCCCCCCCCACAAATTAGGGTCATCCCTTCTTCCAAATCCCTCTGAATGCCTATATATTATTGGAGTGACTTAAATTGGGACCCCTACCTCTGCCTTTTAATTACACATCCAAACAAACATGTCCCTTAATATCTTATGATACCTCCCCCCATGCCCCCCATCCCCACCCCCACGCCCCCTACTAATTTAGTACCCCTCCATTTCTACCATAGTGTTACTTTACCTTGCCTGTAGTGATTTAGCTCCCTTCACCTCTTGCTGGCTGTACATAGTCATGAAATGAAGCCTGAACGCCCCCCCCCCCCCCCCCCTACTACTAGTACCCAGTCGTGACTTAGCTCCACCTTTGTTGTGCCTTTAATGGCCCCTTTGGTCCCTCTCCCGGCGCCCACCGGTTCCTACTCTCTAACCCAGGTAGACTGTAGGTAGGGTGTGAGTACAGGTATGTGTTCTAGACAAGCAAATACGGAAATCATGCATAATTCATTGCCTTACGCATTCATGCAGCTGGAAAATCTGAATGAATGGTGTTGTTGAGTTGTGAATGGAAACAGGTGAGGGTGTTTGTAACAGACAACAATATACAATATCCACTGGACAGTATGTAGTATATTGTTATAGTATATAGTACTCCTCTCTTCATTCAACACCAGAAACTGTGTCACAAAGTAAACTGACAATACCATCTAAAATATACATGTAAGTAAGAACAGATTTGCTATGAAGTTGTATAATATGTACCTAATGTGCACTATATTTATATTACAGAGCACTGTGCTATTTGTGTTGTATGTTAATCAACTTTAGCTGCAGGGGAGGTAATATTGAAATATTTACGATCTGATATATCTAACAATTCTGTCAGTCTTATACATTAGTAATGGCCCCTCGAACTGCACAGAATAGGTAGATTTAGCTTCAATTGGAGGCTACCATTAGTAGATATTTCTTTAGGCATACACATGTATTTCAGTGCAAGCTTAAACTAGCAATGGATTATAACAATTTTTTTTGTACAGGAATTATAAAGTTTGACCTTCCAGAAATATTTTGTATTTGATGCAAATCAAAATTCATCCTAAACAAGTTTTTATATTATTCTTGTAAAGGAAAAAAAACATTAATTTTAAGTCTAATATGTCATTAAGCTGATAATGCTTTATGCACCTAACTCATTCACCCCTGAAATTTCAAATTGGTATGATCCAGCATTAGAGTAAGGGGAATTCAAATGCCATTGCAAGGTTGAATGGGCTAACTCTTTCTGATCTTTCTTTCAAAGTTTGGTTAGTTAGCTTGATTGAGTTTGTAGTTTGATTTTACAAATTAAGTTATTGCCTTTCTTGTTGTCACATAAAAATTTCATCCCAATGCATAATTATGTTGTAATTATCAAAATCACAAAATAATTTTGAAACCAGTTTAAAAGAATTAATAGATTATATTCTGTTGTAAGTGTTTGTTTTTAAAATGTTCAAGTTTTGAACAATATTAGGACACTTTCTTCTGATTACTCTAACTAATGGTCAGAATGGGTAATTCATATTCAACTTAGCTTGGATCCCGGAGATAATAGGATGGGGAGAATGGGTTTGTGACATTATAGCGAGCTGGATATGGCAGACATCATTTAACTACTGTTTATATTACGATCTTAATTATACAAACCCTAGCTACATGTAAGTGCATGATTGTCACACATGTCTGAGGTTTAAGAGGGTTTGCTGTGACCTTGTAAATTGTGACCCTGTCTTGACCTATTATTATGTTTTGGCAATATGAGTAAAATTATGAAAAGTGCAAGAGGTGTTGTTTGTGCTTGGAGCTATACTGTGATGTCGCCAATTATGGAATTCCTTTTGTCTGCGTGATAATACAATAGGATTAGTTGTGACAGATTTCGTACAAAAATTGGGGCTGGGGGTCACAACAGGCCAAGTGGTTTATGGTGTCTGACATTCTGCTTCCACTAGCCCTTCACCTCTGGGTCATGGTGGCCCAGTGGTTAAGGTGTCTGACATTCTGCTACCACTAGCCCTTCACCTTTGGGTCACAGGATTGAGGCCTAAATACATGGATGCAGGTACTTAATATACTGTACACTGTACCGTTTCCACTGTAATTAGCACTCCTCCTACGGAGGTACAAATTAATTTTATTGAAATTATATAAACACTCCTTTTAATCGTGATACCGCTAAATAAATCTATTGATGGTGCAGTGAGCCTCGCTAACAAGAAACAACCCCCTCCCCCCCTCCCCACACACACAAATATGGGTTATTTGTATACACTTTTTCTGAGTCTGATGACATTATAGTGTCACACATGATGATGATGGGTACTACCCATTCCTGTCATTAATACAGCTTATTGACTTACTTTATAAGAACAACATTTTTTGTCCAGATCGTACTTTTGTTATTCTATTAATATTAGACTCTTTGGGACACATTTTTTAGGCACCCTTGGCGATAATTACGACAAATACAGTATATATGATTTTGAAATTGAGCTATACACTATGCTATTGTTGATTAAAACTTAAAATATCCTGAATATTGCCCGGTTGGATTAATTTCTTTGAAATTGCTGCATCAGAGATTTGTTTTATGAATAACCATGTAAGATAATTTTAGGTTTCAATTTCTTCATTAAAGTATCAATACTTTTCTGTTGAACACCACCTGGGTAAAATAAGCAAATAATTATACCAGTTATGCTATACCACATCACAAAACACCACTATAATACCTTTAAGTAATAAAGTTTCTAGTTCTGTTGATTGATCAGGTTTCTGTTCAGGATAATTTCCTACACAAAATGTTTTAATTTAACTGTGTTTGCAAAAATAAATAGATTAATATCAGGGGATATTTGCAGCTACGTACAGTTATTAAAAGGAGTCATTGAACATTCAATCTTTAAATCTATTAGTTTAGTATTTTATTTAATGCCCTGCTTCATTTACTTTGGCATCAACAATTTTATAAAAAAGGTTTTTGACTATTACTTTAGATTTCAATTTGTTACGTTTATATCTTGGAAGCATGGTACATTATGTCTCTTGTGGTAGGAAACTTAATTGGCCTGCGCCCGAAGGTCACAGGTTTGAGTCCCAGCACAGAAGTGCACTGTTGTTGTATCTTTTAGCTGAGCTATATTTTACTCCACTTGCAAGTTTGAGTCCCGGTCATGGCACTTGTGTTGTATCCTTGAGCTGAAGATACTTTACTTTGCTTGTTCTAGTCTACTCAGCTGTAAATAAGTACGGGGTTGGGCAGTGCTAGAAGAATGTTTTTGAGTGCTAGCTGTGAAATGGCAGCACAGGCTGTATATATATAATGCTCTGTAGGGAGTTGACAATTATATGTACATGGTTTGGCAGTGCAAGAAGAATGTTATTGAATGTTAGATGAGAGCACTGAAATGGCAGCACAGGCTGTGAATAATACTCCCCAGGGAGTTGATTATGATATTGGCTGGTTGCAAAGTGATGATTATTCGGGAATATTGCTTTAAGATGTCCTGTAGTACAAACTAGGATGTGAGGAAGTGGTGTATAAGAACCTCAAATCATAACGATCTGAAATGTTAAGTATTCAATATGTAGGTTAAGAAAATACAGAAAAAAATTCCAGTCCTTAATTTGTTAATCAATTAGATTAGAAACAACAAAATAAAAATTTTGCAAGAATTTAAGGAACTTATCATATCAATTTAATTAAATGTTCTACATAATTATTAGAAATGTTAAGTATTGAATATGTAGATGAAGAACCTAAAGCAGACAAATGATGTCAGACCTTAATTTGTTAATCAATTACATGAGAATTAAACCTCAGAATAAAAACTTTGCAAGAATTTGAGGAACTTAAGCATATAATTAGTATTCTTCCAAAGTGACAACGTAGATCGTACTTTACATAAGTCTGGTAAATATGTCGGGGAAGATTTTACAGAGTATAACCCTAGTGCATAGCAAGTTAATGTAATATGTCTCGTGTTAAAATACATGTTTGTGATCTTTCAGCACTAAATACATGTATGCTTGATGTTACCTCGACTATCTTTAGGTACATGAGCAGTGTTTTTTCACTCCAACTTTTGAACGTTTCAAACCTGTTGAATTATAAAATGACCTCAGCTTCTTCGTTGAATGACTTTCTTCAGTGGATACTTATGTTGTGTACTTCAGAGGTATTAGACATCGAAATTTTATAATTAGAAATAATTGGAAAAAAATGTTGCAGGTAAGAACTCATTTGAATAATTATTAAGGAATTCTGACAAAATTTTTTGGAGAAATTACTGAACTGTGGAAAGATTTGATTTACCCTTTTAAAAGCCTTAATGCATAAAAGTTATGAAGAAATGATCGATAGAGGAAAAACAATAGAAAATGAACAAAGATGTTTTGAAGAACAAACATGGGCCACTCCAGCTAGAATTCATTTTTGATATTCAAGTGTTGCACTCACTTACATAACACTCTCTGCATTTATCTTGGAATGTCCCCTTGTAAATGAATCTCTGATGATAGCTCATTACAAGTCAGTCCCCCAATTGTGCATTGGTAAAATTCACTTTATCTAATCCGATATTTAATTATAGCCTTGAAAAAAAAAAAATGATTGAGTCGGGTATTTTTACCCGACATCAATGGCGCTATAAGCTAATGCTGTGTCTTTGACATATTCGATTCCATATTATAGAAAGATAAATTCTGGGAAAAATATCACTTAGATTGACGTAATGATCCTGCGCAGACAAATTAAAACTCAAGGTTACATTGGTGAAATAGTCATGAAGAATTTTGAGTAGAACATGGGGTTAAATATTTCTCTTTGCTTTCAGTAATTAGCCAGTAAAGAAGCAGAACTTTGGGTAGGACATGGGGTTATATATTCTACTTAAACTTTAATTATTAGAGTAAAGGGCTCGTGTAAGTATCATAAATTTGGTTTGAAGTACGACAATACCTCATGGCAGATATCCAAATCTGCAACATTGGTTACTTCTAACCTCAGGGGCATCTTCTTGAGATGTACATGATGACCAAATTGTACAGAGTGACTACCCAGTAGACTAGGGGTTACCAGTTCGTCAAAATAATATATAATTACTGGGTAATTATATCTATATCCATGTGTCACGGCCAGAAACTCCAAACAAGAATTTGAAATATTTTTATTGGTCTGAGAATACACCTAAATCAAATCTTTTCAGTGAAGAACTCATTCCATGCGGATCTTTAATACATTAAAAAAAAAAAATGATATAAACAAAAATTAAAAATTGAATAAAGTGTTTTGAAAGTTAAAATGCAATTTGGTTTTATATCTAGATTAATGCAATTTGACTTTTGGGCCTATGTGATCAGGCTTTTGATTGACCTGAATTGGCATGTATATTTAAGTATTCATTGTCATATGTTTGACATTCATTGATGTGTAACATACATTGGCCTACCTTCATATTGAATGGTGCATGTGTACGCTAGCGTAACATGTTGGATATGTAGGTACGGTAAGCCAGTGTATGTTACACACCAATGAATGTCAAAAATATGACGATGAATTTTATATTTACATTTTGTTTTAATAAACATACTTATGGTGCAGAAATATACATGTATTGTTGAGTTAATGTCAGGGTAAATCCAGTCAGAGAACAACCACCAGTTTACGGTGGAGCAGTACAATATCCAATGCTACATATCTGATGTCGTAACCATGACGAGTATATGTCACAATGTCCCTTTGTGTATGTTATAGGGAAATAATGGCTCAGTGGATTCATCTGTCCCGTGGGCTAGAACAGAAGGAAAATCTGTTCTTCCAGATTAAAAAAATATTTTGGGGATTTCAGCCAATCACAATTGGTCATTTTTCATGACACTCAGTTAGATATCATTTAACCTTTGTATATTTCTGTAGGCATGACACCACTGTCATCTTTGAATATTTCTGTAGTGTGACGCCGATGTCAATATTTGTTATGCCCCTTAATTATGTTGGTCAAACACAATTAACCCACAAGTTTTCTTGGCAGGTGATGCCTCCGCCATGTTGGTTTGTATTTCATGTATAATTATATACAACAGTATATCCCAGCCAGTTGTATAGCCATGGATGAAAGAAGTGATATGATTGGCTGCTATTTTTAGTACAAAACAAGATTCGCTGTCTTTTCTAGCCCAGGGGACACAAATTTAAACTGATTGCAGTGAAAATGTTGATATTTATATTTGTCCATTTGAAATGAAACTTGGGTGATCAAGAATATATATTATCTTTTCTTTTGTTTTACAGTCACAAGTTAGAAGTTCTGTTAGATGATAACACAACAACACGCAGAAACCGCTCCAGAAATTACCTGTCCCAAGTAATCACGTAAGTAAAATACACCAGATGGTGTCCTGTACTCAAACGAAAGAAGAAGTAGCTATACAGAAACTGGAATTACCATCCAACATAACTCTATAGCGAAGAAATGTTCTCCTGGCTTAAAAGTGCCTGCTTCAAATGACCACTACTGTTAGGAAATGTAGTGTCTGCTTCAAATGACCACTACTGCCGGGAAATGTAGTGTCTGCTTCAAATGACCACTACTGTTAGGAAATGTAGTGTCTGCTTCAAATGACCACTACTGTTAGGAAATGTAGTGTCTGCTTCAAATGACCACTACTGCCGGGAATTGTAGTGTCTGCTTCAAATGACCACTACTGTTAGGAAATGTAGTGTCTGCTTCAAATGACCACTACTGCCGGGAAATGTAGTGTCTGCTTCAAATGTCCACTATTGCTAGGAAATGACCCTTTTACCCTCTTTGTATGATGCAGAATATTATGAAATGCTACAATTTTGGTTTTCAAATTAAAAATTGTATCATCTTTCTCCAAAACATTATATATTAATTTATATATTCAGTTTATATCTTCACTTTTTGACCTCTAAAACATCTTTGAAACACTTGTTTGTGAAAAAAAAAAGATTTGCAACAGGAATGTTTCCTGGAAATGCCAACACAAGTGTATACTGTAAGAGTGGTTCAGAAATGGTGCCAAACTTTCTGTTCCTATGTGACTCTATTTTGGATATTTATCACTGATAAAAAAAAAGAAAAAAAAAAAGTACTTTTGATATCCAAAGTAGGCAGGTATTCTGTCGCCATTGTCAGACTGTGAGATCACCAAAAGCAGGAATCCTGCCCGCATTGTATGAAGAATTAAAATAAATTTAGTTTGCTCTATTCAATAAATTCCATGTTTCAAAAAAAAATATTGGATGATGTTCCATTGCCCATATCAATTCCACTGTGGCTGCTGGAATGGTTGTCGGCTTTATCATTATACTGTACCTGTAACAGGAAGACAATATCATCTTTTAGCTTTACAGTTTACTGCAACAGCCTGTTATTACATATGTAAAGTTCTATAGGACATTATACTGTACCTGTAACAGGTAGACAATATCATCTTTTAGCTTTACAGTTTACTGCAACAGCCTGTTATTACATACAAGTATGTAAAGTTCTATAGGACATTATACTGTACCTGTAACAGGTAGACAATATCATCTTTCAGCTTTACAGTTTACTGCAACAGCCTGTTATTACATACAAGTATGTAAAGTTCTATAGGACATTATACTGTACCTGTAACAGGTAGACAGTATCATCTTCCAGCTTTACAGTTTACTGCAGCAGCCTGTTATTACATACAAGTATGTAAAGTTCTATAGGACATTATACTAGTATGGTGGATTCATATGATTGTATGCATTTAAGGATGGCCTCCAGGTGTATGCGATATGTAAGTGTGTTAGATGCATGTGTATTTGGGATGCAATCGTATGTTCTTCAAAGCCTTCTTGCAATAGTCCAGATCTTTTGCTGATTTAAAGTGCTATCACACTGAAGTATACTGCCACAGGTCCCCACCAGAATGAAACCCACCCCATTATACAGAACTGCTTCTCTGTACTGCCAGCAGAAGATGGATCATGCCAAGGCATCATAGCTCTTATAATAATAAAATCAACTATCCTACAACTTCTGTTTAATCTGATAATGTTCCAAAATTATCAAACTTATTATTTTTTTTATTTCAAGACTCTTTTTATTCCTCAAAGTTTCATTTAATTTTTTTCCCATATTCTGTTTTTAATCTTATTTGTATTGATCGATGCCCTTTGTAACTGTTCTTTGGGAGAAATTACCCGAAAACAATTATTTAGTCGGGCAGGCTAGTATTCTCAATAATTTTATGCCAAATATTTCATTGGTTGGTTGCCATTAGTAACTGGTATCGTGTCATATCCTGTCCTGAGAATCACAGAGACAGATGTCTTTTTTTTTTCATATATGCGCAACATTCTATAATGAGGAGCCGTTGTGTAACCATGGAAACCTGTTAGATAGCAGCATGTCTCAGTCTATCTTATGCAAATGAGGGAGGACAAAGGCAATCTTACCGGGGCTCCAGGACGATAAAACTTCAATTAGACTTTGACTTTGCTGGAGATCCTATATTTATCACCAAACCATTTCATATTCATAAGATTTGATGAATATGTTCCCTAACGTTGTATTTCTATCAAGAATTTTTGACGTTCTTGTCAATTTCTTTATCTTGATAATTGGTCCTGTCTAGCATTTAGAATTTTCCGTTAAATTTACGGGAGCATGCAGCATCTGTTGTAAACTTTGTTACAGTAACTTGAAAATTCAATATGATCGGCTCTCTCACCATCTTGACTCCTGAGGATCTCTGGAGTCCCGTTTCTCGGCCTCAACAATTTCCCCGGCTGTCCAAGACGGCTGTTATCTGCTGGGCATAAACGGTTCGTGTTGTTTCCTGCTGGCACCTTTTACCGATGTTCAATAGAGCTGGCAAAGAAAACTTAATTGAGTTGAAATACAGGGCCGATACAATTTCAAGTTTTACATTAAATATTGAAAACCAGAATATTTTTGATACACTAGGGAATATGAATTAGACGATGAATGTGGGAATGGGGTGTCCGATATATTGTATAATAATGGAGTGTAAGACGTCACTGGGTGTTGTTTTGAGGTAATTAGAATTAACGTTAACTAGTGCCTGTTTGATAATAATAGAGACTGGCAACCAAGTTGTAGGATGCCGGGCTTGCGATCGATCTGCAATGAAAATATTTCCTACCAAAGTTAAACAGAATTCTCTCCCTTGGAGTTGACCTATATATATATAAAGTTTAGTACTGGACAAGCTACACACTGTGCTGGACTTATTGGGGTGTATTGCGTGACATTACCTGAATGTGATTGATACTTACTTTGGCATGGAGGCGGTCAGCTGCGATGCATCTGGGACAACGTCAGACTAGTTCCTGGTCGTAGCACCATTTATTCACTAGAGCACTTACCCTATGAGACTGCTATTATGATGGTCCAATAAATCTGTTATCCAATATGGATCAACTAAGTAACCAAACCACTCATGTTGTAATAGTTTTAGTCTGTAAGATAAAATCTGGACGTCATATACAAATCCTTTTCTCTTTGTCCATTAAGGCAACTATTGCTTTACTTTGTATAAACAATAATCAAGGGGCAGTCGTAGGGTACTGGTTGTAGATCAGTGGTTTTGCTCCAAGAATTCCAGTTTCCATCTACCACCTGGCATTGTTCTTAAATGACCATACATATTATGTTACTCTTAATAGGACCTTATACATAGGACTACGGTGGAAGAGTGGTTAAGGTGTTCCAACATTCTACCACTAGCCCTCCACCTATTGGTTGCGAGTTTGAATCCCACGTAGAGCAGTTGCCAAGTACTGACTGTAGGTGGGTAGTTTTTCTCTGGGTACTCCAGCTTTCCTCCACCTGCAAAACCTGGCATGTCCTTAAATGACCCTGGCTGTTAATAGGACGTAAAACAAAATAAACCAAACCAAAACCTTATACAAGGGAGATCATTCAGCACACAGTGTTGAAGTGAAATTCTATTTTACATATCAAAGTAATTAAAAGTAACTATATTTACCATATCAGTTCACTCTTGATAATGACAAAATAATATAGAAAGGGTTATATGTTTATTCTGAAAACTGATGTTATCAAAAAAACTAGGTTAACTTGTTTCTAAGCATGTCTTATGATGATCACCAATTTCATAAAAACTCTTCTTCTGAATAACAAGAAGGCCAAGAGTACTGACACTTGGCCATCAGATACCTTGGATAGAGTGTTAACATTTTTCTTGAAGCAACATATTACCTTGACCCAGTTTCAAGGTCACATATGGTTCAAATATGTAAAAAATCAATTGAAATCTTCTTCTGAATAAATGTGCTTTTAAGTTTAAACACATTCTAGTTGTAAGTTTTACCCCACTGTGTGCCTCAGTATTAAATTCAAGTTGAATTGATTTTATCCCCTCTGTGTGCCTCAGTATTAAATTCAGGTTGAATTGATTTTATCCCCTCTGTGTGCCTCGATATTAAATTCAGGTTTAATTAATTTTATCCCCTCTGTGTGCCTCAGTATCAAATTCTAGTTGATGTAAATTTTACCCCTTCCTGGGCCTCTGGTTGTACAGTGAGCCACTGTGTCCAGTGCTGTGTAGAATAATTTGTTTATACCCAGAAATTATCAGTAAATGCTGGTGAAGATGGCTTTAGTTGTCTCCTCCCTAGCTTATCAGTCTGTCTCCAAAGGAGTGCTGTTATCTGTTTCTGGGAGGCAGGGAGGGATGTTTAGATGGGGGTGTGTCATTATCTAAAGCTGCATGAAAACAGCTGGGCCTGGTCCCAGGTCCCAGGTGGTGGGTTGAGGGAATCGTCATCTGTTGATGATTATATTTTCTGGCCATTTTCAGCTCCCCCAATTTTGCTGGACAACCTCCATGCACCCCACCCCAACTCCCACCCTCAACCTTCAACCAACACACCCACCCTATACCCCCAACCCTCAACTCACACCCAAACTCCCACCCCCAACCCTCAACTCACACCCCAACCCCCACACCCTACCCTCAACTCACACCCCAACCCCCACACTCAGCCCACAACCTTCAACCCTCCCCCACACCCTACCCACCACACCCAACCCTCAACTCACACCCCGACCCCAACACCAAACCCTCAACTCACACCCCAACCCCCACATTCAAACCTCAACTCACACCCCAACCCCCGCACTCAACCCTCAACTCAAACCCCCTCACCCAACCCTCAACTACCACCCCAACCCCCACACCCTACCCTCAACCCACACCCCAACCCTGACACTCAACCTTCAACTCGCACCCCAACCCCCACACCCAACCCTCAACTCACACCCCAACCCTGACACCCAACCCTCAACTCACACCCCAACCCTCACACTCAACCCTCAACTCACACCCCAACCCTCACACCCAACCCTCAACCATCAACCCACACCCTACCCTCAACTCACACCCCAACCCCCACACCCAACCTTCAACTCACACCCCAACCCCCACACCCAACCTTCAACTCACACCCCGATTCCCGCACTCAACTCTCAACTCACACCCCGACCCCCACACTCAACTCACACCCCAACCCCCACACCCAACCCTCAACTCACACCCCAACCCCCACACCCTACCTTCAACTCACACCCCAACCCCCACACCCAACCTTCAACTCACACCCAACCCCCACACCCTACCCTCAACTCACACCCAAACTCCCACCCCCAACCCTCAACTCACACCCGACCCCCACACCCTACCCTCAACTCACACCCCAACCCCCACACCCAACGCTCAACCTTTAACCCACCCCCACACCCTACCCCCCATCTCCCAACCCTAAAATCCCCAACCCCCACACCCAACCCTCAACTCACACCCCACACAAAGACTGTGCCATAGAATTCATCAATGGAAACTTTCAGGTCAAATTTAAGATTGAACCTGGGCCCTTTCAGAACTGTATAGACATTTAGTACCTTGCTGGCTTGGTTAAATATGATAATCATATGTGTAAGTGTATATTGTGTTTGGAGTTGGCAGGTGTTCCTGTCTGGGGTTGGAGTTGGCAGGTTACCCTTCTGTACATGGAAACATTACACACTGTATCATTGGCTAGACAATACAATAGATCTCTCAGGAATGACTGATATTAAAGTACTCCCCTGGGAGTGGATCAGGGATAGCTGGTATGCTGGTGGTATTTGTCTGCTGGACAGACTGTTGACAGCCAATCATTATGTTATTGGTATTTATGTTGGCTGTTGATGGTGCATGTTTAGAATCACAAGTGTACACATAGCATTTAAGGATCTTCCTCCCACTAATGGCAAAACACTAGAGAGTTCCCCTGTAGTTTTTCTGTGCTACCTACAGTTATCTCCCTGTTAAATTATTTCATTACCGATTTTAACTTTCACCAAAAAGGTCCAGTGTTGCTAAGCTCTCAATTAACTACAATGAAAATTCTGCAAAATTTTCTTTCTGTTTCAGAAATGATATATCAATGCTATAATTTCCTTAACTTATTCACCCCTGACATTTCATAATGAACTGTTCTAACCTTTGAATGGGAGGAGTTCAAATGTGTCTTCAGGGGTGAACCCTACAGAAAAATGAGCAGGAAGTTCGGTGGAATACTAATTATATATATAATGGGATTCTGTTGACCAGTTTTCCATGGAAAAGTCCACCGACCAGAGTATTCTAGTGATATTCCCCCCCAGTAACATTTTCCGTGAGGAATGAGTTACTGGTAAATTGTAAGAAGAGTCGACTAATTGATAGATGGAGCTGAAATAGCTGTGTTTACTTTGCTATGCAATTTCTCATATGTAGCATCTAATGGACCATTATGAAGATATAGTTTCTTTGCAAGCTTATGCAAATTGTAAATCGAAGCTGTCTTCGCATGTTCAACATCAATATAAAGTTTGTCTCGGTTTAAAGTTACTCACTCAATTTCTCCGTAGATGCTGGGAATATTGTATCTGTTATTACCAGCGACCTGTAAACCATCAATTTTATCTGACAAATCGTTGTATTGATCTCTTTATTACCGATCTGGCTCGATCCCCTGATCAGAGCTTGTCATCTATAAGATTGGGAACGTGTTAGGTGTATTGGAATTCCGTACATTCCCCCTGAGGGCGCCTCGGATCCTTCATACCATCAGCCACTGAAGCTTTTGGTACTTCAACAATATTGGGACACAGAATCTAATTTGGATCAGGAGTTCAAAGGTTGCTTGAGTTCATGTGTAAGGTCGCCTGAGGTCAGGAATGGTGTTACAGTGATAAGTCTGTCAATAAGTGTGATGACACATTTTATGGCTTCAGAGGCTGACAGCCGGATGAGTAATACACTGCAGTGTACCTGTCCTGTTAGCTGATGAGGCTGCTGGCTGCTGTACTTTATGTAGCAGGAGAAGGATGTATTGGTGTGGTCATAAACATGAGTAATACACTGCAGTGTACCTGTCCTGTTAGCTGATGAGGCTGCTGGCTGCTGTACTTTATGTAGCAGGAGAAGGATGTATTGGTGTGGTCATAAACACGTTGTTGGAATAATAGTCCTATAATAGAGGCTTAGAGTGATTACAGGAATGGATGGATACATGTGGTAAACTCTGTGTAAGCACTTCCGTGGATTACCTGTATAGGCAGTTACATACAATATCATTATAATATAGTTCTACGAAGCTTAAAACTATACATTAATTAAGTGATTGTCTACCCCACATTTATGAGGAACATGGACAACAACAGGTAAGGTTTAGTTAGTGTCTAGAAACAGGCAAATTGTCATGTAACCTTAATATTTTACCTGTATAAACTGTTACCTGTGTAAATTGTTACCGGAGTAAACGATTATCTGTATAAACTGTTACCTGTGTAAATTGTTACCTGAGTAAAGGATTATCTGTATAAACTGTTACCTGTATAAACTGTTACCTGTATAAACTGTTACCTGTGTAAATTGTTACCTGAGTAAACGATTATCTGTATAAACTGTTACCTGTATAAACTGTTACCTGTGTAAATTGTAACCTGAGTAAACGATTATCTGTATTAACTGTTACCTGTATAAACTGTTACCCGTGTAAATTGTTACCTGAGTAAACGATTATCTGTATAAACTGTTACCTGTATAAACTGTTACCTGTTATATATATAAACTGTTACTTGTATAAACTGTTACCTGTATAAACTGTTACCTGTGTAAACTGTTACCTGAGTAAATGATTATCTGTATAAACTGTTACCTGTATAAACTGTTACCTGTGTAAACTGTTACCTGTATAAACTGTTACCTGTTATATATATAAACTGTTACTTGTATAAACTGTTACCTGTATAAACTGTTACCTGTGTAAACTGTTACCTGTTATATATATAAACTGTTACCTGTATAAACTGTTTCCTGTGTAAACTGTTACCTGTATAAACGTTTACCTGTATAAACTGTTACCTGTATAAACTGTTACCTGGATACAATATTACCTGTATAAACTGATACCTGTGTAAATTGTTACCTGTGTAAACTGTTACCCGTATTAACTGTTACTTGTATAAATTCTTACCTATATAAAATGTCACCTGTATAAATTGTTACCTGTATAAACTGTTTCCTGTATAAAATGTTACCTATATAAAATGTTACCTGTATAAATTCTTACCTATATAAAATGTTACCTGTATAAATTCTTACCTATATAAAATGTTACCTGTATAAACTGTTACCTGTATAAACTGTTCTACTTGGCTGGAAATTTTGAAATTTTCTGACTCCCTGGCCATAAATTGGTTTGGGCATTTAAAGGCCCAATATACGTAACTTCAGGAATTATATTATGTGATTCTGAAAAATTCTGTAAAAAAATCCAGTTGATAACCATCCAAAAATAAGCCTAAAACGAAGTAAACCTGAGCGGAAACTAACAAGAAACTCTTTACAGAAAATTCCAAAGAATGGAAAATAATTCAGGTGGGGCCCACTTCAACAACAAACCGAAGGTAGAAGACAGTTCAAAATGGACGCGTGTTTACAAATACCGAGTTTCAACTGCTGCTGTACCGGTAACCGCGTAAGAATTGATCTTGAATATTGCTGATATCAGTTATTCTTAACTAAATCTATAAATATAATAAGTTATTAGGCTTGATTTTCACTTCAAGTTTTGCCGAAAGTTAAGTATATTGGGCCTTTAAAGTTGCCTTTGGCAGCCATGTCATTCTGTCATAAAAAAGGGAAATATTCTGTTTCATGCATTGTTGATTGACTTGAATAATAAAATAGAAAGCTCCGACTTCAACCCAACACTAAGCAAGCTTTTCAGACTTGTTGTATGTGAAATTGATAATCATAGTGATAAATTTTTTCCAAAAATGCACACAGAAATACAATTTTTTTCTAAAGTACAATTTCTGATGGATTATATGTGCTATATATATATACATTTCTAGAGGGTAACATCTGTGTGGATATCTGCAGCCTTATTACTTGTTAACAATATTAGGTGTGATGGGTACAGATGTTCTCATCAACTTGGCTTGCTGGGCCTGATCCTAGGATACATATTGTGTAAGGGCCAGATGGTATTACCTAAGCTCTTTATTCTCTTACTAACTTATCTCTAAAACTGTCTGTATTAAGCCCATGAAGAAACTCTAAAACTGTCTGCATTAAGCCCATGAAGAAAATCTAAAACTGTCTGCATTAAGCCCATGAAGAAAATCTAAAACTGTCTGCATTAAGCCCATGAAGAAAATCTAAAACTGTCTGCATTAAGCCCATGAAGAAACTCTAAAACTGTCTGCATTAAGCCCATGAAGAAAATCTAAAACTGTCTGCATTAAGCCCATGAAGAAACTCTAAAACTGCCTGCATTAAGCCCTAGCAGAAACTCTAAAACTTCCGGCATTTAAAATTGCCTGAGTTTAGCCAGTGTAGAAACATTGGTAGTTTCCAGGTATGGGGTACAGGTTGGTGGTTTCCCTCCAGGTACTCAAGCTTAAAGCTAAATACTGTTTTCAATGTTAAATTTCATTTTATGAATGCTGTATGATGACCTGATTTAAGTGAGACACATAAAAAGTTAATTGCCAAATAGGGGAAATAGAGGAAAAGCCTTTTAAATCCCTACTAGTCATAAAGTAATGAATGGATTTTAACCAAATTGGTCAGTAACATCATTTGGAGGAGGGGAACAGATTTTGTATAAATGGCAACTCTGACCCCCCTGGAGCCAAAGGGGTGTGGCCCAATAGGGAAAATACAGGAAAAGCCTTTTAATCCCTACTTGTCATAAAATACTGAATGGATTTTAACCAAATTTGGCCAGAAACATCCTTTGGAGAAGGGGAATGGATTTTGAATAAATGGTGACACTGACCCTCCTGGGGTGGAGAGAGGCTTGGCCCAATAGGGGAAGTAGAGGGAAAGCCACTTGCCATGGTCCCTTGTTTTGCCGTATTGATTTTGGGACTGTTAGGGAAAAACAAAAATAGCTGACAGACGGCCATCTTGGATTTTGACAATGAAAATTTGTTAACGTTATATCTTGAGAAATACAGGATGGATCTTTCCCAAATGCCATATAAAGGTTCCTCTTGTTAAGAAATATAAGATGGATTTGATCAACTTCTTTTAAACTTTTATTAATTGTGAAGAGAAATTCAAAGAATTATGATTAAATACCTAAATGAAAGTTAAAATAAGAAGGGAAAATATCCATCTTTCCAAGAACGAAAGAAAAATCATCGATGGTGAGTTCCAAGATCCCTCTGGGATCTCTTGTTTGCTCAACTAAACTTGATCCTGTTTAGTAAAATAAAGGCAGAATGCATGTTTGGTTTTCTGTGATGACCTAGTAAAGATGATATAGGGGAAGTGTATTTTGGTTGTAATTGACCTAGTTAACTTGTAAAAATGATAAAGGGTGCCAGAGAGCTGAAACAAAATTATATGAGCATATGACTATACAAGGTAGAAAAAAAATTTCGATGCATTGTTTTTTCCATAGTCTTTTTAATATAATTCCAAAAAAGATTGTGTATAGGTCTAAAACCATTTTCGTTGATCTATGTGAGAAGTTAGAGGTTTGCTTTAGTATTGAGCTAAGTCCAATTCATCCATTCTGATTTGTACAAATGCTCATCAATCTTTTTCAGGAAAGGTTTTTCCGCCAATCTGTCTAGTATTGTAAATCCCAGCTAGAAGCAGATTGAATCCATTTACCAGAAGACCACATCTGTAATTGCATTCCGAATCCGTCTATAAGTACAACGTATTTAGTAGATTTGCTGTTGGCTTTGAACATATACCCGAATGGATCCTAGCTTATATTTGCAAAGTCTTCTTTATAAAGTTTATGTATTTAGGGTTTATGGAATATCAATGGAGTTATCTCCCCTAATGTATTGCTGCCCGACCGGTCATTAACTCTAGGACATGCAACACTCACATTACAGTTGCATTACTGGTCTACTTTAGGGATTTAGATTCAGGACTGTTGCTATTTGTGTGTGAAATTAGCTCCACTTGAACATAATAGCTTCATTGACCTCTTTTTTCCCCTTGCTATTCTCATTCTCTTTACTTTTTCTTCTTCTAACATTACTGTTCCACCTCTTCTTCCTCTTAATCCTCATACTTCATAAAACAAAGCCTGATCTCTTTACATAACGCATAAGCTCACCTGGCCGGAAAGGTTTATGTGATGGTGTGTTGTCCGTCAACTTTTCCTTTAAACTTCCTCTGAAATACTGAAAGCCCTTATAGTGACATGAAATTTGGTTGGTAGCTGAACAAAGTTTGCAAAAAAAAACAACCCCACTTTCAAGGTCATTTGGCCTACTTTAAGGTCACAGGGGTCAAATATGTCAAATCCTTCAAACAACTTCTTCTGAAATATTGTCAGGTATAGAGACCTTATATTTAAATGGTAGCCAAACAAATTTTGCAAAAAGAAATGATCTAGACCTTTATTCAAGGTCACTGGGGTCAAATCTGTTATAAACACAATGCCTAGAAGCACGATATATGACTGAAAGGTTCCTTTGATGAAGCTCTACAAAGTTTATGAAAAGAAATGACCTAGACCCATATTCAAGGTCACAGGGGTCAAATCTGTTGAAAACCTTAAAACAAATTATTCTGATTAACCAAAAGGCCGAGAAGCATGCTATATTGGTGAAAGGTTCCTTGGATGAAGCCTAACAAAGTTTGTGAATGAAAATGACCTTGTCTTACTTTCAAGATCAGGGGGTAAAATATATGTTTAAATGTTTCTAAATGTCTTAACAGTAATAGATTTTAGGTGAATTTAGGGTTACAAGTTACAAGTTACAAGTAAGAGATTTATACCAGGTGAGCAATGCAGGCCTATTGGGCTTCTTGTTATACACACCACAGTACTGCATCAGGTGATGTCAAATTTGTCATGATTATAGCACCCCTGCTCGTTTTTGTTAGGTATTAAGATTGGACAGATTAATCGATTTGAATGGTTCAGATTAGAAGTGGGAGGAGCTCCCACTTCTAATCTGAACCATTCAAATACAGTACATATACTTAATACATAGTAAAGTCTAAAATCTCGAAACTAATACTTGTTGAATATTTCTCTGTGTATCTAACTGGAACGATAGAGAACTATAACTTTTACGTTATAAGCCCCCTGTAACCTATTTTTAAGCACCATAGAAGATAATTACAGCAAATATAGTACATGTAAATGAGCATATATGTTCCCTCCAGACCTAGTATGTGTTTATAAACAGTTTTACAGTATATCACTTAGTCATCGGCAATCAGACCCATTGTTCGTGATGGCGGGAGGTAACAAGTTTGGCCTAATTAGACAGACCCATTAGATAATCCATATAAAGAGTAGAACGTAAAAAAAAATTGCTAATAACCCGACATCCGTCATCATCATTAATAATTCTTATATCATTAGTGTCCTTATCGGATCTATATTGGAACCTGTTACAATTTGTGTAGCCTCCAAATTAATCGATAATCATTCTGTTATCAATTGTGTTCTGTGATTGGATAAAAGAGGATGTAGAACGGATCTTGTTACAATTTGTATTACTCTATTCAGTTGATGAGTTTGACCCCAATTTTTCCTCCGATAAAAAGACCATGATTCACTCTGATCAATACCGGAAAGATCAAAAGGAAGACTGATTACACAACCTACATGTATAAGCAAATGCTCCACATGCATTATATTTTAAATCCTGATTTATGACTACCTTATAGATCTTTTGTTTAGATTTTGAAATTGCTTAATGAAAAAACTTAAGTTCAAAAGTATTTGACATAGAAAACTTTATAGTGAAATCTTAATTTATCAAGCCGACTAGTCTTTTTTAAAAAGAAAAGTTAGCTTTATAATTTGAAAAGGATTTTTGAGAATATTTTTTCTTTAATTTTTCAAATTTAAACTTTTTAATTGAGATATATTTCCTGTTTTCATCAATTCAAATATTTTCAGTTATTAATTGAAAAGAAAAATAATTGTATCTTGAAATAGCTAGGATACAAAAAAGATCATTTTACTTTTGTTTAAGCAGCCGCAGTGACAAGGTGTAAAGGGTGTCTAACATTCTGCTACCACTAGCCCTCCACCTCAAGGTTGAGGGTTCACAGCCTAGTCGTGGGCTTATCGCCAGGTACTGGCTGTTGGTTGTGGGTTTTCTCTGGGAAGTCTGGCTGTCCTCTGCCACTAAAACATAGCAACTCTTTAAATAACCATGTATACCTGTACGAAATTTTCAGTCGGATTCTGATCGGAAAAAGTGAAATTCCGATCAGATTCTTGTCGGATTCTTTGAAATGCAGTAAGAATCCGATCGGACACGGATTTTGAAGATAAATTCCGATTGGGTTTTGTGGAATAAATCTGTGTCTTGAAAAATCCTATTGGATTCCAGTCGGATTTTTTAAACAATTTTTATCAATATCTGGTTAAGACACGGATTTCTGAACTTAGACTTTTCTTCAGAATCTCCTGACACGGATTTTCCCACTTAGAGCATTTATACAGTTTGGGATTTTCATACTTAGAATATATTGAGTTTTGAGATAACTTTTTTTTTTTTATTTCTTCATTATTTGTATTCAGGATACATATAAAATGCATGCATGTGAACAATTAAATCAATATGTTCTAAAACTAAAAGTCATGTTGTAGATGCAAATGGATTTTGAAAAATGTTGCAATATATTTATGGTTTAAAATTGCTTTTTATTTTCCTTAACAAACTTATAACATCAATAATAGGCCTATATGTAACCAAAAAAAAATGTTTACTTAATTTCTATATAAGTAGCATGTCTACAGCTTACCAGGCTGTTCTAAGATAAGGATCAAGAATGTGTAAACATAGCAACTCTGACCATTCTGATTGGTCAGTTTTAAACTGATACACATGTACAGGAAGTGGTGAGCTGTAGAGGTCAATCCCTCAAGTCATGGATGTTGGTTGCATTGTGTGATGGATTATGAATTATGTGAATTTCTGACAAAATGATGGACATCAGCAAGAGGAGAAAATACCAGAACACTTGAATACCACAACTACAGGTTAGTATGAAAAAACTAATACTGTTTTAATGTATATTTGGTGTGATACATGCAGTATAATAACAGTAGTACTATAATTAGGTCAAGTACAGTTTGCTAACAGTTTGGTTCTGGTATATTTGTTTGTAAAATGAAAAATATGCTGCTAATTGTACATATACATACTTAAATGCATTGTAAACAAATCAGTTAATAAAAATACAAGTACTTAGAATGTGTTTAGTCTACATGTAAAAGTGTGCAAGTACAATATAAATTCCAGGGAATTTGAATGTGCCAGACAAGAATTTAGCAGTTGAAATCAAACTGAAAAATGTACTATTATTGTAGATGTTATAATGTTAATTTTATAACAAGTCAAAAAGATTTTGGATACTTATATGTATGCAACACAACTGAGAAATTTTACAAAACCTCAGAAGAATTAAAGCTGCTCAGTTTTGTATGTTTATGTATACATGTGTACTGATGAAGGTTTGCTTGGGGACCCTGCCTCCAGGTGGCCAGAGCCCCACTGGGGTTTCATAAGGGGATTATTTAGTTACCAGCAGCCTATAAAGATATATATCAAAAACAGGAAGTCTATCTTTCATAAGAATGTGGATATACAGTATTACCCAAATCAACTCATTCAACAAAAAATGTATATCAATTTTACACAACACAGAAATGAAGTCTTTGTAAAATTATAATTGACATGGTATTTTTGTATAAATTACTACTTATTTATCTGGTAATTCAAATTTTGAAAAACGGTGATCCATGCATGCAAAATTCTCTGAAAAGCATTGTACCAGTGATATCTACAATGGTTTATAAGATAGAGTTATATATGTGGTTCAACATTATTAACTATATCGAGGTCTGCATACTGTTTCCAATGAAATATTTTTCAGGCAGAAAATATGGTCAGTTCTTAACATTTTACTACCTATATATATATATATAAAGAAATTAGCTAAATAATCATCCAATGTTTGTTAGTGTGATCTTTTTTTCATTTAATGTTTACAGGTACATTCCAGCAAAAAACCTCAGATGTGACCCCTGAGTTGTCAACTAGGAGCTGAAGAGTCTGATAAGATTTGCACAATACCAACAATTAAGAAAACAGAATAAATTATTAATAACAAATTGTTCTTGGTCATTTTGTTCTATATAAGTTCAAACATTATTAATGGAGATTTATACCAACAGAGGTTGCCGGTTTATGCAATTGCCCAATGATTAAATATACCTGGGCAAGTAGCTGAATCAAATTAAGGTCTGGTCAGAAATCCGATCAGAAAATGCCTGAAAATCCGATCAGAAATTGGCAGAAATCCACTAAAAATCCGATCGGAAAATGGCAGAAATCCGATTGGATAGGGAACAGAAATCCGATCGGAATTTCTCCAAAAATCCGATCAGAATATCTTCAAAAACACGATCGGAATTTACTGGGATTCCGGCTAAAAAAGTCAGTCGGATTTTATTCCGCCTCAATTTGTAAACCCGCCTGGATTTTTTTTTACGTACGGATTTTCCATATATGGAAAATCCGACACTACTCATTTCAATATTACGCCCCTGTTTTCCGACTGGATTTTAAAAGTACGACTGGATTTTTGGTAAAGAATAAAGAAGGTGAAAAAAATCTGTACAGATTTTGCTTTAAAAAATCCGTACGGATTCCGACTCTGGTCCGACTGAATTATTTCGTACAGGTAGCTGTTCATTTGACGCAAATTTTTTATTTTCTAAAGATTTTACATTAAATGCATAATAGACATATTATCATCATCTCATCAGACGTGTAAATAAACATGTTTTGTATATCATTAAGCTAACAATGCTCCTAACAGTTAGGCTGTAGGTAGATGATCAATAGAGTAGAATGCTGAATCAGGTGTCAGATTTGTCCTCTTTATTGACACTATCAGTGGAGCAGATGACAGCTCGATCAATGAACGGATACAGAAGCGATGTACAGTATGACTAATGCTTAGTTATTATTTTGTGAGCTGCAAGTGAGGGTCAGATGTTGTCGGTGTGAATGAGTTGTTTACTAGCAGAAGTCAATATTTACATCATGTGTTTGAACTGTGTGTCATCATAAAGTGTCTGTCTGGCTGTTAAAAACAAGGTCCACAGGTGTCTGAAAAAATAGTGTCAACAGTTGTCTGAAAAAAGTGTCAACAGGTGTCTCAAAATATAGTGTCAACAGTTGTCTGTGCAAATTAGTGTCAAAAGGTGTCTGTGTAAAACAGTGTCAAAATTGGCGTCTGAAAAAAAAGTGTCAACAGTTGTCAGAAATAAAGTGTCAACAGATGTCAGAAAATAAAGTGTCAACAGTTGTCTGAAAAAAACAGGATTGGCAGGTATCAGTCAGGAAAATAAACATTGTTTGTCTGGATGTGTAAATTAGGGTTATCAGTTGTTTAGATGTCTACAACGGGGGCATCACTTTTCTGGATGTTAAGATAATAAATATAAGGGTATCACTTTTCTGGATGTTAAGATAATTGATATAAGGGTATCACTTTTCTGGATGTTAAGATAATAAATATAAGGGCATCACTTTTCTGGATGTTAAGATAATTGATATAAGGGTATCACTTTTCTGGATGTTAAGATAATTGATATAAGGGTATCACTTTTCTGGATGTTAAGATAATTAATATAAGGGTTTCACTTTTCTGGATGTTAAGATAATAAATATAAGGGTATCACTTTTCTGGATGTTAAGATAATTGATATAAGGGTATCACTTTTCTGGATGTTAAGATAATTGATATAAGGGTATCACTTTTCTGGATGTTAAGATAATTGATATAAGGGTATCACTTTTCTGGATGTTAAGATAATTAATATAAGGGTATCACTTTTCTGGATGTTAAGATGATTGATATAAGGGTATCACTTTTCTGGATGTTAAGATGATTAATATAAGGGTATCACTTTTCTGGATGTTAAGATGATTAATATAAGGGTATCACTTTTCTGGATGTTAAGATAATAAATATAAGGGCATCACTTTTCTGGATGTTAAGATAATAAATATAAGAGTATCACTTTTCTGGATGTTAAGATAATTAATATAAGGGTATCACTTTTCTGGATGTTAAGATAATTAATATAAGGGTATCACTTTTCTGGATGTTAAGATAATTGATATAAGGGTATCACTTTTCTGGATGTTAAGATAATTGATATAAGGGTATCAGTTTTCTGGGTGTCTAGAATATGGATATCAGTTGTCTTAGGTTGTTGAAGATAAGTTGTCTAAATGTCATAGTTTTTAGGTCATCTGACCCGAAGGGTCAGGATGACCTATAGTCATCATGCTTCGTCCGTCGTCGTGCGCCGTGCGCCGTGCGTCGTGCGCCGTGCGCCGTCCGTAAACTTTTCCATTTAAACATCTTCTTCTCATAAACCAAAAGGCCCATAGACCCAATATTGGGCTTGTGCCATGCTGGGATGAAGGGGTACCAAGTTTGTTCAAACAAATGACCTTGACCTTCATTCAAGGTCACAGGGGCCAAAAAGGTCAAAATCTTTGAACGACTTCTTCTGAATAACCAAAAGGCCCAGAGACCTGATATTGATCCTGTGTTATGCTGAGATAAAGGGCTACCAAGTTTGTTCAAAGAAATGACCTTGACTTTCATTCAAGGTCACAGGGGACAAAACGGTCATAATTTTTAAACGACTTCTTCTGAATAACCAAAAGGCCCAGAGACCTAATATTGGGCCTGTGGCATGCTGGGATAAAGGGCTACCAAGTTTGTTCAAACAAATGACCTTGACCTTCATTCAAGGTCACAGGGGCCAAAAAGGTCAAAATCTTTGAACGACTTCTTCTGAATAACCAAAAGGCCCAGAGACCTGATATTGGGCCTGTGTTATGCTGGGATAAAGGGGTACCAAGTTTGTTCAAACAAATGACCTTGACCTTCATTCAAGGTCACAGGGGCCAAAAAGGTCAAAATCTTTTTAAACAACTTCTTCTGAATAACCAAAAGGCCCAGAGACCTGATATTGGTCCTGTGTTATGCTGAGATAAAGGGCTACCAAGTTTGTTCAAAGAAATGACCTTGACCTTCATTCAAGGTCACAGGGGACAAAACGGTCATAATTTTTAAACGACTTCTTCTGAATAACCAAAAGGCACAGAGAACTAATATTGGGCCTGTGGCATGCTGGGATAACGGGCTACCAAGTTTGTTCAAAGAAATGACCTTGACTTTCATTCAAGGTCACAGGGGCCAAAACGGTCATAATCTTTAAACGACTTCTTCTGAATAACCAAAAGGCCCAGAGCCCTGATATTGGGCCTGTGGCATGCTGGGATAAAGGGCTACCAAGTTTGTTCAAAGAAATGATCTTGACTTTCATTCAAGGTCACAGGGACCAAAACGGTCATAATCTTTAAACAACTTCTTCTGAATAACCAAAAGGCCCAGAGACCTGATATTGGGCCTGTGGCATGCTGGGATAAAGGGCTACCAAGTTTGTTCAAAGAAATGACCTTGACTTTCATTCAAGGTCACTGGGGCCAAAACGGTCATAATATTTAAACATTTTCTTCTGAATAACCAAAAGGCCCAGAGACCTGATATTGGGCCTGTGGCATGCTGGGATAAAGGGCTACCAAGTTTGTTCAAAGAAATGACCTTGACCTTCATTCAAGGTCACAGAGGCCAAAACGGTCATAATCTTTAAACAACTTCTTCTGAATAACTAAAAGGCTCAGAGACCTGATATTAGGCCTGTGGCATGCTGAGATAAAGGTCTACCAAGTTTGTTCAAATAAATGACCTTGAACTTCATTCAAGGTCACAGGGCCAAAAGGGTCAAAATCTTTAAAACAACTTTTTCTGAATAACCAAAAGGCACAGAGATGTGATATTGGGCTTGTGGCATGCTGGGATAAAGGTGTGTCAAGTTTGTTTAAAGAAATGACCCTGACATTCATTCAAGGTCACAGGGGCCAAAAGGGTTTGTTGTCAAGTTTACTCACTAGGAATAAGCTGAAACTTGCCAGAAATGATTCTGAGATGATGCTAATTAAGTGTTGTTATTTTTAGGTTTGTTCAAAATTCAAGATGGCCGCCACAGCCGCCATTTTGAATACACATTTTAAACTTCTCAAGTTCTACCAGTGGAATTGAGCTGAAACTTGCCAGAAATGATATCCTGAGATGGTCCCAACAAAGTGTTGTTATTTTTCAAGCCCATCAGAAATCCAAGAAGGCCACTATCTTGAACTTGGCAATCTATACAGGCATATTATAACTTGATTTAATGACTACACGTATTTTCATAGTGATTTTACAATTGGTAGTCAGATGACCGTTAAGGCCCGTTGGGCCTCTTGTTTTTAGATATGAGTATTAGTTGTCTGGATGTCTAAAACAAAGGTATGTGAATTAATTGGACCTTATGAAAGATATCCAAAACATTGTTATCATAGTTATGAAGAAAAAAGAAATGGCTATTCTTTTGACATTGGACATTAAGACTTTCATGATTTTAGAACTGACCAGTAAAAATTAGTTCTTAAATTTACTTCTTGTTTATATAAGAATTCAATCTTACAAAATTTTGGGGGTGCACACACAAACATGGAATGAGGAAGGGATAAGTTTAGGTGAAATCCTGATGGCTTGGGGTATTGACTTTGGGTGACTTATCTGTCAACGTGACTTCTGCGGTTCCTGTCTCACTGGCGGAGGTCAGTTCAATGTTTGGCATGAGGGGGGGGGGGGGGGGGGGGGGGGGGGGGGGGTCACTTGCATCAGACATCATTTAAACCAGGGGTTCAGAATTATTGATGTGTGACAATTGCTTACTTTCAGGCTGCCCAGGATTTGTCAGTAAATAAAGCGCTATATGTTTGTGAAATAGCAGCAGGCCAAATTGGGAAGGTTGTCTGCTGCATATAAATAAATGGATCAGTCTGTCAAATTTTCTGAATTGGTTGTTGCTGATCACTTAATGGATTGTTCAGTAGTAACACCGGCCGGATACTATTACAACAAGTTTTTTGTACCTGAGGGAGAGCTGCGATGAACTGAACCTAACAATCAATAGAGCTCGCCACAGTCACAATGGCTGAACACACTCAGCCGTCCATAAATTTAAACTTTTTTTTTACGAAAGCCATTTCAAGTTAAGATAAAATTTAATTACTGGTTTGAATAAATTTATTTCGTTATATAGTTGTAATAAAGTAAACATTGTTGGACTCATCCATCTTGGGTAGGGTTTCCAAGGCAACAGGCACTGGCAGAATTCCGTTAGACTTGGGATGAGTCATCGTCGCCTGTTCTAGGAAAGCACGTTCTAGCCGGTGTGTAATTATCGTGGTGTACAGAGGGCCGGCTACTCACATGTCGGGAGATGGAGGCCAAGGAACCAAGACCCACCACTTGGTTTGCATTCTTCTAATGTCTTTTATAGGTTCCATTGTGTTTCCGTCACTATCTGTGATACGACATTTGTGTATTCATTAGGGCATAACCACACTTTATTTTCTACTGTCTGCATCATTTATGGGTAATCTTGATGTAAGTTTATTGTAGATGTGTGTCATAAATGGATAGATATACAGATATATAGATATCATGAATTGGTAGATACATAGATGTAGAATTAATGAATTGGTATATGAAGAGATGCAGAATTCATGAATTGGTATATAAAGAGATGTAGAATTCATGAATTGTTATATTAAGAGATGTATAATTCATGAATTGTTATATTAAGAGATATATAATTCATGAATTGGTAATTAACATGCAGAGATGTAGATATTAGGAATTGGTAGATACAGAGATGTAAATATAATGAATTAGTAGATATACAGAGATATATATCATGAATTGATAGATACAGAGATGTTGATATCATGAATTGATAGATACAGAACCAGAGATATTGATATCATGAATTGGTAGATACAGAGATATTGACATCATGAATTGGTAGATATACAGAGATATATACCATGAATCAGTAGATAGAGATATTGATATCATGAATCAGTAGATAGCTATATTGATATCATGAATCAGTAGATAGAGATATTGATATCATGAATCAGTAGATAGCTATATTGATATCATGAATCAGTAGATAGAGATATTGATACCATGAATCAGTAGATAGAGATATTGATATCATGAATCGGTAGATAGAGATATTGATATCATGAATCGGTAGATAGAGATATTGATACCATGAATCAGTAGATAGATATATTGATGCAATGAATAGAAGATATACAGAGATATATATCATGAATTGGTAGATACAGAGATATATATCATGAATCGGTAAATAGAGATATATATATCATGAATTGGTAGATACAGAGATGTAAATATCATGGATTGGTAGATATACAGAGATATATACCATGAATCAGTAGATAGAGATATTGATATAATGAATTTGAAGCTATACAGATATATTGATATCATGAATTGGTAGATATACAGAGATATATATCATGAATCGGTAAATAGAGATATATATCATGAATTGGTAGATACAGAGATGTAAATATCATGGATTGGTAGATATACAGAGATATATACCATGAATCAGTAGATAGAGATATTAATATAATGAATTGGTAGCTATACAGATATATTGATATCATGAATTGGTAGATACAGAGATATTGATATCATAAATTGGTAGATATACAGAGATATATACCATGAATCAGTAGATAGAGATATTGATATCATGAATCGGTAGATAATCAGAGATATATATCATGAATCGGTAGATAGAGATATTGACATCATGGATTGGTAGATACAGTAAGGAACTGTACTAGTTTTCTATAGAAGTTAAACTGTCATTAAAAGTGGTCTATATGACAGGTTAATTTCTTATGATTTGTATTCTCCAATGGGAGGTAGACATTCATTACAGGTGTTTTATTTGTGACATTTGGTAGAAAGGATACATTTCCTTTTTCTTTTTGTACTTGAACAGAATGACAAATATTTTATTATTATACAATGTATAGGTTCTTATAGTACAACAAATCCAATGTTTATCTGTAATGATTTTTCTCATTTACCCCTGAAGACACATTTGAACCCTTCCAAATTCAAAGGTGGGAACAGTTCATTATGAAATATCAGGGGTGAATGACTTGATCAAGGCCGAGGAACTAATTATCAAAATGTCACATAATTTTACGATCCATTTTCACTAGTCTAAACAGAAGATAAAGATTTGAGAAACAGTTTTGTTTGAGCAGTGGCGTCTTACAATGTACTATTGGGTTGAACATTATTATTGTTTTGCTGGCAGTATCACATCTGTTAATGGATGAAGGGAGGTAACTCTAAAATATTAGAGGATTGGTTGATAAAAACTAGTGAAAGACTTCAGAAGGGGAAAACAGTGAAAAGCAATGAAAGTGTTTCCCCTGTTTAACTGGAACAAGAGCATTCATGGGGATCACATTTCACTGCAAGGTGTTTTTACTGGAACATGATCATATCATCAAATATTCCTCAAACGTTCGGTCCTGAATTTTATACATATTGTCAAACTTAAAACTAAAGGGAAAACAGGTCTGCAATTCCTCATTTAGTTCATCTCAAGTTATACTGTCCTTGTATAGCTGGGAAATATCACAGGAGAAGCAGCCTGTTCTCCAACAAAGGAAAAAGGATACCAGATATTGTATTGTAAAAGGTGTGCATTGATTAGGTTGCCTTACAAGGGTGAGCTGTTGGGAATTTCCATTTAGCTCAGAGGTAGAGCAGCGGGATTGAGAGCCAAGGGTCGCGGGTTCAAGCCCCAGTGATGACACTGTATCACTTTTAGGTGTCGTTTTACGATATAACATGAAACTTTCATTGTATATAAACGTAACCTGCTATTCTATGTGCTCGTTATATAATACATATTTATGATTTATTATACGTGTCAGTCCTGTATCTTACCTGAGAGTACATATGTTTGTGACGTCATTGATAGTGTTGGGTATTTTCACTTTTTGTGGCACTGTACGCTTGGACTAATGGCGCAACGTAAGCAGGGTTTTCATAGTTGCTATGGAACCTCGAAAATAATTACAAGGAATTTGAATGGTATACCGGTACATGTCTGCTGTGTGTTAATATAGGATATTCACAGAAGTTTGTACCACAAAATTATCTTAATTGCTTCAAAAAACCACAAGGAAAAGTACCCACTAACATTTTGTGTTTTTCAGTATATGGATGATTGAATGACGGACTGTATTATTTTTGTGATGATAAATATATATTTAACAGTTCTTTCCTTTTCATTTTAGCATACAAAGAGCATGGCGATCCTATTCCCGCAGGAAACGCATTGTTGACAGTGATTCGGACACCGACTCCGCCGAGGAACTAGAAGAACTTAAGATATTGCATGATGGCAGTGAGAAGCAAAATATGACCCAGACAAACACGGACTGTTCACCCCAAAGTGAAGCTGTTAATGCTGTCTTGGAGAATGTGTCTCAATCGGAGAGTCTAAGTGAACGGAACTCTTCTGAGGAACGGGATTGCCACATAGAGAAGCGTAGTTCCTCGGAGGATAAAGAGTATTCCCCGGGACCCCTGTTTACCTCCCCTGCCCACAGACTCGTTAGCAAAGTTCGGTATGAACACGATAGTGATTCGTTGTCGTCTGACTATTCCGAGTTTTCCGCCCCACTGAAGGATCTAGCTGACAGTGAGGTTACCATTATAGAGCGGCAACAGTTAGCAGAGGGCAATATTCAACAGTCTCCTAGAAATACGTCCAGTAATGTGATAAGAAAACCCTTCGAATCAGATGAGGACTTTAGCAGACGTATAAGAAAACTGAACTTTTTAAGCATTGCGCAGGAATTCGCGGAACTGAAAAAAGTGAATCGTGATATATTACCTTTTGACCTCCATAAAGGTCAGCAGTTTTCTGAAAGCTCCTGTAGTGATACAAGCTCTGCTCCCACTTCACAACTCTCGTCAGAAATGAATACTCCCAGTGATCCGTCAGATTCCTTTGTGCAACTTAATAACGGCGTGAACAATCTTATGTCAAAAGATCTTAATAGCAATATCGACAATGGCAACGTTGATGATAGGCACAACAACTCATTGTCTACGGCAACCACTTACTCAAATAAGTCAAATGATAATCTTCCAGCAAATAGTTCCAATACAACCACTACTTCTTCCAGCACTGTCAGAGTAGCAAAACGCAGCAGAGACCTAGAGGAGGAAAATAGAAACAAGGGAGATAAGTCGGATGTGACTGACAAGGGAGATAACCCTTACAATGATGAAGGTGACGGTGATTTTGATGTGTACAATATAGAAACAGCAGTACCGCAAATGAACTGGGAAATACTCGGACAACAGTTAGAACAAGTGACTTTACATCAGCAGTCACTAAGGCAACAACGTCAACAGCAGCCAGAACTACAGCAGCAGCCTGAACAGAAACCACTGGTAAGTCCTTCACATCACTTACTAACAATTATCCCAAATTAGAGGAAAAAAAAGAAATACTTGAGCTCTCATGCTTTTTTCAAGCTTGAAAAATTGTTGGAGTTCAAGTCTGTGCTTGAAATATGCTGGAAAATAGGAGTACCTTTAAAAAGTACATGAATTCAGTCTGTATATTCCATTTAAATTTTCCAGAATTTGTTTTCAGGAAAAGCTGTTTTGAGTTTTGTTCCAACAAGGTTTACAGACAATATTTTTTCAGAATAATAGAACTACCAGCTCATTTTTTTCAACTTCAAACTTGGAATGTTATTTTCAATGAATAACAAGCAGTCAGCAATTTTCTCTAAAACTATCCAACAATGTCCGATTATAGTATGGTTAAAAGAAGTTTATTGCAAATTTCTTCAAACAGTCAGAAAACTTGTACAGATTGTCTTTGAATTATAGATTTAAATGACATATGGTATATACAATTACTACCACAAATATTGCAGAATGGGCTGGGAATATACTTTTGAAACAGTCAAGGGGAGATAAATCTTCCCTCCCTCGCCATACACTATGGAATATTGTATGACTTTGTAGGATATTGAAACACACCACTGTGACTATATATATAGACAGAAATGAAACCTATACTCACAAGAGCTGTATTTTCTGCCGTTTTAATCAATATATGGATTCTGACCTGGAATGTTACGTCAGCACGTTATACTCCCACAGCTTCCTCTCCGGATCTCTCCAGTCTTCTGGCGTTTGTCCATCAATCTGTAAAAAAAAAATACTGCCCATCCTTATCAAGCAGTAATCAATAAATGTGATGGGTTTGTTACCCTGGTGGCGATTCTGAAGGATTTATCCTCCAGGGCAGCCAAATATATTATAGTTGATCGACATACTTAGCCATTCATGGAAACGTTTTCTAGTCCTGGTGAAATATTTCACTGGATAGCTGATGAATTTTGGCGGTGTATAACTGATGCTACTCATAAATATTTGTAGAGCAATGAATTTCGTATTTTTAACATGCATATCATTGTAGAATTGGATGAAATACAGTTGAAATCAATCAAAGTAACTCGATCAGAATCATTTTGGACATTTCTGGATTGATGTATTGAAATTGGACAAGGGAGATAACTCTGTATTGATCTCTCCATCACCTGATCAAAGGAATGCTGCCATTTGTGTTGAGAGATTAGATCTGTCTACATGTCTATATTTAATTGTCTGGCTATGTCAGCATCCGTATCTCCTCATCAGGCTGCAGCCTCTCTAATTGGCTGCTTCCCTGTTAGAAAAAACACCTTCAAACATATTAAACATGTAGGTAGTACCTTTATCATGCAAGAAAAATAAGAAAAAGATTTTTTTATGTATATACTTATCCCAGATCAATGGGACAAGCTGATGGTTTAGCTTATTGTAGGGGAGATCTGAAAGAACTGCTGAAGGTCTTGTAGCTAGATTCTCGATGATTAGGTGTGGACTGAACATAACTTTTCTATTATGTCATTAAAATATACAGGAGAATATTGACAGAAGACAGGAAATTATAACCAATGACTATCCATGTAAGTCTTCTTTATTGGTGCGGTTTGGTATGGACCGTTCCTCGGGGACCAGTGATGAAGCTGATGGGGAGAAAATCCGGGGCTAATGAAGTTGGGTCCAGATAAACCCAGTGTATATAGATAATCAGCGGGAAAGTGGATCAGCCCAATACGGCCCAGTAATGAAGGGGTATATGTCTCTGTATAGTCACAAACATTAGCCCGGCTCTCCACAGCCTAATAGGGGGGATGCTAGCCGGCTATTTATGTTACACTGCCCATTATTGTTGAGGAGATATAAGGGCCTTTCTGTACTGGGACAATCCTGTTTGATGGGACGATGATTTGTATATGTATGTTAAGCATGGATTTGATCTGGATAAAGATAGGGAGGTAATGGTCTCTCCCCCTTTATGGAACGAGTTCTACAGGTGAGATTTTATTTTATGTTGTGTTCGTGTTGTAGCTGCGGAGGTATGGGATTTACACTGACATTAAGGGGTGATAACTCTGATGTCTGTTGCGATGTGGATTACACATAGATTTGATTTTCACATAAAAAGTTTGATCTAAAATCTGAATATCGTACTTTTCACATTTTCAAAGGTCAATTGCTGTAAGACATTTCAATTTGGATAACATGCAACTTCTGTTAGTGTTACTAGCATCAGAATATTGATTTAGCTTTTTCGAAACTGCAATTATCAGTACAATAAATTGGCACAACAACATGTTATTAAATACAATGAATCATTGAAAATAAAGGTTTATATTTGTTAAATTATTGACTATTTCAATTGTCACCTATTAAAGACAGCCTTATTTTGTGTTCTAGATATTTAAGTATAAATTATAAAACCCAACATTTTTATAAATTTTCCCACTCTTGCAACTGATATCGTCAAAATTATTGTGTTCATAACAATTACATGGATGTCATCAGCAAATCACCTGGTATTGCCCGGAGTGGGGAAATAGTTCTCTCTGACTGCGCTATAATCTTTGAACTGTTTACCATTTGGAGCGAAATTAATTAAAATATGGAAATTGTCAAAACTACCGGTACTTACTGTTTCCTAAAAAATAAAGTATAGCATCATGTGATTTACAAAGTATTCTTCCATATGCTGCCCATTGTATTCCAAGACATATAAGTTGTAATTGAACCAGACAAGTGAGAATTTCTTGACCCGCTGCATGTGTCACTAGTACTAAGTTGATAGTTCCTGTTAAGTATACTGAACTATGAAAGTAGCACATGCCCGTTAATAACCGTCGTTCATTAGGAGTGAGACTCCCTCATTTTGACCAAAAATGACCAATATCCCTTGAAATTTTCATCATTTAAGTTCAAACTCACACAAATTCAAAATCTACATCCTTTGGTCAAATGATAACCTAATAGTTACTGCAAGGTGTGTGTAGTGATCATAACTGGTGTGTCTGGATAAAATAAATAATTGATTTTGATATTATAAAAAGCGAAAGACAATTTGAGCAATGCAGTTTCAGTTGCATTTTGCACACTTTTTCCCTCATAGGAAGTTTCCAGGGTTATAACACCTATGCTATCACATATTTTGACAGTGAGTTCAAAGGGCTGGTACAAAACCATGCATAAATATGTATACACCAAAACAAAATCTCACACAACCATTTTCCCTTGGCAGGAAATGCTTGCCTGACAAAACCAAATAAATTTAAAAAACTTACCAATTCAGAAAAAATATTTATAAAGTATGATATTGTGAAGAAGTTAAATTGGGTATCCTGAGAATAAAAGTGCTGGGACTATTCTGTAAATATTGTCCATAAAGCCATACTTGGCAGTGAGTTTTACTTAAACTTATTGATTTTTTCGTCTGTGTTTATTTTGCTGGAACAACAGGAGCAGTAATCAATATCTAGCAAAGCAAAACAATCGGCTACATTCCAGAGCAGCCTGTTGTAGTGTGACTTAATGTATATTATACGTAGCTGGTATATTTGCTTTTTAATTTTTGTCGCAAAATGTTGAAAAGCTTGGCAATGAAATCTGGGATTCCATAGTTTATTGATAGTGTGCATATATATATACTGGTGATATTTGAAAGCTAGACTCAGCTACCGTGGTGTGGAAATTTTCACCTATTTCCTTGGCATTAAATCTCGATCTGCAAATATATCCACACATGAACATATTCAAAGGCCCAATATACGTAACTTCAGGAAATTTTTCGGGTTTCTGAAAAATTATGAAAAAAATCCAGTTGATAACCATGCAAAAATAAGCATTAAACGAAGTAAACATAACAAAGAATTGAAAATAATTCAGGTGGGGCCAACTTCAACATCAAACCGAAGGTAGAAGACGGTTTCAAAAATAGACATGTGTTTACAAATACAAATGTACTGTGTTTCAACTCAAGCTGTACCAGTAACCACGTAGGAATTCATCTTGAATATTGCTACTATCAGTTGATCTTAACTAAATCTGTAAACAGAATAAGTTATTAGCCTTGATTTTAGCTTCAATTTTTGCCGAAACTCAAGCCTAATAACTTATTTTATTCATAGATTTAGCTAAGAATAACTGATATCAGCAATATTCAAGATGAATTCCTTCGCGGTAACCGGTACAGCAGCAGTTGAAACACGCTATTTGTAAACACGCGTCCATTTCGAACCGTCTTCTACCTTCGGTTTGTTGTTGAAGTGGGCCCCACCTGAATTATTTTCAATTCTTTGGATTTTTTTGTCCAGAGTTTCTTGTTAGTTACCGCTCAGGTTTACTTCGTTTTAGGCTTATTTTTGCATGGTTATCAACTGGATTTTTTTTCAGAATTTTTCAGAATCACAAAAATTTCCCTGAAGTTATGTATATTGGGCCTTTAAACACCACTCAAACTCCACTTTGTATAACAGTATTATAGCTATAGGTATACATAGTCCAAAACAGCGTTAAAATTTCATCACCATAACTGGTTCGGAGGTAGACTGAGCGAAAAAAAATTTCACACACGAAAATATTGGCTTTTATATATATAAAATCCTCATAATTAGCTGGCTTAATTATAAAGGTGGACGGAAAATTGTTGGAAGCCATTCATATTTACGGGTCCTAATCATCCTATAACATTGCTAAGATATGTGACTTAATAAGCAATTAAGAAACCTTTTATTCTATATGAACTGTATAGCTTTTAAAAAATAATTCTGAACGAAACCAATGTCTTGCAGGATCGACTGTCACAAATGAAAAAAGATGGCTTGACTATATATACAGCATTCTTAGTGTGGAAATACAAAGTTGTCATTATCTAGAGTTCGAACACATGGTAATCGGCTATTACAGCCAGCATCCCATATCTTCTATGATGAAAACCTGATGCCAACCGTAATCAAGAGATCTTTCTAAATCGTAGCTGGATTATTCATTCCGACTGGAAACCTAAAATCTCTGTCATTGTGATAATGTTACAGTCCTAATGACAAGAAAAATCTGATCAAAATCAGTGAGTATTTCAAATTAGAAATAAAAAAAAGGAACTTGTTGGCATGGAAACCAATGTAAATCCAGCTTTGTGATGGTATTTGCGATTGTTCCATGCCTCAATAGACTAAGTGATTGTCTGGTCTGGGGTCTGGGGAGGGGGGGGGGGCACCGTGGGGAGGCTAAACTTTGATAATGGAGGGTGATGTTTGGATATGATCTCTAATTGGTATCTCCATGTGATATGTACCGGTAATGTCAGTACAGAGTCATTTTTACTGCTCACCTAAGCTTTACCCTGTGACACAACGTCTGGCATTTACATTTACCATGTAACTTTTTTTGGTAGATTAATTCCCCTCTTCGCCTCAATAACTTTAATTGTGATATTTTTTTCATGCAATTTATATCAAAGATGACAGCCATGGCTTATATTTTTGGATGAAACATCAAAATTTGTCTTTTTTTTTCTGTTCTGATTTCAAAATGTTTATTGCTCAGGGTTTGTTGGCCAAATTGTGTATTATGTAAGGGATGTGATAATTTATGATGACTAGAAGTTCATCACTGAGTTCTGGTTGAGGTAGTCCCTGGGTACTGGCCACAGCTTGATGGTTTAATTACTCTGGCTTATTTCCACCAATGAAACATAATACATCTTTAGATGATCACTAAGTTGATTTAATTGGACAAAAGACAAACCAAACCATTCTGATATTGTTTGACAAATTTCATAACAAGCTCCAATTAAAATTTTTTAAATATTTATGTTTTTAGATTTATTAAATGATTTTTCTTATCTGTTAATACTGGTTCAGAGATCTATGGAATCGAAAATAACAGAACAATAAAGGTCCTATACATGGTGACCATTTGATGTACAATTTGGGATGAATTTCATATGTGGCGTTCACTGGCGGATTTTTTTCAGTCAGCATTGTTTGTAGAAATTTCATTGAATTTCCTTTAAGATCTTTCCATGCAAACAGCAAATGACTGATGATCAGGGTGGCATTTTCTTACGGCCATCATGATATACGTATACTTCAAGCCAGGCAACAAATAGCAATACAAAGATAAGGTAATTGGAATGACACATGTTGGTGTGTTATGTTCCTATTCTGCGGTCTGGAGGATCTGAAACAGTCGATTGCTGATAAGAAAATAAAGAATGCACATGGTTGCTGCACTATAACTTCCTTGGGTAAATCTAACGTGCCGCTGTGTTTGTTCGACGGAAGGTGTAGCTTCATGACCACTGCTGCAACAAACATGTCTACGATAAAAAAGACTCAACAAATTTTACATGCTGCCTGTGTCTGTTGGTCCGAAGGTGTAACTTTACCCAGTACTGCATGCAACAAACCTGTCTGCGATAATAAGACTTATTGGCATGTCTTAAAGTTACCGCGATGCATCACTTTTTAAAATATAAACTATTTATTTTACAACAATTATGAAACAAGTTATCCAACTTATATTAATCACTCTTGTTGGCCTGGGTGTTAGCACGCGAGGAGTCTTATTGTGGGAGGAAACTAGAGTACCCAGAGAAAACCCACGTGGTCGGGCAGGTGACCCCCCATACCTTTTCACGTCCATTCGGGGAATTGAACCCCAGCCGCCTTGTAGAAAGTCAAGTGCACTATCCACTGCACCTGTGGCACCTGACCGTCCCTGCATGCATCACCTGGTCCCCATTGTCTGTGTATTATGCTTTAGAAATATCTTCATAAAAAAATTGAAATCTGGATGAAATTAAAATTTTCCGTGCGTACATAGTCATGATTAAAAAAAAAAATGCATCATTAGAAGCAAAAACTTTAAAGTTCACCATGAATGGGATGTCTTGTTATGTTATGATGTGGCCGTGTCTAGTGCCAAGTTTGAACACCAGGGGGAGCCACAGGTCAAGAATGTGCAATACCGTACAGCTTTATATAGCTAAAGATAAGGTGTATCTGATGTTACTGTAATGAAATATCAAAGTAGAAATCATGTGTTAGCACCATTAATGCAGTGTTGTTTTGGCACATCCTCCGCTACCCAGGGCTCATTTCCGTGTGAACGTGTCGATGAGCCCAATCTAGACACTTTGTACTCAAATTAAGGGGCGTAGTGTTCAAAACTAACATCATCTAACGTCTTTTTTCCAGATGATGCTCTCTGTGAAAATGATTTAAAAGATATGTAACCCCTCGGCAGTAAGGCATTCTGGTCTCTGTGGAGTTGAACCATAGATAGAAGATTAGAAGCAAAGAGATAACATCGAAGGCCATCTTTGAATCTGAAATGTTTCTCAGAGAGGACTGTCGGAAATCATAACTTAATGGACGTCCTTCAAAATAATTCAAAGGAAACCTTTCTTGCATTTGATTGGTATCTCTTAGATAAGATTTATCCATGGAGCGTTTCACCTTCAATATACCTGTTGGGATATTAAATGTTGTGAAAGATTTAGATCAAACCTCCAGGTGACAAATCTTTTTTATTTCTTCATTTACAGCAAAAAGAGATTTTCTTTTTTTAAATTAGACCACATTTCTTAATACTGTAAGAAGTAAGAAATTACAGTTTCTTTTCAAACCCAAGGAACGATATTTCATTCAATATGGGTAACATATTGTGGCTTAATATTTATGTACAAATTGTTCAAAATTGAAGACAACAATGTCACACATCATGATTACTACGCAATTCTTCATACTTATTGACTTTATAAAAGCAACATTTTTCATCAAGATTTTAGATTTTGGTTATCCAAATAAGTGCCCTCGTTAATTGTAACTAGTTTTTTTAGACGCCCTGGGTGCTAATTTTGGTGAATAGGTGAGACTTGATATTATTTTGGGGTAGAATTTAACTTTTCTCGCAACACGCATATTGTGGTGACTGGGTTAAGTTAACTTGCTCTCAGTTTTGAAGATGATAATGAAAGCACTATGATGCATTATGAATCGGTCTTATTTACAATTTAGTTCAGAAAATTGATTTATTAGGTGTAAAATGTAATATAACAGTTGTATTGTGATTAAATAACCTTTAATACATTGCACTATTTGTGTTTGTGTGTGTGTGTGTGGTTTCGTTTTAAGATTTTATTCTTTCCACAATGTTTTCTAACATGTGTACAGGTTGGAATAATATAATAAACCTTTCAACAGGCTTTATACCCACTAGGCGAAAAATACAACTACAATAATTTTACTCTGGATTTCAGAAATCAACTCGCATTTGATGATTGAGCGAGTGTTAAATTCAAACCCTGTATCGATCATCAGATGAAGGGTCAAAATTCTAATGGTGTGGTGATGTAGATCATAACTGTATAGTTGCCAATCAGATATAGACAACTGTAAAATATCTTCGTACAACACTGTGGGAAAACAGAGTTGTTGATCTAATACCTGGATCATATTTTTCAATCTCGCTATGAGTATAAAGTAGTTTTAACTGTGAGAGCTGGCAGTGTGCCTGTAGATAATGACATATTGGTGTAGACTTCACTGTTACACCAAACAGATCACAGATACAGAGGCTGATTCAACATGGTGAATCACTAATGCTCAAGGTCAGACCAAGGTCACAACTTACTCACCCTATGACTGTGTCTCTGATGTCTCCCTCACTCACTGAAGAAAGCTGACTTAAACAATACACTGTATTTGGCCCAAAAAATGCCCAGGGCCTTTACAAAATTAGAAAAAGAGGGGACGCTTATTGCGACCGTTTCTTGTATAAAATCACTGAGAAATTACAAGAATTTTACTAGTTTTATTATGCCCCTGCCATGAAATGGGGGGGGGGGGGGGGTGTATTATTATAAGTGTAACCCATGTCCATCGCATCTTGCGCATCCCGTCTGTCCTGTCCCATCCCATGGTAAATTGTTACCAGCTTATTTAAATAACTACTGAACCGCTTGTCAACAATCTTCCCATACATAATAAGCATGAAGAACTGATTTCATATGGGGGCGGGGGCATTTATGGCTCACAGACATTTCTATAGGTTCATAATGCATTGCAGAAATATAGGTATTGAGTTCTTATTGCCTGTTATTGATATTTAAGTGCCGTTTATTTTACTTACCGCCATAAACAGGTGAGTCAAATAGGCATCACATAAGGGAGTGTCTTATTGAAACGTTTTTAAAAAGAGGGAGGGATGCTTATAGGGACACGGGCGCTTATTGTGTCGAATATGGTAGGGAATCAAACTAGTCTTTACAAACACCACACATTTAAAATGCTAGTATAGACATTTTAGATAAGACGATTTTTAACTTTGATCATGGATGTAGCGTTTCAGCAGTTGACTATTGTCAGGCAGGCAATGCAGCATCTTCAGGAATCAAAATTACATCTTGTCATGCAGAACAAATTAAACTAAGATTTTTCTGCACATCAGCAATATTTTTATTACATTTTTAACTTGGCAAGATCTGTTGCAACGTTTTATTAAATAAATTTTACGTTTTGAACCTGTATTAAATTTGGTTATAACATGCAAATCTCTGCCTCTCTATATAAAAATGTCTTCTTTAGAAATTATGTCCCTGGAAAATTTTCAATTTCCTGACTGCTTTTATAATTTGATTAGTCTGAAGGATTTTTTTTTAACTCTCAAGGTTCAAATGAGCTTGTTAAATTCCATCTGTTCCAATCCATTATCAAATGTTTGGCTTTAAACAACTTCTTCTCAAGAACTGCTTGGCGGATTATAACCAAATTTGTTAAGATGTCTGCCAAGGTAATGTTGATTCAGAAAAGGTTTGTAAAAATGAATTATCTTTATATGAATGTCCAAAATCACAGGGGAAGAATTTGTCATAAATTGTACAAAGTTGTGATATTTTGACCTAAGTAGCTAGGAGGTTCGGGGAAAACAAAAGCCAACAAAATATGTGAGTTACCTCAGGCCCTTTTTGCCTCTTGATATGGTAAATTCCAATACTAACCGTTGGCACATTGTAATCGCTATGTACAGTTTAGATACAGTCTGGTTTCTGATGTATTGAGTGTGTTGGAGTCTGTCATACCAGCATCTGTCCAGTGTTGTAGCCAACCTTATTTTGAATAATTGTTTTCATCAACATAATATTGGTGGCTGTCAAATCAATCAACATCATTAGTGGCTTTCAGTGGAATTGTATACAGGACAAACAATGCATGGTTACTGAGTTTTACCAATGGTTGCCCAGAGGTCTGGCATTTATAGTATTCTTATCGTGTAGTGCTAGGATTCATTGACATAGGCACTAAGACAAGTAGTGCTAACATATATGCACATTCAGTCAATTCAAACTTATCAACCCTAAAATGTCAAACTTTTGAATTGGAAGAGTTTAAATGCATCTTTAGGGGTAAGTGCAATATGATTTAAAATGGTCTAAACCTGACAGGACTAATCTGGGCTGTGGTGAGCCACTTGAAAACCTACCTTTGTATTATCCTTTTGCCAATAAACTATACCATTTCCTTGTTGCTATCTGATACTGACTGGTCATGGGTGAAGACCTATCTCATGTTCTGAAACACTGCCGTCTGACTGGCCTGACCTTGACCTTGACCTTGACCTTTCTGCATCCCTTTAAATTAATGACCTTCATCTCCACACTTTGTGTAATCCCAGATTGTTGATTAAAACCTTAATCTGTCTTGCATGTGTTCCTTAATGTTTTGTGGTTTATTTAATGAAAACAAAATTAACAGCAGGTGCCTGTCTTTGTGTGTCACGCTTGTGACTTGGCACCTTGCCAGATGTTAATTACAGATATGATTGAATTAAGATATTCTTCGTTAATATATGGTGTGTGTTTTGAGGAATGGTCGACGAAAAGGTCAACTCAATAATCAAAACCATGCACCTGTTAAAAGATAAAGCAAATACTGTAAAAAAAAAAATTTTGCAATAATCTTATCTTTTTTTTGAAAGTATTGCGCTAAATTATGATTGCTTTAATATGATTTTTATATGCTACTTATATAGTATAATTACCACGGATGTGCGAAGTCATCATTAAGCTTATGTGCCAAAAACTGACAATGTGAGATAAAATTTGATTGCACCAAAATAGATATATGTTTACAGTATAAAGCAACCTGAGTGAGGTTTTAGTGATTATGAATATTTTAGTATCAATCTTTACACTAGTGACATAAATGATTAAACAGGTATTGTACTAAACACTTAATATACCAATCAAATTGTACTAAACACTTAGACCAATTAAATATTTACAGCAATTTTCATGAATAAGTCTTGATCAATTGCAGTATCCTTTTCACCTGACTTTACCTGGGTAATGGAATATGTATTTATGTTAATATGATTCAGATTTAATGGTAATTACCTTTTGTGAAGTGTTAATTTATGTTACAGTTTTAATCAGTTTATACACTTAAGATATGTTTATCATTATCTTTGTCTAATTGATGCCTTGGTGGGTGATAATAAAGGATTAACAAATGTGTGATACTTCATTACAGTGGAATCTCATTAGACCAGTACTTAGTTCTTCAACATGTCTGTCATTCTGCTACCACTAGCCCTCAATCTCTGGGTTGCAGGGTTGGTGTCTGACATTCTGCTACCACTAGCCCTCTATCTCTGGGGCACAGGTTTGGTGTCTGACATTCTGCTTCCACTAGCCCTCTATCTCTGGGTCGCAGGTTTGGTGTCTGACATTCTGCTACCACTAGCCCTCTATCTCTGGGTCGCAGGTTTGGTGTCTGACATTCTGCTCCCACTAACCCTCTGTCTCTGGGGCACAGGTTTGAGGCCTATACATGGGCCAATTGCCAGCTAGGTACTGACCGCAGGTGGTAGTTTTTCTCCAGGAACTCCAGCTTTCTTCCACCATTAAAACTTGCTCTGCTATAATATTATGTCCCATCCAAAACAACTTATGCTTTCCCAGCTCGATGTTGAGTATATATATTGCAGAGAGCAACACTATTCATGATGTTTTCACCATAAAAATTCATCTAGAAAAATATCTACATTATACATTAAATATTTTAATTTTCCTAAAATAAAGCATTTTGCTTTTTGTCAGAAATGAAAACAGTACTGAGCAAGCCACGTATGGGACGTACAGCTTATGGTCCAGTTTCCATGGTAGACAGAATTCTGTAGAAATATTGGTCAGACTTTTTGTCTGTGGCCTAAGTGCTAAGACTAGGTCAGATTAACATAGTCTGTAGTCTGGCTGCTGAATCGTGTAGTCTGGCTGCTGAATCGGGTTATGGTGATCAGCTAGAGAAACATTTGCCTTCCATCAGTGTTTGGACAGCAATACTCATGTTTGCGTGTTACTGACAGCCAAGCTGTATAAACACACTGTGACATATATTAGCCTGGATATTGATGGCCCGAGCTCACAGCAAGGGGAGATAACTTTGTAAATGTGAGATTTTAACACAAAAAACAATTCAGTTGTAATTGACTTGCATTTCTGATTCATGAAATTTTACCCCTTGAATTTCGCGATGAACTATATATTCCACCCTTTGAATTTCGAGGTTTCAAATGTGTCTTAAAGGGTGAATGGGTTAACAGATTTCTATACATTATCCACAATTAATGTACAATATTGAAGGCAACTATGAATATGTATGTCCATATTATGTAGGAAAAATTACCTCCTTAATTCATAGGGATATTTAAGCCTTGTTGTAATTTTAAATTCTGAAGGATGAGCACCTATAATGATGGGAACTGCGCATGCAGTGCTTTTAAAAAGTTGCAGTGGGAATTTCTAAAAAATAGATGGATTTTTTTTCCTCAAAATAAATGCAAAATATACTCACAGTTATAGGCTCTTGCAAATTAGGTTTGAGCTTCAAAACGGCTCGATCCCTGTATGAGAAGCTCAGCTAGGCTACAATTTCATCCAAATTGACTGAAAAATTCAGACCTTGAAAGAAAACAACTATGTTAAAATTTTTAAATTCAGACCTTGAAAGTAGACAATGATGTTAAAATTTTAAATGCATTTCTAACCTACTAATCCTTCGTCACATTTCAACCTTTCAAATGAAAGACTGAAGTTCACTTCAGATATGTAAGGAAGAAAAGGTTAAAGCAAATGGAAGGTCATATCTGGAAAAGACTAATATAGGCTTTGCCTGGTGTCTAATCCATTTATTGATAACGGATGTTTACTAATTCTTTTGTTTTTCTTGTTAATTTGCTTAAAGTATCAATAATAAAATATTTTGAAAATAAGTCATATCTGTCTAAATGAACCTAACAAAGCTTCGGTGGAGGAAACAGTTATTTTTATATCATGTCTTTCATTGATATATGAAGCAGCGATTATCTAACAAGCAGAAACTCCATCAGACCTGTGTATATATATGAAGAATTGTTTTTGTCTAAGCGTACAAAAAACATGCCACCATGCAATCTCCGGTGGCCAGTCTGCGGCAGCAGTGGTTGCCAGGGACAACAGCACCAATATAACAAATGTTCGGCTATTTTAAGTGCCAGAAAGCTGACTGCTTCTTATGTCTGTCAGAAATAATTGTTCTTTATTCGAAAAACAGGAACTATATCTCATTGACATCTGAGCAGTTGTTTTTAACAATGAAAACCTATCTCATTGTGTGTGTAAGTAGGGGAGGAAGTGATGCAGAGAGGCTATAGCTGGCTTATGTTACAGAGGCCATTTCCCTCTACCAGTACCATACATTTGCACTAGATCAGCCTTCTGTTTTTGTCACTGTTTTCTATCACACGATTCTATCTGCAGTGTACTGAGTAAGCAGGTTCCCTCCCTCGATCCTTCTTTGATCTTTTTAACCCTAACCCTAACCCTTACTGCAACCTTGGATTTATTTTCTAATGGTAAAAATTGGGAGCTAAATGTTAGGGATATGTCCTTAACTCATCAAAACTAATATTTAATAATGAAAAAGCTTGGAGAATACTTAGTTAATAAATTTTATAGTTCTTGCTCACGCTTAATTTCTTTTTTTTGTTTCATTTATAAAAATGTATAGAAGTCTAACATTGCCAGCAATTATAAATCAAACTGAAGTTACTTCAAGTCAAATACTGTTTTCAATGTTAACATTTTATTTTTTAACGTTTTATTGACATAATTTTAGCGAGTTACAATAAATTGGGCTTGAGCACAAAATCCACGATTGAGCAGGAGAACAGTTTAATGAATATTGGTCCTGGCTCCAGGTTTACATAAAATATCTAGATTTCACATGGTACAGTAGAGGCAGGTTTTACACCATGATCTGATGACATCATATTTAAAAGAATTTTAGCTGAAAAAACATATTGCTGCCAATTAGAGTCTTGGAATTTCAGTAAAAAACATGATGGAAATTGTTTTCTCTCTGCATTGTCTGCCACGGCTATAGGGTGTTCAGTGCTTCAGCTGTACATTTAAAGTCTTTCTGTTTTGTTTGTTTGGAAGAAAGCCATATTTGTAAATGGAGGAGGATGAGAATGTACTAGTTGGAGAATACTAATGAAGTTCCATTCCAAAAGTATACATATATATGTGTATTACCTTTTATGGATTGTTCCTTTTAACCTGGATTTTATCCAAGAAACAAACACCAACCTGATATCTTACATGAATAAAAGAAGAAATTTACATACCAGTGTCTCAGAGATCAAAATTAATTACATTGTATTGCACTTCAGTGTATGAATTTCTTGTGCATTTTAATTTTTTGAATACTTTTGAAGGGGAGATAATTCAATTAAGTTAAGGGAGATAATTTTATGAAGTTATCTCCCTTCAATGAAATAATAAACTCCAAAAGAGGAGTTTACCAAGTGTCAGTAAGGGAGATAAGTTTATGAATAATCATGAAAGGGAGATAACTTATAATTGATTCAAGTGTCTCCCTTCTGTTACAACTCAGGATAAAGGAGAGTTTGCCAAAAGTCATGCGAAGAGAAAAAATTCTAAAATAAAAATATTAATATATCACCAATGTAATAAAAGAGGAATTAATGCTGTATTTAATTATAGGGGTTATATAATTTGATCATACAGCTAATTGAAAGAATTTTCTGCCAATATCTACTTTGCTGTCACTATATTAGTCAATATATCAATTTGTGATTAAATGATCTTTTAAACTATCAATTCATAACATGTATTGACTGTTCCAAATAGATTTTTACACAATTAGATTTTTATGGCTAAATCGAAAAAAAAAAAATGGGAACCAGATGTATTTGTCCATATCTTTCTCAGTGTTTTCAATGTGTCATGTCTCAACTTAGGGCCGTACTGTTTGACAATTAAACAAAAAACCTGCAATATCAATTAAAATGTACATACTAATTATCGTCAGGGAATATGAGTCTGTTGTTTGGTTCCATTGGATCGTAGGTTGGCATTGATCAGGAATTATTTTACATCGTGTCTAGACACACAGGTAGCTACCATTTTGTCAACAATTGTCTGTATTCGGGGACTGATATATACCCGGCGTAAACTAAAGAGTGCGGGACTTAACGGAGGACAGGATGTGATATTGATCCTAATTTATATAACAGCATTGTGGAGCGATCGATTGCTCGACACATGCCAACAACCTAACTGCGCTTTTCCCAATTAATTCTTTGCCATTAGTTGAACATCTCCGATAATGCTTTTCCCGTACGCGTGCAGACAGACAAAATCACGGACAGGTTTGCTTTTTGTCAGGTTCCAAGTCACTGACTTCAACAGATGGTGGAATATTCCTCGAGGTGTTTAGGTTTTCGCGGAATGTGAAAGTTGTGAAGTGTAGATTTCCGACCCGTTAAGCTGTGTGCAGTGTTGGAAGTTATGTGAAAATCTTGGAAGCTTGTTCTAATACCTGTATCAACTATGATTCATACTGCATCATAGCTGCAGTGGATCCATGTGAAAAACTCGGTGACTCATTTCAATCATCGGCTTGCGACTATATGTGATGAGATTTCGTCGAGGTATATCTTTGGAAATGCTACCTGCTGGATCTTCTTACCTTAATATTGTCCTGTTCTGTTATGATAGTTTATTAATATTTTCAAATTTCTGTTGAAAGGTAATATGTACAAATTATCCTTGATTATAATTGAATTCTTTATTGAAGTTTAATTATGATTCTGATATTTAAATATCAATATCGGGAAAGGAGTGGTTTGGTGTCAGATTTTATCCATCATCAACAACATTATACTGAGTCACTTGGTGTCACATTAGACTTCAAAACAACGCAATGTTAAATGAGGTTCTTCGTCAATGATTTTCCAAAATGCCTTCCTCTTTGTTATTTGAGGTAGTCTGGTGTTAAATTCTAAGTGTGTTTGATACAAATATTCATTGTCATTGCCTCAATGCTTTGGATTATTGTGTAGATTGTTTTGGAGAATTTCAAAAACCTGCCCAAAGCAGGCTGCGCCACTGAAAAGCGGATATTTCCTGGATTGCGGATGGTTTATGTTGCCGTGGGATTAATAAATTTCATTTCATATCTGCAGAGGGATTTAACTACATGGGGTTGTTTATTTCATGGTTCTAATTTTGCTTCACACGAAAAAAATAAAAACGGATGTTAACAGCACCACAGAGGACAATGAAATTAAGAATTTTACAACCGTGTTTTGTTCAAAGATTAGCTTCACTTGCAGAGTGGTTGAACTCTACTTGCAGATTGAAAATCACTTGTTGTGGAAATGAAAAACGAGTAATTCTTGATTGTGTTGTTCTGAAAGCTTGAAGAAAGATTAGAGAGAGTTAGAGATGCAACATGTTTATATATAATAAGAGTCGGTGAGGAAATTGCTTACAGTTTTCAATTAGTTTCAGAAAAAAAAATACATAAATTTTTGGCTGAGGTGTGATGTTACATATGTTTAAAGTAAGATATGGCGGTTTGGCTTTTCATCTTGTTGGTGACACAAGATTGGCTTATTTCTAAAGTTTATACCCTGAAGCAGTCAAATGGTCAATTAAAGACTGTCTTCATTTGTCTGAGAAGTGAAGAAGACACAGCCGGGAACGTTTTCATTGACGCATCTCTCACGAAACAGAGGTCTAAGCTCGCAGCTACTGGTCACCAAACACACTAGACGAGATACGACACTTCTGACCACAAGATACAGCACTTCAATACAGTTCGGCAGAAATTTTGGAATGGTTAGCAATTTAAAGTGCCTATAATACACAGTGGTTGAGCTTGCTGAAAATGAAATATTCTGTTTAATAAGTATTACCTCGTTCAACTGATTTTTCAAAGTTATGGAAATCTGGATTGTTGACTGAAGTCTTTTGACTTCTCTGAACATGTCTCGTGACCTCTCTGAACATGTCCTGTGACATCTCTAGACAACTGTCATGTGACACCTGTAGAAAAGTCTTGTGACACTTCTAGACAAGTCATGTGACACCTCTGAACGAGTCATGTGACACTTCAAAACATGTCTTGTGACATCTGTATACGAGTCTTGTGATACTTCTAAACAAGTCATGTGACACGTACATGTACCTCTTAACATGTCTTGTGACACCTCTGAACGAGTCATGTGACACCTCTGAACAAGTCATGTGACACCTCTGAACAAGTCATGTGACACCTCTGAACAAGTCATGTGACACCTCTGAACAAGTCTTTTGACACCCCTGAACGAGTCATGTGACACCTGTAGACAAGTCATGTGACACCTTTGAACAAGTCTTGTGATACTTCTAGACAAGTCATGTGACACCTCTGGAAATGTCTTGTGACGGCGGTAGACATGTCTTGTTACACTTCTGAACAAGTCTTTGGACACCTGTAGACATGTCTTGTGACACCTCTGAACAAGTCATGTGATACCTGTAGACAAGTCATGTGACACCTGTAGACAAGGAGGCGATTGTTGGAGATCTAACTGGGAGGCAGCAGACAGTCTGACAATCAATAAACAAACGTCTACGAGATCATTGTCTTTCATTCACCCTCAAATAACATTACCATGCTACACTGCTGATTCTAGTGTCTACTGGTTTGTTACTTATCACACAGAACATGTGTATAGTTGTCCGTAGGATTTCTGTTTTTTTGTTTCACCTTTCATGTTCACAGGAAATTATCAGTGGTACGTACATATTGCTGCATTTTTCTCATTCATAGAATGATGGAATATAATTATACCATGCATACAGCGTTGCTCATATATCTGTCTGAGTGGTAATTTTCGTCTGTGAGGAGTCTCTTTTTAGAAACATTTGCCCAAGATATACCATATCACAGTCGTATATCATCGTTAAAGTACATTCATGGAATATCTGAACCCACTGGATTTGTAACAGGACTTTGGTTGGTCTGGGTGCGTGAAGTGTCATTTTGGTTTTGATTTCGCGGAGTATGTAATACTAGGCAGAGTGTATAAAGCCAAGCCTACAGCACTACTGTTCCTAGCCACTGTACCAACATACAGCATTGATTTCATTATTGTTATCGCAGCTAATTATAGTGAGTAGCTGGAAATCACTGATTCAGTTTTTTTTTCGGCCCATAACAATCAGAGGTTCAAACGTCGCCACTTTTGACACATCCCTAGAGACGATGGCACTATAGGTTAAAACATCTCGGTGATGTTGCTTTTAAGATCCAAGCATCTCACGGATATGACTACAAGGCAGTCGTATACCAGTCATTGATTACACCGTTACGAACTCTGAATATTGAATTATTTCTTTTCCTGCTAGATTATATATAGGCAAGCCATGTTTTTATAGTTTTAGTGTAGCCAGAGACGTATCTCGTCATGCGATGTTCCTGTACAGGACTGTGTCGTGTTGGGACAAACACGACCTTGCGACCCCATGCATGCACAACCACTGTGGTAATTGCATGGCAATTAAACAGGTGGAGGGATGCAAAACATTGAGCCATTTGGAGAAATATGTCATTCGAAGAATTTCAACAATTAATTTCCATGGGAGAATGCCTTGTAAATGAAGTTTATTCGTTGCAGTGATAATTAACAAAGTCGTGGAATCTTTACAGAAATTTCTGAATGAATTCTATCTTATTGTTCAACATCTTAAAATAATTACACACCAGGGAAGATCTATGGATGCTACAAACAACGGCCTTGACGAAGAAATCTGATATTCTGGGAATGTTCAGATGACGTCTGATTTCACATTGTCAGACTTTTTTTTAACGACATGGATAATATTGTCTTGATATCTCATGAAGATGCTGTGGTTCATATCTAACACAACCATTATGTAAAATCTGTTTGGCATGGAAAGTGCAAACATTAAAGTTGCTGCCAGTATATCCACTTTCCCTGCTGTGGTTTATTGTGAGATTTTTGCGGCGAGATCTTTGGGGCTTGTCGATGTGTAAGGCGATGACTAACTAACCAACATATGTCAGGAATTAAGATTTTCTTTGGATGTGATACAGCGGGTGTCATCACACCATCTAACTGCTTCCTTAGTCTCCACATATACTTCTTATATTGAAGTTTTATGCTAAGTTTGTGAAATTTCATTTCTGGAATAATTGTGTGTTTCATTTAATAATAGCAAGTTTGGGTGCTCATTAGCTGTTCATGGATAATTGGGATCAATGCAGCATGGCTTCAGAGGCTGGTAATTTGTCTGAAATCCATATCTAGTTTCATTAATTTTGCTTCAGACCTTGTTTTTTTTTCAAAATCTGAAGCAATTAAGCTATTTGATTTGAAGGTATTTATTGCTGATAAGGTTTGAAGTAATACCTGGAAGAAGATGAGAATTAAAATTTCGGTGTAATCTTGGAATATTGCACAGAGCACCTGTTGAAATATTATCTTCTTTATTTTCTGACAAGATGTTTTATGTCTACTTTGGGAATATTTGGATTCATAAATAATTAACAGGTGCTTGTCATGCAATGGGAAATTGGACAATAAAACATATCTCCAATTTTACTACAGATGAAGGGAAGAAACATTTACTATCTATGAACCTACAGATCTAGAATTGTCATTGAATTCTACAACTCCAATCTGGTGGACTAACTATATTGAAATATGATATGGAAAATTTATGACATCTTCAAACATGGACTTGATCAAAGAATTGCCGAACAGACGATCAAGGAATTAAGACAGCCGATCAAGAAATTAGACAGTCGATCAAGGAATCAGACAGCCGATCAAGGAATTAGACAGTCGATCAAGGAATTAGATAGTCGATCATGGAATCGGACTGTTGATCAAGTAATTTGACTGTTGTATTGGAACAATCCAAGGGACTCATGGTTCCTTTTGGAATAGACCTCTCCAGGTGTGCTGTCTAAAGTGTTCACATTAACGAGTGATTAGTCAGGTGATTATATCCCCCAGTCAGCCTCCGTACCAACTCCAAACACTCACAGGCTACAGAAGTCTTACACATCCCTCACAGCCACTATAAACATAGCCGGCCCAGGTGGAGGAGCAGGCTACAGATGTTACCTTGGTACTGCGTTAATACTCCAGAGGTGCACAGACCTTCTCCCGCTTCACCTCCACTGGAGTAATGATTAGATTGAATTAACTATCATCTGTTGTGAGACTTCTGTGCGGGAATTTAACAAACTGCTGCAATTATTTGTAATACAAACTAAACTGTTGCTGGTAATAATTCTATTGGAGTTGATCTTTGAATGTTACGTTGTTCTTTGGGAACTATATCATTGGATTAATTTGTTTTTAACGATATTTCTATTGGAGCTGACCATTTGAGAAATGGCTATTTTAATGAACTTATCATTGGATTAATTGGTGTTTAACGATATTCCTATGGGAACTGACCATTTGAGAAATGGATATTTTCTATGGAAATCAGTCATTGGATTAATGGATTTTTAATGTTATTTGTAACCATTAAATTTATTGATTGTTAATGACATGTTAATGGCATGTAACCATTGGATTCGTGAGTTTTAATGATGTTTTCATGGATTCTGACTACTTAATTCAACAGGAATTTAAAAATCAGGATTTAACATGACGTTTTGCTGATTTAAGTGGAGTAAATGTTACAAGGTTGCTCTATGGGAAATAGCTATTGGATTAATGATTTTATACACTGATTTCTATGGGAGAAGACCATTAAAAGTGAAGTTATTTCCCATTGGATTAACCCATTATAAATTATGTATTGGAATTGATGCACCGATTGAAGGATTGATAAAGGATATTTCGGAAGATTGTTGACATTATCGTGAATACCAGGATGGTGTGAGACTTCTAGACCACAACCATGATCATGTATACTTGGGAATCCTGCTGGGACTACTACGAATGGGTAAGTGGATATTGTGTGTTTAGACTGGACAGCTAGCCGTTGGTCAAGGCTATGCAGAATAAACATTCCAGTTCATTTATTGTACTGCAGTCATCTTCAGGTCACATAGCAATGTGGACAGAATGTGATAAATATAAATAAGTCGGCCATTTGTTGCTGTGTAATAATTTCATTGGGTGAACAAGTTGTATAATACATTTTAAACATATACGACATGCATGGTCAGCATATTTTGATCACTGTGAAAGTGTCACCTCTCGGACACATATATAGCTTGGTTAGCAGACTGACCACTTTTAAACTTGGTTAGCAGTCCCTGACCACAGTTTAACCTGTTAAGCAAACTCAGGCCACATTTAAACAGGGTTAGCAACAGGCTCTGGCAAGATTTCAAAATTTTGGGCCACATATTTACATGGTTAGCTAGCTCTGGCCACATTTAGATATTAAAAGTGATTGATGCAAGTGAGGCTTATCATTAAACATCGCAATGCTGGTATGGTATAGAAACATTATGTTATTCTAAACAAAATGATATCTTGACAATTAGTCCATTAATCAACATGAACACCAGCGAAATGTAATTCAACGTAGATGTTAATGGAAAAATGTTATTAACCAGTTTCGTTCTAATTAAAACAAGCTCCAAACAAACGTAACATCAGCTTTGTTTTAGAGGATGTGGGGGACCTAGCCCCAGGATCATGAAACAAAATTTGTCTTAAATTTTGATTTAGCCAATCACGATTTACATTACAAAATGTAACGTCAACCGTGATTGGCTAAGCTCAAACTTAAGTCTTAAGATTGTTTCATGATCTCTAGGCCTAGTTATTACTGGGCGAGGCAGTTTGGTGGTACTGTATAGGTCATGAGTTCAAGACCAGGGCAGGGCACAGTTGTTACAATATACATGTATATATTGTTTTACATGAGAATAACAAGAAAGATTAACATTTCCTTACTAGCCATAGGAATATTGCCCAATTAGTAAATGATAAAACCCAATTCCTGTTAGCCTATTGTGTTTAACAGAAAACTCTAGTATACCTTTGGATGGAAGTCAGAACTCCAGAACAACACAAACACTGACCCAGACAAAACAGATCAATATTTTAGGTACTTTCTATACAGGAAGTGGGTAACGGGCAAAATTGTTACAAAGCATAGTCAGCTTAATAATATTTTAACATAAAACTGTCTTTGCTGATGTATGTCAAAACTATTGACATTGTGCATCTAAATTGTTTCTTTGTGATTGAAAGTGATTACTTTCAGATGATTTGCACGAAAGGTTAATACTTTTTAAAAATAATTCTGAATTATTTTGTTAACAAATTAATGTAGGATTTGTCAAGCTTATCCGTATAAGTTCACCAAAATGGACCAGGTTTGCACTGATAACTATTCAACTTTGATCAAAAGTATTTCTGTTCTATTTGAAAGGGAGCTGCCTTTCATAAGAAACTGTAACTGTTTGAACCAAAGCTGTGGAGCAGATTCTTTCTCTTATATTCACAGACTTTGTAGATATGAAGATTTTGTTCAAAATGAACAAGAAAAAACAATATATTGTCCATCTCTACCTTATATCTATTGTGTTTGGAATTTTGGCCAAGAAAAAATAAGAGAGAGAACTTGTGCCTTTAGTATGAATGAAATAACTCAATAATTCTTACTGAAAGTAGAAGTGTGTATTATGTTGCAGCATAATAAGAAACAGAGAACTAGATAGCATTTCTGCAGGCCTGTAGTTGAAGAGGGCGGCTTATTAGCAGGCATTGACTATCATTTCATCAAATATGATAATTTAATCTTTCAAGAAATAATTTTATTTGATAAAAACAAATATATCTACATTTACTCCTTCAGCTCATTCACCCCTGAAATTTCATAATGAACTATTCTAATTTGTGAATTGGAAGAGTTCAAATGTTTGTTCGGGGGAGAATGAGTTAAAACATGTGAAAGTCCATCTATAAGGGAACCAGCTTGATTATACATGTATCTATCTGAAATATCCAAAGATTGCTTAGAATATCATCATTTTATACTGAAATACACAAAAACAACTTTATGTTGATTTGGTCACTTTAATGTGTGGATAGAATTCAGAGCTCATTAGCTCATTCACCCCTGAAATTTCATATTGGACTATTCCACCCTTTGAATTGGAAAAGTTCAAAATGTGTCTACAAGGGTGAACTAGTTGTTAACAGGAATACTAAAAGAAAATGAAATAAATAAATGTGAAGGTTACTATCCTTTGTACAGGATTTGACTAATGTATCTAGGCCAGACAGTGTAGCATTGAAAAGTTGTGTAACACATTATTCCTACAGACCTTCAACAGCTGGAACATTTAAAACTGTCAACTAATACATTTTCAATTAGGTCCTTAATTGGCTAGGATAAGAAATGAAGATTTGGAGGAGTTGTTGAAGTATTAATTGGTTATTATCACTTCCAATTAGTGACAGTCCTTATGTAATTACGAAGGTTGACCTAGGTTGACCCTGAGAATACTACAACACGACTAGTCCAACTTTTGTCCTCCTTCTGGTTGACGTGTTATATGAAATGTGTGTGTGACGTTTTCTGATGGGAAATTTTTCGTAACTATTCTGGACAACAGCTGAATTGTCCCAGAACGACCACATAGAAGCAAGGAATCGATGTGCCTTGAAAAGATGGTACAAGTGTGGTGCCTAACTTCCTAGCTGGGTAGATATAAGCACAGTTTTAGAAGGATGGATTTCAATGATGTTAAAATGCTCATTGGTTGAAAGAAAAAGGAAATAACAGTTTTGATAATTTAAGAATTTTTTTTAAATTTGACTTAATTAATGGGATGTTCAACATCTGGCATTAATGACATGGATATGATGAAACAAAACTGTGTTGATGGGATTTCAGTGTCAAAGTCTTAAACTTTGACCTCTGAACACCTATTGAAGATTGGATTACGTCAAACTATGAAATATGTCAACCTCTCTCCAGGTAAGGGATTTTTCTTCAAATGTATATGACTTTTCTCTGATGATGTCATAATGATTGTTGATTTATATTGAGCGTATATACCACCAACTAATAATCGATCTCCACACGCATAATTCATTAAGTTTGTCAAAAAGAAAGTTCTGTCTTGTGGTGATCGAATGAGAAGTTACATTGTAAGAGTTTCCAGAAAAACTTGAATGAATATATGAAAACTTACTTGGAGGAAATACAATAGATTCTTGTTTTTACCTTCTGGGTGGATAGCGTGTACATAGGATGTTTACGAGGCTATAGATCACAGCATTAACAGATAATATTACGTGGCGTTTCTGATAATATCATAGTACCGACAGAAAATGCTGGCACAGGTCTCATCCAAATGCTAACATGGAGCCAAATTTCTCTTTCATTCCGGAAATAGAAATATTTTAAGCCAAAAATAAGCTGCGTGTTGTTTTGTGATCACCCAGAGGGTTGTAAATAGTGTTATGTGCTGACACGGATATATCAGACGGCACTGGGAGAAAGGGGAGATAACTCTATTTACTTTTGTTGGAACATTTTCAACAAGATGCATAGGTGTCATTATATATATTAAGAAATTTTTTCTAGCAAATTTTAATTCTTTCCTAAAAAAGAAAAGAACTTTTGTTGTTTTTGCAAGCACAATTTAGTTGTCTTAAAGTGTAGGGAACGGTATAGCCAACTCCGGCTGTCATCAAATACCTTTTACGTACTTTACTCAATGTACTCAAATTGAAGGTGAGTTTTAAATTCATGCTGTTCAACTTAACAGACTGATTAATCAGATAGGAATCTTTATTTTAGATAATTCAGTTCCTGAATATTGCAGCTTAAAGAAAATTTTCATTATCTCAAAAAAGTCAAAAAGTCTTAATGATTTATCTTACAGTAAATTAGCAAAAATTGTCTACCTAAAATTTAATTTGAAAATATTTTACCAGAAATCTATTATTATCCCATTTCTGAACGCTCTTTTTGTCAGTCACGTTTCCTCAATTCTCAAGGACACAATTTTAAAAATAGACAGAATGGGATGATGTTTTTACTGGTCCATATTGCTGTGTGGGCGGGATGTGGATCAAATATTTACAAAGTCCCCACAGAACTGATCACAGTTCTCTCGGAGTTACTTTCCCCTGGAGTCACACTAAATAGAAAAAAAGAACTGCATTGTTTCAGACTGTATATAGTACGACCAACAAAATACATCTGATACACAAGAAAGAAAATTTCTGCCGCATACTTCAATGTATTATTTGCCCCTTATCAATAAAATCAGGGTGGGGGTGGGGCTATAGTTTTCCTCGCTGTCCCTCTGTACATATGACACACCAAAGTTTATCAGTGCTCCGGCAGCTTCATTCATTGAGGGATTTTGATCAATCTTCATGCAATAACAAAAGGCCTTAATTTCTCTGACAAGTTTCTGTTTTTCATGACAACACATATAATATCATATTCTTTTTCTAGTAGAGAACAATATTACTGTAAAAGGCAAAGGTTGCTTGTGTTTCATTTCTATGTATTGATCAGACACACCTACACAAATACGATCTAAGCTATTAGACGATCTGTTTAACAGGTTTGCTACTTTCAAACTGTATTTCTCCTGAAATTGAATTAGATGTAGTTTTGCCCTTTTGTTGAACACTGTGGTTTCCATGTATTGATTTTCCACAAGACAAAGAGATTTATAGAAATGGTTTTTGTGTGTTAATTCGTTGTGAAGTGCATTCCACAGGCGCGTGGGATTGTACCATTGAGCTACAATTGTAGCCGTTTCCAGTTAGACGATATAGCGTGCACTTCTTCCTGACATGGAAAAGTTTCATTATGAATCTACTTAAAGGGCACTGTAATAGGCAAGCAAGCATTGGAATGATTGAATTAGATTTCAAAACCTATAGGTTACAATTGATGAATGAAATACAGAATTTTAAAGTAGTCAAGTGAAATCTTTCAGTTTGTCAGAATACACAGAATTAATAATCCACAGTACTGGGTTGATATATTTTCTTTTTTGTCTATGTCCATATTTCTTTTCAAATATTTGTAACTTTTTAAGGTATCTGATATTTATTCCAATACCAGGTATATCAACTTTCAGGAAATATAAAAAAAGTGCTTACTTCTCCATTTGGTTTTCTGTTGGGGAGATTTTATAAGATAAAAAGTATCTTTTTATTTTTAAATTTAGTGACACAATAATAAAATCAACTCAGAAATTGAGACAGAAGAGCTCAGGTTTAAAAAAAAAAGTCTTCGAATTCTTTGATGGTAATCGATCCCCTTTAAAATGATACTTAAATTTCTCTGGACAAATGCTGATGGCCGTTAAAATAAGAGTTTTATGTTAATAGCTATCATTTTCGTCTCATTCATCTGCTATATATATGGCACTCAAGCATATTTGTTCAAGCCATTGCCTTTATTTTATTACCTTAGAAAAGTTCAGGTATGGTTATCATCATAAATTGAAGGTCAAGCTAATTATTAAATTGGAAATTTTTCATGGATCCAGTATTTCAGATTTTTTCTTAGTTTCTGTAGTTTCCCATGTCTTTAATTGTACAGGTTGACATTTATCAAATGAAACCAAAGCATTGCACAGATTTCTGTCTATGATAGGAAACACAAAAACAAGACTCATTATCATGGAAGATCGTAAACTTAAACTAATTAGATCGTAAACCAGAATAAACTATCGTAAATGTTGTCCGATTGCTGTTGGATGAAATGTCAGAATTTAAAATGTTACGTTGTATCATGCATGGTTGTTATATTTATGCAATTTGAGGTTATTTTTTCAACCTTCTGTCTATGCTTAGCATAAATCTAGTACAAAGTGGCAGAACAGAGAATCACTGTAAGTCCGCTTGAGAACCAAATGATAAATGGGGACAGTGCAGATCGTTCCCTTCAATATGTAGATGCGGAGGAGGAGTGTTTTGTATACGGGCATTACGCAAGATGAATTGGTGGTTTTATTGATCGGTAACTTACTCATTCAGGTTTTATGTCATCTAGGCTGCCTGTGATTACCTCACACTTGTAGAGATTGCTGATGTTCACAAAACTTGTATAGAAAGTAGCAGCAGATTTCGAGGAGTATTTCAAGCCAGAGTCAGGCACCGTGCTTCGACCAGGAAGCATTCTAGACAAGAATCCATTTATTGGTCAGCTTTTTGGCGCTGAAAATAAAAATACCATTTTTGCTTTCATATACCATGGATACGTTAAGGATTCCGGAGTTAAAGGTTAAGTAGCTGGGGACTTGAACAACGTAATAATATTAAAATAATATAATGTATATTATTCAGATAGTGAAAATTAAAACCTATATGATTTATAGTGTCAGTAATTGCAGTTATATATTTTACAAGATTTATTTGTTTCATCTAGTCTTTATTCATCTTCAAAATTGTTCTGTATTATGTTGCTCCATCTGGACGTTTCAATGACGGCTACCAATTGATTAAAAATCCTTCGTTTACCCTTATGACATACAGTCAAACCTGCTCTAACGACCGCCTGTCTATAACGACTGCCTGTCTATAACGACCGATTTTCAGATTCCCCGTGAGATTTCACTATATAACGACCATCTGTATAACGACCACCTGTCTAATGTGGCTAACGACCGGTAATTTTGGACCGACGGTCGCTAGTTCGCTTTCTATAACGACCGATTTTCAGATTCCCCGTGAGATTTCATTATATAACGATCATCTGTTTAACGACCACCTGTCTAATGTGGCTAACGACCGGTAATTTTGGAACGACGGTCGCTAGTTCGCTTCCTATAACGACCGATTTCGCGATCGGGTGAACATATTTTGATCTCACATTTGGCTGTCAGCCGTTCCGGTAACCCGTCGCATATGTAAGCTTACAGCTCCGTACAAAATGTCCGGTATTTGTGTACATGATTCACTAGAAGAAAATACTATAAATGTTGAAAATATGAGTTGTAAAACACATTGACTGAAGATATTACTATTTTATGACAAGTGAAAACTTTCCGGTGAGCCCATTCACTGCTGCATCAGTTTTCGACAATATCCTGCATTTTGATTGGCTACTGATAGCGACGATCTAGGTTATTTCCTAACCTGAATAACGCGTAGTGCTTTCCAGTATCGGTGTAGTCATATGATACGATTGAACAGCGATGCATCATTCGTGTTCTCGTTTATGCAGGACTGTTCGCGACCCGTGTGTTAGGCCGTAATCGTCAGAATTACCGTCAACCCAGTACACTGCCGACTCTATCGATGTCTAGACGCAGAGACTACAAAATTGTTCATTTTATAGAAAACGTGGAAGATTAAGTCTTATGTAAGATTTAATTGAATAATTTATGAATGATATTGCCGTGAAAACATCGTTTATTTCAATTATCAGTATTAGACCTGTGCCTTCGCTGGTGTCAACAGATCTGCATCGTAACTCGCGCGAGGTGTCAATCAATGTCAAGCCTAATTAACGAGCATTGTGTTATGTTTTCAAAGTTTCCTACTCAAAGGTGTTTGTTTTATTAACCTTGAATGCCGACTCACCTGGTTGGTGCTATCATAATCATTCCGACTTGACGTTTTTTTTTAGAAAAAGAACAACAAACTCAACCAAGAATTCACAAATGTAAAAAAAATGAACATGAATATTATTTAATAGGGCATTCATCATACCATTTTAAGATGTTTTAAAAAATATAGATTTAAACCTAAAACTAATATTATTAGAATACGTTTCAAAACAAAAAGTTTGACTTCTGAAAATGTTATACTTAAAGCCCTATTTAATGACAAGTCATTTATGACATTTTCAATTAAAGTGGTTGGTCCAAAAATCTCGACCTGTCTATAAAGGCAACCTGTCTATAGTGACCGTTTTTCTGTCTCCCCTTGAGCGGTCTTTATAGACAGGTTTGACTGTATTTGAACCCTTCCAATTCAAAGGCTGGAAAGTTCATTATGAAATTTCAGGGGTGAATGTGTTAAATAACTCCACTTGATCAGTCTTAATTGTTTAACAGTCAGTTTTACTGCTGTTCAATAATTGTTATTTGTAACCTACATGATGTAAATTCTCCATATTGTTGGAATAGAAAACCTCACCAATAATATTTATTTATTTCTTAACATAAAAAATGTGCTATTTAATTCCTCAATTTAGATCTTCATTTGGCTTACTTTAAATGCTATTCTTTAAGCACCAAATACAGATTTAGACATTAGGACATAATTTGTTGGTTAACTATTCTATCACCCCTGAAATTTCATAATAAACTATTCCAGCCTATGAATTGAAAGAGTTTAAATGTGATCTGAAGGGGTGAGCGAGTTAACCTACATCATCACATGTTAGGATCTTGAAAATGAAATCTTTAAAATGGTTTGTATATATGGGAGGTAAATTGATTGTAAATGGCTGTGTTTTGCATTGTGTTGGTACTGCTTTTAAATTAATCTGCCTTAAATCCTGATTACAATCCGTCTCTAACAAGCCAGGATGGTCATTATCTTGTGATTGAAAGCTCAGATAGGCTTTTTCCAGTGTAGCAACTAGAATTATCTTGCCAGAAAAGCAAATAAAAGAAATATTGATTTGTAGATATTCGTACCAGTAACCTTTGTGACTTGGTAACGTTAGGTAATTTATAAAACATGTCAAGTGTGGCACTCAGCAAGAATGGTTTGAACAGTGGTATTAAAAACAGTGGAAATTTTAGACTTAAGTCAGCTCTTTAAGGTGGAATTATAGAAGAAGCGTGAATTTTTAAAAGTTTCTATAAATGAGATTGATAAGTCAAAATACTGATCATTATTTAGAATTAATAGGTTGAGGTCATTATCGATCATTGAAAAAATTGCTCTTATGCAGTTTCCCTTCTCATGTTTTTTTTTCAGTGCTAATTTAGGTAAGGTTTTCTTTTGTATATTAAAAAAAAATTGTTTCTTTTTTAATTGAAAAAAGGGCAATAAAATTAAGTAATTTCTCAGAAAAATCCAAATGAGAAAATAGTTAGTTAAAAAACGAAAAACTTAATTTCTGTAGGTGCTATTTTCAGTAGCTTGGTAAACAAACTTTAAACAATCAAGTTTTTAGATCTTTAAAAGAGTACTTTTTAATTGACGTTAAAATTAGTATTGTTCTTGGTTTAAAAGCTAATTGAAATCTCTTACTTAAAGAATTATGTACTAATAATTATCTACTATTGTACTGTGAATCGTTTACAAGTCTCAATTTCTTAATTAGTTTTCAAAACAGTTGTGTACATAAAGAAGTTTTAATTAATGTATTAAAGTACTGCTATAAATAGAATATAATGTCATACTTGGTGCATAATGCTATGATGTTAAAAAATAAGCAGAATACAATTTGCTAATGGATGTTTACACTATTGGAAAGATCAAGATAGCGAAATAAGGTTACGCAGATGTTTAATCAGTCAAGAGCCTTATTTGTTGTTGTTTGTGTAGGAACATATAATATTATGTCATTTATGTATTGTGTGCGGAAATCTAACTGATTAAATTCATGCATGCATGAACCGCTCAAAATAACATTGTCATGTCAAATCATACAAAGGTTGTTGTCTGGTCTAGCCTACCGGCAAATCGCATGAGCTTGACTCGGCCCAGCTACAGTAAAAAAATATCAGCTACAGCCAGGATAGTCTCAGTCTTGAAATGCTGATTGAAGTTTCATTCATATTCTAGTGCTGATACGGGTATTTTTGCGAAGAGGTGATACTTGTCTTATGTGTTAATAAAATTAAAGGTTATGCGATTATTATTTTTGGAAGTTAAAAAACTGTAGAGAAGATACTCCTGTCAGCTTTGGATTTGTCATTAAAAAGCATCTGAGCCATCGAGTATTTGAAATATTGTAGTAACAACACAACAACACAGTACAAGATAAAATTTTATCTAAAGTCGGTGGACATAAAAACAAATAACATAAGCTCTGAAAAGTGTCGCTGTTCTGCTAAAATTTGCAACTATTCCTTAAAAAGAAATAAATAAAAAGGAATATTTGAATACCTTAAAGTAAGCATTTAGTTGGCATTATTAAATGAAAATATAGGCATAATATATATCAAGAACTTTCTATATGTCAGAAATGCAATTTCTTAAGGTTGTGAAATTATCATTTAAAACTGTATTTGTACTTTTCCTGTTAGTTTTTTTTATAAATATCTCCATTATAAAAACATCAATTGACATGAATGGCTTGGTTTAAACTTTTGGAACATTTGCACTTCATATACCATTTAGAGTGCTGTAATTATTGAAAGCAGGCTAGCATAGACTTTAAATAATTGTTTACCCTGTGGCAGATTTACTGCTCTGTACTTTCACTTTACTAGTACTTAACATTGTCACTCCCTAATTATCATTGTTGCCAATAGCTGGGGCATAACTTTCTCTCAGATCTGTCAAAGTTCATTGAACAAACTTTCTCTAACCACATAAAAGCTACATTGGCTATAAATCATTTTACAATAATTGTGAAAATTACAGAGTTGTTAGATGTGTACCTATGATAAGATTGTTTGTGTACGGGTACAGGTGTGTGCGTCAACACACTGTTGACAATTTTTTTTTACCTGCTTATTCAGGTGTGATTCGGGGGTTTAAACTCCAGGCTACCTGGAGTAAGGATCTTTAATACTCCTGGGCTCCGAACACTGCGGCCACTTTAAAAGCTCTGTGGGATTTTGTCGGATCTCCCAGTATTCAACATTTGTTTTAGGGTCAGGGATTACGAAGCTCTGCTGACATTGCACTGTGTTTTGTGGTTGACATATCATATCAGTGGTAAATCTGAAAGTGACAACTGATTGGATAATACCAGGAAATCTGTTTTGCTTCTAGGTAAACTTTGATTTTCTCAATCTGCAGGTAAATGGAATCTTTATTTTTTTTGGACGAAAATGCACAACAAAATATGAAATTTTATAATTCTTATGAAAATTTTGTTTTTTACATTAGATAGCCAAAATATTTTGATTCTATAACAAAAGTTTTCTTTGTTTGATAGCTAGCAATTGCTCTGTATAAATGAAAAATTAAATTGCATTTTAACAAAAATGATTGTTTCTAATAAGAATTACATTGTAAAGGTAAATGCATAATTAAGAACTTGTTTATTTTAGATTTTAAAAATTAAGTTATTGTTTAGATGACATAATTTTCTGAGAAATATCAATCTGTTGGCATGCTAATAGGTAAAACATTGCTAATTTACATAATTTAGGTATATATAAATACAGGTAAAAACACACAGGTGTGTTCTTAAATTAACTTAGAAGCTGCAGAAATGGCAGATTCAGGTAATTCACAAAGACATAGGTTTTTGAGCGTGATGATGTCATAGGACTGTTTCAAAGCTCCAAAAAACTAAATCTCTAATTATATATTTGGTTTAACATAGTATACAGGAGTATCAGGTTCTACTATAGTCGTAAAGATTTGATAGATATATGTAAATACACCCGAAATGTGACTCAACCAAATTTACAGACCAGACATGTACCCTGGTTATAACATTATACAACTCGGCAGACCTACCTATACATGTATGCATGATTCATGAATCTCAGCGAACATTCACTGCAGTTTGATACTTTCTTGGTTTATAAACGTGTGGGTAAAAAATAGAAAGTTTGATATCGGATATAAAAGAGAATATATTAGTGAGGTGACTCACTGTGTAACACTTTAACCCCTGTGGTCCAACAATGGACTTACCCAGACTGATTTATAGCAGAGTTCATCATAGTTACACAGGGGTGGACAGGTTACAGCTGGGTATAAGTTTACGGTAAATATAACTAGGCAGTATATGCATAAACGAAGGCTATTTCAAGTTTGAAAAATGCTAAAATCATATTTGAACTCTTCTTCATTGGAGTTAGCAATACAGGCCCCAGTTTCATCAATGTTCCTTAACTTAAGGAAATTTCTTACTTATAAAAATCTCCATTGGAAAGCATTACAAAAGTTAAAGGGAAAATCCTTAGTTAAGGAACTTTCCTTAAATTCTGTAATGCTTTCCTATGGAGATTTTTAAGTTAAGGAATGTTGATGAAACTGGGGTCTGAGTGCTGGTACCCAACTTAAGGGGAAAATACAGATACTGGTTGTTATGCGGATGCTCAAATCATATGTATTTCTTTTATGTATGTAAAATGAAAATGAAAAGTCTGTCTTTTCTGATGAAATGCATGTTTATTGCCTCTATGGGAGATAAATTCAAAGCTGAGAGGATGCCTGGAGAATATTGTAAATTTTAGGATAGAATAGTTTGACCTTTCAGGACCTTTTGAAATTGTCAAAAGATTCAAGAATACATTTTATAAAGTTCACACATATATTGTATCCAACCTGACAAGAATTCCATTGTCTGTGTAACTCCCGACAAACCTCTAAGTGAGACAGATTTACGGTAATCTAGGACTCCAATACATGCACGATCGTAAAGATAATATTTTATCTGATCATTCTAAGTTTTTTTCTGCAGTTTGATTCGGTTTAAGACTCACTGTCTGTGGGGCTAAGATTCGCGCGATCATCCTGTCCTAAACATTAAAGGATTTTACTAGACATGAGGGCATCAGCTGTACCCTGATACTGGTATCGTGTGTAACATTTAATGTTTTAAAAATGCAGGTCATTTCAACTGCAATCAGATACTGTTCTAGTTCAGGCTGCCCTGGAAAAAAACTAATTATTTCTTCACACAAGCTTCACAAAGTTATGAAAGGGGCCGATCTAAAGATGGACTCGTAAAAAGGGATGTTATTTATACAATGGCTTCACCTTGATTTGAAGATTTTCATGGTAACACAGTTATCAGAGAAGCATAAATATTTTATACTACAATATCATAAGACATAGAGATGACTTCAAGTTGAAGCTACAGATTCAAATCACAGTGATTTTATAAAGGTTGAAAGTAAGTGGTCCTTAACAAAGGTCAAATCTTTTTATAAAGGTCACCCATGGTCCCTTACAAAGGTCAGGTCTCTTTATAAAGGTCACCCATGGTCCCTAACAAAGGTCAGGTCTCTTTATAAAGGTCACCTATGGTCCCTAACAAAGGTCAGGTCTCTTTATAAAGGTCACCCGTGGTCCCTAACAAAGGTCATGTCTCTTTATAAAGATCACCCATGGTGCCTTACAAAGGTCAAGTCTCTTTATAGAGGTCACCCGGGGTCCCTAACAAAGGTCAGGTCTCTTTATAAAGGTCACCCGGGGTCCCTAACAAAGGTCAGGTCTCTTTATAATGGTCACCCGGGGTCACTAACAAAGGTCAGGTCCCTTTATAAAGGTTGCCTGTGGTCCCTAACAAAGGTCAGGTCTCTTTATTAAGGTCACCCCTGGTCCCTAACAAAGGTCAAGTCCATTTATAAAGGTCACCCCTGGTCCCTAACAAAGGTCAGGTCTCTTTATAATGGTCACCTAAGGTCCCTAACAAAGGTCAGGTATCTTTATAAAGGTCACCCTTGGTCCTTAACAAAGGTCAAGTCTCTTTATAAAGGTCATCCATGGTGTCTTACAAAGGTCAATTCTCTTTATAAAGGTCACCCGTGGTTGCAGTAGGTGTGATTATAATGCATGGCTGTTGTATATCACTTTCCTTTTGTAACTTGTTAAGTAATGCCACTGAAGTATTGACGTTTTTGCTTGACTGAGTCATTAAAACCATCCTGATCTGTATTCATGAAATTGTCTTCCATTTTCAGTCAAACCATTTTTCTGCGCGCAACCCCAGTTTCTGGTGCCAATGCACGATGAAATAAAAAAAAAAAATTTGATTAATGATATGAAAGATATTAAGGTACTTCAGCCCACATGCTGTTTTCAGTGCAGCCTCACACTTGACATTTTGGACCGATTTACAGGTTACAGGATTTAAGTACATAGAAAGAAAATATGATTGAATATGAAAATAGTTTCAGAAATGAATGATGAACAGAGTCAGAATGTATGAGTGCAGGGTTCAGTCAAAACATTATTTTTGAGGTTAAGTTAGGATAGTAAATCTATTGTATATATTTCTGCATTTTTTCACGACCATATAGAATGGCCACAAATGTGTCTAGTCTCCCACTGTCTCTCTGTTATAATGGCCAATGGAACTACAATGGATGGGCCCCATGACTACAGTAGCTGGACTGTCTGAGCAAAACAAATCATTTTATTTTTAAGGCTAGGCATGGATTGATAAAGAATATCATTATTATGATATGGACAAAGTTATTTATAGAGACAACTTATCAATTGTCAATGATTACAGACTTTTGGACGGGGTCGCATGGTGATTGACCTTTTATCAAAGGTGGTCTTTGTAGGAAAAATCTTTATTGAGAAAATTGACCAGGTTTATGGCCCTATAGACGCCTTTTCATAGACTTGATAACCAAGCAATCTCTGTTGTTGTTTAATGATCTTTCATTCAGAGTCCATATACAGGAACAGAATGTGTTTGACCCTTCCGGTCAAGATCAAGTGAAACAGGTTTTGAATATTTGAAAGATTTTTCACATCGATGTGATATTTTCAGATAAATTAATTACCACGCTTGTTGTGTGTTTCTCATTGAAGTGGTAATTTGGAAAACCAGAAATAGTATTTCTATAACTTGCCTATAACGAAAGGCCTTAACTTCACCAAGGGGCCTTAGGTTTAATTGGCTGTCACCTGACATTTGGTTTTCACTGGGTGCTCTGCAGGGTCCTCAAAAAATATTATTCTCCACAAGTATATATATAACTAACATCCAGACATAAGAATTGATCAAATATAAGTCAAAATACCTATAGTAAGTTTCATAATTGTTGTGAAATAGATAAAGTTAACATACATTCATTGTTCCAAACTTGAGCAGAATCGAGCTGAAAGTGATCCTAATTTGTCAGCAGGATTCCCAGCTGAAAGTGATCCTAATTTGTCAGCAGGATTTGTCAGCAGGATTCTCAGCTGAAAGTGATCCTAATTTGTCAGCAGGATTTGTCAGCAGGATTCTCAGCTGAAAGTGATCCTAATTTGTCAGCAGGATTTGTCAGCTGAAAGTGATCCTAATTTGTCAGCAGGATTCTCAGCTGAAAGTGATCCTAATTTGTCAGCAGGATTCTCAGCTGAAAGTGATCCTAATTTGTCAGCAGGATTTGTCAGCAGGATTCTCAGCTGAAAGTGATCCTAATTTGTCAGCAGGATTCTCAGCTGAAAGTGATCCTAATTTGTCAGCAGGATTCTCAGCTGAAAGTGATCCTAATTTTTCAGCAGGATTCTCAGCTGAAAGTGATCCTAATTTGTCAGCAGGATTTGTCAGCAGGATTTGTCAGCAGGATTTGTCAGCTGAAAGTGATCCTAATTTGTCAGCAGGATTCTCAGCTGAAAGTGATCCTAATTTATCAGCAGGATTCACAGCTAAAAGCGATCCTAATTTGTCAAGTGTTTTGCTAAACACACAGCGGGGCCTGTATACTACCAGAACCTGTCACAGACCAGGAATAGATGCACAGATACATTCATGACATGTATTTTCACTTACACTGTTGACTATTTCTTTATCCCAGTATCTCAAGTGGTGTTTGATTTTGATAGCTAATATCCTGGAGTGCTTGACAAACACTTAACAGATGAGATAACCTACTATTAGACCACCCAACACCCCCTCCTGGTACATCATACACACAACACTTATATAATCATGGCTTCCAGCTTCTTCTTAATTCTGCCTTAACAACTTAACTTCTAACAGAAAAAAATGTGTAGGTGTTTTTTTCATCCATTCTGTGACCTCAAACATTCAGTTTTAGAATGGGATATTCAAAATAGGGAAATATTCCATCCTGATGATTTATGTTTTTAAAGCATATTATGTTGTTAAAATTAAAAACATATATTGTGTTTGACTTTTATGAATGTTAAGTTGACTATACTTGACAAACACATTGTCCAGTCGTGTTTATCTCAGATTGTAAGAAGATGACTCCAAGTCAGAGTATATATAAATCAGGGTGTTAGAAAATGATCCCCTGATAGAGAGGATTATAGGCGGTCAATTTGACCACAACAAACACCTGGATTGACCACTAGCTAATACTCTGTAAACATGTGTGTACACATTAGCGGGGCAAGGTGACCAGATATATAGCCCAATGACCAATACAGGGAAATGATGGTGAGTTTTAAGTCTTTTTCATTGTTCTTTAGTAGTTAAGCTTAAATATTTACCTAGAAGTTTCAACTAGACAGGTTTTCTGATCTCCAGATTGCTTCTCTACATGATCACTAAGAAGTACTAATTGGTCTTTAGTTAATGTGAATTAATGAATAATATTTAATTCCAACAACTTAGAAGTATGTTTGTGCCAATTATCCAGGATTTGCTTTAAAAGTTTTGTTGCAAATTTATTCATTTTGCCAAAATACTACTTAAATACTTAACTTTCCTCACAGATATTTATAGAATTATAAATCATGATACAATATATGATTTGTATGTGCCGTAGTTCACCATTATGCAAGTGCAATTTGCTGCTATTTCTTCCATTCAAATGGGAGTTATGCCCCTTTTCTGTGGAAACCATTCTAGTTTGACAATTAACCTTCTATAAGACCTTTAATTAAATCAAAATAACGTCATCGTTAAACAAATTAGACATATTTCAATATGATTAACAAATAGATGTAGTTGTTATTTGTTGGTCAATTTGAGGTACAATCTATAGTCCCCATAATGAAATATACATTAACCATGATATAGACATTGAAATATACATTTGTAAAAATTGGCCATTTGAAATATACATTTGTAATAATTTGCCATTTGAAATATACATTTGTAATAATTTGCCATTTGAAATATAAATTTGTAATAATTTGCCATTTGAAATATACATTTGTTGAAATTGGCCATTTGAAACATACATTTGTGATTGGACATTTGAAATATACACTTGTGGAAATATAATATAAGGACTGTTTATTGATAGATATTTCATATATTTGGCCACACACAGCATATAATTCAAAGCTTGAGCTTATATATAGTTCACTCAATCAGATCTTGGCTTTATAGTTACTCAATGATAAATGTTATCAGTTTATAGACCCCCGGTACCCACTCATTAACCTTATAGATTACTTTTCTTTGTTAAAAGGGGATCCATTTCCTTGTTATCTGTACTGCATTGAATTATCCTACAGTCAGCAAACATGCAGTGTTTTATCAAATCAAATCGCAGTTGTGTTCATTCACCTGGAAATAATGGCTGTTTTTTTCCTGCGTGTATTTGTTGTAACATAAACATTGAAATGTAATTGTTACCGTGTGTATAATGTCGGCTGTTTTTGTGTTAGACAGAGCCATTATTCTATTGAGCAATGATGCCTTGCTCCTATGTAGCTCAACTCAGGTGTACTAAGGTCATATTTGGACCCTTGAGAGATATTTGTTTCACTCATATATTTATTCTAGCTGTGTTGCAAAGTATTTTCAACCCACACATTGATATATAATTAATTGATTTTGTTAAAAGTTTAATCAGCATTTTATGTGAAAATTATGCCAGAAGTCAGGTTCTCTCCAGTTTTAATGTAAATTTCATAGACACATGCATATGTTGGCTTGTGGAAGCAGAATATTGACTTGCGGTCGTATTCTACATTATAAACATTTGCGTTAGATCTCGACCTACTACAACTATTAGTTGATGGGTTTTTTCTGAGTGAATAATTGTGATAATTTGGCCTTTATCAATTGGGAAAATCCGTCAACTTATTATTTATAGCTGATTAAGCTTTTCTTTTTGAATATCATTACAAGTTCAGAAGTTTTATTTAAGAAAGGAGGGCATATTTTCCCCTAAGGGGATTTCCCAATAAAAAGACAGTTATTTTAGAATCGCAACAACTAAATATAAAAGCCTTGCGTACCAGCAAACTGAAGTTGAGTATGTACTCGAAACTCCGAGAGGATCGGATCGATGGAATCTAACGGAGTTTATATGATTATGTTTCCTAATACTTACTCATTAGCCATTCTGGGAATTGTGTCACATCCAAACTAGGGCGATGAATCGTTACATTTTTGTGTACTTGGATGATGGTGTCACAATATCACAAAGTGCATTGAGGAATTGTGTCACATCCAAACTAGGGCGATGAAGCGTTACATTTTTATGTACTTGGATGATGGTGTCACAATATCATAAAGTGCAATGGGGAATTGTGTCACATCCAAATTAGGGCGATGAACCGTTACATTTTTGTGTACTTGGATGATGGTGACACAATATCACAGAGTGTATTGTTTATAGTTCCCTCGGGACCCAGTACACCTGGAGCCCCGACATGCTGTCTCCGTTTATATATCGATTGTCCCGAAATATTTGTACGTATTTTGAAATAGGGGACAATTGTTCCACTGCTAAAACATTTATATAGTGTTATTGCTGTAGGGATAAAGGGAACTAAAAGGTCGGAACTCTGTAGGCATGTATTGGTTGGTTGTATTATGTTCCTCCATATTATTGGTCTGCACAAGGATTCTAATCTGTTCACCCCTGACGACACATTTTGAACTCTTCCAATTCAAAGGTTGGAAGAGTTCATTATTAAATTTCAGGGCGGAATGACTAACAATGATATAGTGATGAAACTAGCTATGATGGAGCATCAACAGTTTTTATACCTGTGTTCTGTACAGATTCCGCGTCAGTTTCACCATCATGCGACGATATTTCTTAACAGACTTTGTTGAAATTTTACCTAAAGGTCAAAACAAGATGATTTGGAAAAGGTTGGGTAAACACTGCACGAAGAAACTGCAAATGAGATACAGGTGATTTTAACACATTTGCAGTGAAATCACTACAATGGTAAACTTTTAATGTGTCTTTTTATCACAGATGATTTCCTATTGGTGGTTTGGTTCACAGAAGCAGTTTTAATTTGTTTAATGGATTCCAAGGTCAAGGCCAAAGTCAAACCAAAGCTGTGTCTGATCATTCTGAAGAAGAAATTTTGATCAAGAAAATAAGATTTATATCATAGTTCTCTCAAAACTTTGATTTCATTTCATCACAATTTTTATGGCGCCAGCACAGGTGACATATATTGTGATCACTAAATTGTCTGCGTCATTGTAGGTCTTCGTCGATTGCGTTGTCCAAACAAAGGTTTCCATTCAATAAATTGAGCTCCTTTGCATGGGCATATCAGATTCAAATCTCACACAGTGTTTAATTTCCTTTCTGAACGCCCTTACTTTGGATTGCTCTTCATGCAGGTATAAAGATCAATTATCAAGGTCAATGTTACTATAAATAGAACGGTATAGTCCAGACCAAATGATAATTTGACTTCTGTTGGGCCTCTATGATTCTTGTGTATTTAAAAAGGAAATTCTGAATTAAAAAGTGATCCTCTTTGTTTAAACCTGTCTACTGTTGGCCATACAGGCGACACATCAATGTCTGTGGAATTCTGGTGTTATTGATTAATGTCATCCAGCTTTATAGTCGTAAAGAATGAAAATATAAAATGATGAAATGTCTTGTAGGGAAGGCTGGATTGGTTTTAGAAGGAACAGCTAGAGAAGGTTTGTCGAGAATGTATATAGCTGTACATATAAATCAATAGTGTTAGATATAGTTGTTTTGACTTCAAAGAATTCTGTGAAAATCATACTTCATTGAAGTCTTTTGATAGCTTACCTGTTTTGCATGTTTGTTAAGATATATATATATATATAAACTAGAAAAGAAATGGTTCCATACAGAAATAATGTTGAAACAAACATCTTAATTGTCTTCCAGTTTAACGCCAGTATCAATAAAATGTTTGTTTTCCGAAACCAATAGGTAAGATTTTAACTTTGGGAAGGGGAAGGGGGGGGGGGGGATTACCAGTCACCGGGTAATTAAGATAATTATCTCCCCCTTAAATGAGGAAAGACTTCTTGTTCTAATTATAAAGATCTTGCCCACGCCACATCTTTTTGACCAATATTACAACATTTTTGTCAATGATTTGCGGGTTTTATGCAAGCAACCATTGTATTATGTTTTAGGCCTTAAATTTTACTAATAAGGTCAATAATGTCAAGGTCATTTGTCTAAAAACAAAAATCTTTTAGAATCATACTGTGCAGTCTATGGCTCTGAAACATATTGATCTCTGGAAGTTTATTACTAAAAGCTAATATGCTCGCTTCTTTAAGTGGAATGATATGGGATCAATACTACAACAGTTGGAGCAGGCCAGCTTAAGTATAACTGAAGGTTAAATTGGCGGGGGTGATTGCTGGAGAGAAATGGGATTAGCCAGGGTCAATTTGGGTTTAGGAGGAATTCAGATGTCTGTACACTCAATTACAGTGTCTGAGAGGTCATTCACTCGTCCACCCCTGAAATTCCATAATGAACTGCTCCAACCTTTGAATTGGAAGAGTTCAAATGTGTCTCTAAGGGTGAATGAGTTAATTTCTGCATTAGTGAGTCCAGAGCATTATGGATACAGTCACCTTTCTTGTTCCTTAGCTTCATAAAGAGTCTAGTGTCTTAGTTTATGAATGTATTGGTAAAAGTTTTCCAATTCTGTCATAAAACTGTATTGGTAAAAGTGTTCCAATTCTGTAACCTAATTCCAAATGTTCACTTTCTATTTTGTACCAGTTGCACCCTCCTAAAAGTTGAGTTCACGATGAAAATCTACACATAACTCCTATTTTGTCTCGGATACACATCGTAAAACAATGACGTGTTGATGAGATTTGTCTGGGAGCTTTGTTCTCAGTTCACCAAACAATAGTAGGTTGTGGTATCCTCGAGGGGGAGTGGGATCAATATTTTTGGCTGGCCCTGTCAGATGTATAGTTGTAAATGTTGGGGCCTACATTGTAGCATTGCTGGTATCCCCGGTTACAGCATGTATACTGTCAGGCCTACATGTACAGGCCTTCAGGCCCCTTTGTTGGTCTTGTAAAGAAGTTGTGTATCTTGTCAACAAAATGCCCATTGGCACCACAAACTCTTGTTGATTTCACTCAAAACTCTATCCTTCTGATCATGTAACCCCATCAGGGCCAATGATGTTAAGACCATGCATGCCTCTTGGTTTGTCTCTTATGGAGAATGTACCTGGTCAACTACTGTTGAACCTAGTTATCTTGAAGTCAACGGGACCATAGCAAAACTTCAAGTTATCCGAGTATTGTAGTTATGTGAGTTTGAATGCTTAAGTATAAAGCTTGGCCAGGACCGACGAAATACTTTGAATTTAACGGGGTTTTCGAGATAGCAAGGTTCTAGTGTATATAAATGCATTGGCACCACAAAATCTTGTTGATTTCGAACATATACCTAACATGGGCCAATGATGTTTCGCCCTTCAGGCCCCTTTGCTGGTCTCATAACAAAAGTGTACGAATTGTCTGCAAATTGTATGATCTTGTTTGTGACATTATCCCGCTGAACATGTACCTGTTCGGGGCCAATGATGTTTCGCCCTTCAGACCCCTTTGCTAGTCTCGAAACAAAATGTGTACGTTGTCAGTAACGTATGATCCTGCATGAGGTGGTATCTCCCTGAACATGTACACTTTCAGGGCCACATATACTCCCAAAGGTCCAAAGTGGTTTGAAAGCCTGGCTGTTACTGATGGAACCTTATGATTAGACACCCTTTCAACATGTATTGACTTCAAGAGTATAGTGTCAGAATCATGTTGTATCATAGATTTACGAATTCCCCGGCTGATCGTATCAACAATGGCACAATCAATCAAGGCAATGTTGGGATAATGGTTCAATGTAGCAGTTACGTTTTACTATGTGTTACCTTTGGTAGACACCGTAGAGGAATGTCTTTGTTTTTCATCAGACAGACTGGAAATGTGCTCTATGAATATTTGATGGACATTAGCCTTGGATTTTGGCTTGAGGCAGAGCTGAAACAGGCACTTTGGCGAGTCAATTTTATTTTCTTCAAAGTTGAATGTGACAGGTGCATTGGGAATACATAGCGCTATACTGGGACGGATCATTTCCGGAAGCACTGTCAATTAATTCACAGGCACAGCTTTTGCTTTAGATTTTAAATCTTACTTCTGCCATGGACAGAATTGCAAAGTATTTTACCGTCGCTTAGCAATAGTGTTGGCTTGATATTAGTCTCGAAGCTGAGAGTGACAGGGAAAGGAAATTAATTTTAATCCTTGAGATTTATCTTTGGAACGATGTGGTAATGATGTTTAATGTGAAGACGGAGAATGTATGATTCTGTTGGAACTGTACAGTGGTTTGGAGATAGTGGTTGATGATTTGTTGATCGATGTTCGTGCACGAAGACCGGAGAAATTTTACCTATCAAGCTCTGACAATAACTTGTGTCTTTGTCAAAGGTCAAATGTTCAAGGGCATGTAATCTGTAGGATACTTCTAACTCATTCACCGCTATAGACACATTTGAACTCTTCCAAATCAAAGGTTGGAATAGTCCATTATGAAACTTCAGGGGTGAATGAGTTAAAATTATATAACTCACTGAGTTTAAATTCAAATATGTAGGAAATATTTCTTTTGTCTTTGTTAAACTTAACCTGAGATTTATATGAATTAATAATTAAGTTTATATAGTAAATATGAATTAATAATTAAGTTTATATAGTAAATATGAATTAATAATTAAGTTTATATAGTAACTCAGTGAGTACACACTAACATATCTGTAGTATAGTGATTCACTTGTTTGTTTGTTTGAATAATTTTACGTTTGCTTCATTACTGAACATTCTGGCCTTGGTTTCATCAATGTTCCTTAACTTAAGGAAACTCCTTAACTTAAAAACCTCCATAGGAAAGCATTACAGAAATCAAGGAAAGTTCCTTCAGTAAGGATTTTCCCCTTAAATTCTGTAATGCTTTCCTATGGAGATGTTTAAGTTAAGGAGTTTCCTTGAGTTAAAGAACGTTGATGAAACCAGGGCCAGATTCCCAGCAGATGACAGTTATTTAGTGACCCACAGAATTACAGATTCTATAGATACATTTATATTTAAGTGTCACTCAGTGAGTGATATTGCTTACAGCTCTAAATTCTGGAATCAAGGGACTCAATGAGTTATACCTATGATACATCTATATTTTAGTAACTTTTTGAGTTGCACTATAAACATATCTTTATAGGCCAATCTCAAAAGTGTTGTTATCTCCCTTATTTGCCATATCATGACTTCATTGGGAAGTGTTTTTGAAACAAATGTGTGCCATGGAATTATGATGTCATAACGGGAATTATGTCATCCAATTGTCATTTGGCGCAAATCACAAAAACTCTTCCCGGAAGTCCATCTTGTATCCACCACAATTGTGGCCTAGCTGTGAAGGGGAATAACAACACTTTTGGAAAGGCCTATAGTCTAGTGACTCAGTCGAGTTACACTACAAAGAAGCGACTCAGTTCACCTATTCAATAATTCAAGAGTACATTCATATACATTCTAAAATGATGTATACAATAGTTCTGTCACATTCTCACCAAAAACGTATATCTGGACCCCGTCCTCAGATCCTTTTTCCTGTATCTTTTTTCTAAAGAACATCAGAAAGTCATTTCAAATTTTTGGTATATAACCTTGTCAGCTAGGACATTCTGATAAAACATAATTTTGAATTTAAAGTTTGCTATTATCAGAAGTAAAAGACATGGTCTGTTGATGTAATCTTGGGAAAAATGTTTGTTTATTCATGATTTTTTGGTTTTATCTTTCAAAGTATTCCCTAAATAGATCAAAAAACAAACTAGTCTATGAATGCTAATCAGGTTTTAAAGATTTTATCAAAACTAGTTAGCTTATCTGTAACTTGTAATGAAATTCATGTCCTAAAACATTGGTTAAGGCAAGAGACCCATGAAATACGCGTAAATTTTAATAATGCATTGGATTTACATGGTAACTAATTACATTGGTTTGCTGCTGAGCGCACGGAAATCTAAAAATAGACCAAAAATCTCCTGTTAGCCTATCAATACAAATGTTGCCATTCATAAAAAAGGGAGAAGAAAACCAAAGGAATTCGGATATTTGACTGAGAATATTCGCAATCAAATTGTATTTACAGTTCTGATTAGATCCTCTTAGGGGATTATAATGTAATTGTGAGCGTTAGCGAGGTTCGGATAGGGCACGCCACTACTGATGGGTCTTCTCATTGATAACCCATAATAGCCTTCCCAGTCACGCCTCCAAACCACACCAGATCTATTAGCATGCCAGCAGGTTGATAATTATCTTTTAAAATAAAAGAAAATGAAATTATAGATCGGTTATTGGTGAAAGTGACTTAGTGCATTGTCACAGGAAAGGCGCTTTCATCGACGGTAGTTAACGCAAAATTCCTCTACACCATATAGCTATAGGTGAACGAGAGCTGATGGAGGTTTTGGAGCATTGACATGTATACATAGGATGACAATATTGCATACCGGAGACGGTTTCGTGGGAAATGCCAGCGTTGGATCTCGGAACATGACAAGTGACGTTACAGAAGATGTCGAGCCGTTGGATCTAGATTTCTCCGACAGAGATTTTAGTGTGTTAAGCCTCAGTCACGATACCGTGAAGAGTTCTGGTATCTGTCGGCCGACTTCGTGGATTGATGACACCGTGTCCTCTTCGCTGGTAGGGTTCCGTTTTATCTTTCATCAACTATCTGTGGGGAATTATACATTAATGTTTTATATGATTCTGTGGAAAGGCGTTTCAATGGCACAGGATGGTCATTATTTTGTAACAAATCATTGGTGAATAGAATTATTTAAATGCTTTGGAAAATTTGCTTTCAATAATTAATTATGAAAACATGTGGGCTGGCAACTGCATTATTTCCTTACCACGGGAAAATGAATATAAAAATGACACATTTTACAATGAAGTGATAAATGTATTTTTCTGCAGAAATTTTGGTTGCCATTGTAACCAGGTAAAAATACCCAAATTCTTGTGGAACACTAATTTGTCAGCACAACTCCGATTGCAATGGAACTACACAAGAATTTAAGGGACTATGTATAGATATGCATGCAGATTTCTTTTTTTCTAACAGAAATTTAGGTTGCCATGGTAACCATGCCATATATACAGGTTATTGTTTGAAACATTTAACTCGACAACTCCTAACCAGTGAACCAAATTCAATGAAGTTTCACATGAATGTTATGGACCATGTGTAGATATGCAGCATGAAGATTACTTTTTGCAGACTTTTGGTTGCCATGGGAACAGGTCACTATAAACAGGTTTTTTGTTGGAAAATTATCGCTGGAAAAATGTTCCTAAACCTGTGAACCAATTTCAATGAAACTACAAAGGGATGTTAGGGATGTGTAGATGTATCTGCAGATAAATATTTGTTCGTCATCAACATTGCCTTATACAAGTTTTTTTTTGCAAAGGTGGAGGGCGGGGGTATAAGCTAGCCATTGGCTTACAGTTCTAGTTTGTGGAGTTTTCAGTATTTTCATAACAAATCCCCAATGAAGGAAATAAAGATTCCTCTTTTCACATTCACAATGATGGAGAAAGTTTGTAAAAAGCAACAGAAACTTCTTTGATCTTTATTAAGGCATTCATTTTATTCAAACACTTGTTATGGCCATTACATACAACCTTCAGTAACAAAGAGATCATTTGACCACAGGATGTAGATTTTGAATTTGTGTGAGTTTCTACTTAATAAAGGAGTTCCTAGGAATGATTAATCAATTGGTAAATTTTGGAATCTCCCTCTTAATGAGGAATGTTGGACAGCTATACAAACATATGGATTATTTCCATGCTCGGACATGTAGACGTCGTTATTTTACATATCTATAATGTATTTTTGTTATAGTATGAAGATTTACTACCGGAAGGTTATATTGTTTTAATAGATTATCCACTGTAAATAGTCAATAGGGATTGTTGTGCCATTGGTCAATTATAGATGGTCATCTCACATAATGGTCATTTCAGGGCCTGAGTCTGAGTGCCATTCAACACTTTAACAAATACAAAATGTTTGCTTTCATTAAACAATGGACTGTGTTGTGGTTTTGATTTGAACCTGCTTAAAATAAACCTAAGGGTATTTGTCTGCCCAATAAATGTCATGTTTGTTAAACCTGGATGAACAAATGGTATACACATAGAAAATGTTAAATTGTCCATTTCCCTATTCTTCTTTTACAGTGGATTATGGATGTACAGCTCTGTGTTTAATTAACCTGGTATCTTGTACTATTGGCAAAAATTTGGCCCATTCAGGGAAATAAGCCATTAGTAGAATCAATTCTTGATGAGTTTGTTCTGCACTGAAGGAAATTTGCACTATTTGCAATGCCTTATTTTGTAATTAATTTGTTACATCATGATAAACATTTTTTGACATCGTTTATCATGAAAATTACTAACTTCAGTTGGAAAGCTTGTTTTGAGTATAAATTTAATAAAGAAATAACAATATTTAATCATTTACCCCTGGAGACACTTTTGAACTCTTCCTATTCAAAGGTTGGAATAGTCGATTATGAGTTTTCAGGGGTGACTGAGTTAACTGCCAAGTTGGAGATGCAACATATTGCTATATCCAGTCCAGGGGAGATAACTCATTCAGAATGGAGGAATTATCCCAGTTACCTAGAGGAAATGGTTATACATTTAAATGTTTAATAGAAGATTCTTGATTAGGTACGTAAGACAAACTTAGGAATATTCTGATTGGACGATCTTTTCCCCTATTTACAAAGTCTGTTATATACCTAAAATAGATACCAACCCGGAGATTTATTCTACCTAGCACTTTTATTGTTTTGTTTCCTGATAGATTCTCCTATCAACATTTCGGCCCCGAGAGAACAGAAAATATTGTATCCATTAAGCTTTTCATCCCTCCCGTATCCTAAATTACCACAATGAAATAAGACCTGTCTTCACCTCCATTATTCTCGCTGATATTCCACCTGTCTTCTATAGGGTCCCACAGGGACAAGTGTTATCGTTTCTGCCATATTCCTCCTGCAATGCGCCCGGAATCAATAAGGATCCGGCTCTCATGCATATACAAGTGACAAATGGGAGAGTGAGGTTTGCTTTACGTGATCGTTTGGTTTTGGTAAGGATACGTTTACTCTAGCTGTCAGTTTTGTTAGGCTGGCACACTCCATTTTGTATGGTAGCAGGGGCAGATAAGTCTGTGCCAGATGAGCTTATAGACAAAAGACAGTGATGAATATTGATAAAACACATTGAAACATAGCCGATTTAAAAAAAAAATTGCTGGGAGATATTCTGCATTCTCAAAATAACATCATCATTCAAATGTGTGTGTATTACCTGCTAGAGCAAAATGACTCTTTACAATGATAGACATAAGAATAAAGGAATATTTTCACAAATTCACTTGTTGAAAATTCTTAATTCAAATGTTTAAAATAGAAAGTAAATATTGGTCATTGCTATTTTTTCTGGAGAATGGATTGTTGATGACAATAATTTCTTTTGTTAAAATTATTTTTGAATCAAATGCAAATTTTCACCTGCCCAGTATTATTTAACAAATATTGCATGGCACTGAGGGTTTGCAATAATTGTTATATTATACCGAATCTACCAAACACAATCACATAATATGCAATAAAAACAGACCATTAGGAGGTCAGATGCCATTTTGCTCATTGTCTGGAATAATGACGTCACTACATTGTATATATTACCGTCATCCTGTAATTGTGACGTCAACATATAAAGCGTCGGCCCGTAGTCCTTTACTCCGGGCCAATATACGAAAATATTGACCACAGCAACTACTAGAATCATATAGGCACTTACATGTAAATGAATGAGGATTGTTCATTATGATATATTAAGTGACATGAGATTTTTACCAAATGCTTGAATTGGGCTATCAGGCCAGGAGGATATAAACTCAGAATAACGGGCTTTAACCCTTGTTTTCAAGTTCTAAAAAATATCAATTAATGTGTTTGTCACAAATTATTTAAATGAGAAATCTTGTCACGTTAAGGTTGGTTAATCAGTTTGATGAATTAAAAAAACATATTTGTTTAGAAATTTAAATCAATGCTTCAAAAAAAATGCATGTACAGTGTATCAGGTTGGTTGAACATACCAGTAAAACATCAAGTCTAGTTTTGCTGACAGACACAAAATCCTTGTCATTCTGTCGCACTTAGAAAACGGTCACCAAGTGCGACATCCTGCTGGGTATGCTGTATATCTAAACGATAGAAAACTGTCCGTGTTTTTCTGTCATTATCCCTTTCTCTTGTGACAAGACTGAACCGGAATTGATTTTGAGATTCTGAATCTTTTGGATCACTGCCAATTAAGGTTTTCTTGGAAATTCAGATTTGAAAGTGATTTCTATATGAACATGTGAAATCTATCATGTATATTGGTTCCTTCTGGTAGCTAGTTTCCTTGCACTGACGCCAGCAAAGGCTGTTTTTCCCGAGTGAAATGAATAAAGGGATAAGGACTCTTTGATGTATTTTCCATACCTGTATATATGTCGTGTAATTCATACTGTAGGGAATGTCATTACCGTTTGAATGTTGATATGTATGATTACTAGAATCGGTGCCATCTCATCAATGCATTATATATCTTTAAGCTAACAAGCTTATATATATATACATTGTATAATCATCATATTTACTTAATTCAACCTCTTTATTGGATGATTTCAAATGTGTCGTCGGAGGTGAATGAGTTCAGTCTTTTAAAAAATGAAAATATATTAATCTCATGTTGCAATTAATTTTACAGAATTCATACCTAATAGCTGTTCGAAATAATTTTAGACTAATGATTTCAACATTTTCAATTTGAATATTGTAAAATAGAAATAAGAAAGGGGGGAGAGGGGAGGGGAGGGATTTTAAATCAATATGTTTACAAGGGAAGTAACACAGGTCAGCTGTTAGCCAGAAAAAAAAAAATTTGGGGGGGGGGGGGGGGGGGAGCTGAAGACAATGTCAGTGGATGAAGGAAAAAGAGACTGGATATTAGGGGGTTTCATCCAGTGTAATATATAAGGGAACATACTTCTGGTAAAAATAAAAAATCAAGCTTCAAGTGTAAATTATCTTAGGGATTATAACTGATTAATATGTTGGTACCATTTTGCCTTCAACTGTTGGGAATGTTCAATGGTCCATCAAGGTTGGATCAGATAATAATGTGATGAGTTGGCCTCGTCTCGAGAAGAGACATAGAGATCCAAATAAAATAATTTTTGAAATTGTTGAGTGTTAAAATGTAGAAGTAGAAGTGTTAGCTAGGGGAGATAACTTGCCATCGAACTGTTGATAGTTTGTCAATTAACCCTTTCACCCCTATTTAACTAAAGTAGACTCTACCATGTACTGATATGGAGATGGGTCCATTATGATGTACAGTGTTGAAAGGGTTAATGATTACAGAAGGAAAACAGTGAAACTTAACTGTCAGTTTTAGCAGAGTTATTGCCCTTTTGTACATCAAAACTGGAGTAAAAAATCCATCTTTTATGGTGGAAACAATAAAAATCATTATATAAGGCAGGAACTATTAAATAAGCATATAAAAATGAACTAAAAATATGTGGACTATTAAAATCAATTCCTATTATCAATAGAAACAAATTATGATGTAATAAAAAGACACTTCAAACTGTTAACTGCAAAACGTTCTTTTCAGACAGCAAAGTTCTATAAAAATAAGATAAAACAAATGAAACGTGGGGGACTTAGAAAAAATAACTTAAGGCAGAGACCATAAACTTCACGTAAAACACAGACCATGAAAAGAAGTAAGAGGCACTGGCTCTAAAAGGACATCTATCAGCGGCAAGTGTGAAAAAATAAACGTTTGCTTGTTGGGTTGTGTCGGATTGTCATGTGCACATATTGATTTTCAAACTTTAGAATTGTTCCGCCTAAGTTGTGCCAACACGATTACAATTTCTGAATGCTATCGCTTTGCGATCCTGTCTGTGAGGTTGTGTCACTATCGGTACAAGTCGTACCTACTTAGGGACCAAGTTATATGATATATAATACATGGCTGGCTAACCGGTCTGCGTTTTGTCGTCTTCGTACTTTCCATTAGATGTCAAATGTTTACTCAGCTTTGACGATAGAGGTTTCTAATCTTCTACGCAACGCATTGATTTCTCAAGATGGTTACGATATTTTGTCTCTTTAGAAAACATAACCTGTTATCTCTTAATGTCGCAGTGATTGCTTAGTTTGACAATGATTGCATGCGAAATTGATGTGTGGGTGGCGTTCGGAAGGATATAAATGCATTCTGTCAAATGCGAAATTTATTTCTAAGAACACTGCAGATATTTTTGTTTTTTTATTCCCTTGCTGCGTTATTCTATAAATGATTCATGCTTCCTGGACCATTACAGTACAATAGAACGCGTCTGTAATTATATCTTCATCTAACTGTATCCAATCCATATTCATCTAGACACAATGCCCAATCCTAATCATTCATGTGTTTGTTTATCTGCTTCATGTATGCTCTTGTCATTTCAGTCACAGCGTAATGATCGCGAGGAGATCCGTCGGAAGCTGGCTATGGGGGGTCTGGAGGAGGATTACTACGGTGGCGAGAGGTCGTATAAAAAACCAAACCTCTCCAAAAGGCTCCAGAGCGGCATGAACCTACAGATCTGTTTTATGAACGAATCTCCGGGGGAGGAACCCGACCCCATCAAAACGTCACCTCAAAAATCTGACCTTCTACAGGAGGACAAGGTCAGTATCTTTATTTCACAATTTAGAGAGTTATGGCCCTTTGTTTGAGTATACAGAAGGACATTTTAGGCACTCATATGCTTTATTTTAATTTTTTTTTTTTTTTTTTTTGTGTTTATGAAACTTATTAAGAGCTTTTGTCAGTTTAAATCTTAAAAAAAAACAACCAAAAAACAACCAAAAAACCAAGCATCCTTTGAAGGACAAGGGTCAAAGCTCAATGCAATGAGATTTTATGCAATATTGATAACCAAGGTTTAAAATTCACATTGACCTTTTGAAGTTTCCACTCTCCAGAGATTCAGACACAGTCTTCCATAAATGTTAGGCAAGTTACTTATGACATAACTGTTCCATCAGTTAGTACTTAGTCCGTCTATATGGGCCTGACTTGGGCACGTTTTGTCCCAGCTAATTTCATATACTTTGCCGCCATAGATTTACCTGAAAGGGCCCCTCCCTGAAGCTATAGCCCCCAAAGTGTACTGTATGTGTGACGCACCCCCAGGTAAGGAAGGGCCCCGTAGCTTGCTCCCTAAGTACACTGTATATGTGACGCACGTCCAGGTAAGGAAGGGCCCCGTAGCTAGCTCCCTAAGTACACTGTATATGTGACGCATGCCCAGGTAAGGAAGGACCCCGTAGCTAGCTCCCTAAGTACACTGTATATGTGACGCACGTCCAGGTAAGAAAGGGTCCCATAGCTAGCTCCCTAAGTACACTGTATATGTGACGCACGCCCAGGTAAGGAACTTGGGTCCCATAGCTAGCTCCCTAAGTACACTGTATATATGACGCACGCCCAGGTAAGGATGGGCCCGTAGCTAGCTCCCTAAGTACACTGTATATGTGATGCACGCCCAGGTAAGGAAGGGCCCCGTAGCTAGCTCCCTAAGTACACTGTATATGTGACGCATGCCCAGGTAAGGAAGGGCCCCGTATCTAGCTCCCTAAGTACACTGTATATGTGATGCACGCCCAGGTAAGGAAGGGCCCCGTAGCTAGCTCCCTAAGTACACTGTATATGTGACGCACGCCCAGGTAAGGAAGAGCCACATAGCTAGCTCCCTAAGTACACTGTATATGTGACGCACGCCCAGGTAAGGAAGAGCCATGTAGCTAGCTCCCTAATTACACTGTATATGTGACGCACGCCCAGGTAAGGAAGGGCCCCGTAGCTAGCTCCCTAAGTACACTGTATATATGACCCACTCCCAGGTAAGGAAGGGCCCCGTAGCTAGCTCCCTAAGTACACTGTATATGTGACGCACGCCCAGGTAAGGAAGGGCCCCGTAGCTAGCTCCCTAAGTACACTGTATATGTGATGCACGCCCAGGTAAGGAAGAGCCATATAGCTAGCTCCCTAAGTACACTGTATATGTGACGCACACCCAGGTAAGGAAGAGCCACATAGCTAGCTCCCTAATTACACTGTATATGTGACGCACGCCCAGGTAAGGAAGGGCCCCGTAGCTAGCTCCCTAAGTACACTGTATATATGACCCACTCCCAGGTAAGGAAGGGGCCTGTAGCTAGCTCCCCAAGTACACTGTATATGTGACGCATGCCCAGGTAAGGAAGGGCCCTGTAGCTAGCTCCCCAAGTACACTGTATATGTGACGCACGCCCAGGTAAGGAAGGGCCCCGTAGCTAGCTCCCCAAGTACACTGTATATATGAAGCACGTCCAGGTAAGGAACAGCCCCCTAGCTAGCTCCCTAAGTACACTGTTTATATGAAGCACGTCCAGGTAAGGAACAGCCCCCTAGCTAGCTCCCTAAGTACACTGTATATATGTGTCACAGCCCCAGGTAAGGAAGGGCCCTGTAGCTAGCTCCCTAAGTACACTGTATATGTGACGCACGCCCAGGTAAGGAAGTGCCCTGTAGCTAGGTCCCTTAGTACACTGTATATGTGACACAACCCCAGGTAAAGAAGGGCCCCGTAGCTAGCTCCCCAAGTACACTGTATATGTGACGCCCGCCCAGGTAAGGAAGGGCCCTGTAGCTAGTTCCCTAAGTATACCTTATATGTGGCACAGCCCCAGGTAAGGAAGAGCCCCGTAGCTAGCTCCCTAAGTATTCTGTATATATGACACACGCCCAGGTAAGGAAGGGCCCCGTAGCTAGCTCCCTAAGTACACTGTATATGTGACCAAGCCCAGGTATAGAAGGGCCCGCTATCTTGTCCTTAGTCACCAGTTCTACCGTGATCAATACGCGAGCGTCTGTAGTTGCTAGCCAGTAGTCGGCTTTGTCTAGTATTTCCTCCTTGCTCAGCCGAGATAGGCTGCAATGAAATGCGGTGACATGCTCCCAATCATTATATCATGGTCTGATTTATGGTGCGTCTGCTTCTTTTAATTATTCATTTTTAATAAGCTGATATTCCTGGTGGGATAGTTAAGTTGTGAGGCAGTGGTGATGACTACGGACCGTAAGTTAAATTGTCAGTTCTGCGAGTTCTACCCGAGATGAAACCTGTTCAATAACTGGTAGGTGGTACCCAGTACACTTTTTGTCTGTATATATTTTTCTGAATTTTTTTTCTGCATTAGAAATTTTTCGGAGATAAATGATATTATTATATTTTATATGATTTTCTGTAGAATATAGCAATGTTTTTCCTGCCTTAAAATTGATATCATATTATTAATGGATAAATGGATTTTTTTTGTTGTTGAGTATAATGTTAAATTCAGCATTTTATTACATAGGAATTTTAGCCATATTTAGTCAATCTGGTCTGTTTGGCTATTTTTGATTTCTTTGAATTTGTTTTGTCTAAATATTATTGCCATTTTTTCATCAGTTTCTTTTTCTGAAAATTAACGAGTTCTGACTGTTCTGTGATGTATAGAATCATTTTGTGTTCCTTGGGGCAAACATATTTTTGCTTTCATTATGATTATATAGATTCAACATTCCATTTGTTCGGCTTAAACAGATACATTGCATCATTCAGTTTTCAGTTATTGATAAAAAAAAAATAGAAAGATATTGGTTGGAAGAGAATACCTTTATGATCCAAAATGTCTTGCATGCTCTGTGAAGTTGCATAGAAATTCCATTTTCATAGTAATTGTCAAAATGTTTTATTAATATTTTATGATAATATCAAATGAACATAAATTAAGATATTTATTGTGTTTGGTATTACAAGTAATGTTTAATGACATTTATTGCCTACAAGTCTTTTACTAGCTTATCCACCCCTGAAGACATATTCGAACTCTTCCAAATAAAAGGTTGGAATAGTTCATTATGACATTTCAGGGGTGAATGAGTTCAGCTCCAAAAACTTAATTGTTACAAATACAGTAAGTTCGAGGTTTTGCTGCAAAAGTGGAGGATCTTACATGACTTTCGATGTAAGATGGAATTTATTAAACGAGTTAGATAATTTAATATGTCATGAGCCTTTAGGCGAGTGACATATTAAATTATTCAACGAGTTTAATAAATTCCATATTGCATTGACACGAGTGTAAGATTCTATTTATCACATAACTTATATTTACAAGAAAATACACAAAAACTCTCTAATTAATTCTCTATAAGAAAGGCAAATTTTTCTGTGACAGTATGATTTTCACTACCGAGACAATCATATGACATATTTTTATGCCGTCATATGAGTATTATTACATGTGTGTAATACCAAATTTATGACATGGCCGTATGACATGATTGAACAGGTCAGTTATGTGATAAACCAGTATGTGGCATTATATCAAGGTTTTACTGTATAAATCATAGGGGCATTATATCGAAGTTCAGTTTTACTTTTTGATATATAAAGGAGGGGCATTATATTGAAGTTCAGTTTTACTATTTGATATATAAAGGAGGGGCATTATATTGAAGTTCAGTTTTACTATTTGATATATAAAGGAGGGGCGTTATATCGAAGTTCAGTTTTACTATTTGATATATAAAGGAGGGGCATTATATCAAAGTTCAGTTTCACTGTTTGATATATAAAAGGAGGGCATTAATTATATCAAGGTTTTACTGTGTAAACTACATTTTAGTAACCTATACATAGATCATTTTATACTGTAGTTAGTGTTGTTCAAACAGCTTTAACTGTTTGTTATTCCTTGTGTCATATTGCAGAATGTTGAATAATTCTGTGAAATAATCCAGTACTGTACAGCTTTCTATGACTAACCTTCACTGCCATTTTGTTGGTTAAAAAGCACAATTGTATGTATATATTAGTAACATGCATTACCAATTTTTCAACAGATTTCTTCAAAACTTTCCAAATTTTTTCGAAATAAGGTGAGGATATCAATTTATTCCTTGTGTGGCCAAAGCATATAGACCACACACAACAGCATGTTAATTTTTTGTCGACATATTTCTGACGAGGTGTCATATATTATAACAACCGTTTCTATTTTATTGGGGGATAATATCGCAAAAAAGGATCTGTCATTTCTGAAATAACACTACAACAAAGAAATTCTTAGGAATGGGGTTGCATGCATGGTCAATGCATTTTTGATGAATTCTTGATTTTGGACAGATAGTTTCTGGGGTGAATTACTATACTTTATTGTCTTGCTTTAAACCAATTAAACCGAAACATGACTGTAATGCCAATTTCGCTGTCAGTTGCATGACCTTGCGTTAACAATATCAAATTTCTCAGACCTACCTTATCCAGCAATTAACTGTCGATTATGACACGAATACTTCCATATTAAAAATTCTAACCATCAAAAATTCAAAATGCATTTTAGAAATGTTTAAAATCCATTTTCTAGACCTTCTTTTATTAACCTTGAAAAGGATGCCTTTTCTCTGCCTTCTTATTGCGACCTTAAAAAGAATGTTTTATGGTTTGTGTAATTTGGGACGAGCCACTGTGCATTGGAAATGGAATGTGAGTTAACTAATCAAGACAATTTTCTTTATGGTTTTGTATTAGATAAAATTAACTCAAAGATTGTATTGCTTTTCAGGAGATTGTAGAATCTTAGTTTCAGGAAGTTGTAGTTCATAAAATACAAGTGTATTAGTCTGAATATACATGTCAGTTCTCAATGTTTAGTTGATTCAACCCTGACATTTCATAATGAACTATTCCAACCAGTGAATTGGATGAGTTCAAATGTGTCTTCAAGGGGTGAATGAGTGGAGAACTCATGACATTTAGGTCAAAGTTCAAAAAATAAAAGTGTAGCAACCAAATGACAGCTCGATTTGAAATTTTTAAAAAAATGTATGGTCAGGTTGCCATAACAACTAATTAGAAAGTTCAAGTTAAGAAACTGTAGTTATGTATGCCAATTTTGATATGGCATACATGAGGGCATGCAATGGTTTTGAAGAAAAACTTCACAATATCATTTTAACAGCTTTGCAAAGCTATGCAAACAGTTTTAAACCAAGGTTGCAAAATCTCGGTAGCCATGTCAAGTTCAAGGATGTGATGCCATCAATGGCAACTCAGAAAATTGAATGTCAAGGTTATCTGGTCACATGGCAATTACGCATGCATGAACCAACAGATTAACAGATTAGGACATAGTCAAAAATTGATATGTAAATCTGTGTTTCCTATTTTCTTATACAGATATGTGTCTGGATGTGTGATACAAAATGTATGTTTGCACTTTTAAAAAAAAAAACGAAGCATGATACATTGTACTAACTAACATCAGTCAAGTGAGTGTGTTATTGAAAGATATTACATAATCTGTTTTTAAAATCGTCAGATATATGTCACCCTTAGATTTATTAATTCTTCTAATTTTTTCTTCTTTGTTGGTATATTTGACATGAGGTTCAGGGATTTTAAACAAATTTGGGGAAATTGGGAGCAAAAAACTTATCTTGAAAGACTCTTACAAAATTAATTTAAACATTCATTTGATAACCTTGGCATCATGAATAATTTTCAAACAGCCGTATGTAATATTGGGAACAAAATTGAAGAAAAAATTATCTAGAAAGTATGACAAAATTAAAATGTGAACATTCGGTTGATGTTTATTGACATCAGCATCATGGATTTTCAAACAATCATATGGAAATTGAGAACAAAATTGAAGAAGAAGTTATCTAGAAAGTATTACAAAATTAATGTAAACATTTAGTTTATATGTTTTAACGTCAGCATCATGGATTTTCGAACAACCGTATTGAAATTGAGAACAAAATTGAAGAAGTTGTCTAGAAAGTATTACAAAATTAATGTAAACATTTATTTGATATGTTTTAACGCAAGCTTCATGGATTTTGGAACTACCGTATGGAAATTGGGAACAAAATTGAAGAGAAAGTATTGGAAAACGTAAATGGTCATTTTGGGGAGAAGCCAACAGTATTGTAGACTGGTATAGAGCCTGGAGTGTAATCCAATACTGACATGTATGTTTGTAGTGAGACCAAGGGGATTACATCCTATTTCCTTCTGTAACAAGATGAAGAAGTCGACCTGCAGCTCTTATTTAAATGAATAGAATGGCTATCCTCAGAGACCCGCGAGCTTATTGTGTGTCAGAGTTGATGGATCATTCCATCAGGGGCACCTTCGGCCTGACTCATCAAGTAACGAAATGTAAACAGAAAAAGTTAATGAAAGTCCTTGGAGAAGTCAGCCCCCTAGTGCTCCGTCTTTCCTGTATTCGTCTTTCTTTCATTGGCAGCTCAGTCCATCTTTCAGTTTATATACAGTAAAACCCTTCTTACTCGAACCCGGTTAACTCCAATACCCCTCATTCATCAAACAGTTCGTTTGGTCCCGATCGGGTTCGTTCATATTCAACCAACCTCGTATTACTCAGAATACCATGTATCTCGAACTATTGATCAGGTCCCCACAAGTTCGAGTAAGTTGGGTTTTACTGTATACAGTTGATGTAATTACATTATTAAATGTATTTTCGCAAGGTGACAGTTTTTTCTGAATAAACGATAATTAATATTGGCTCCATATATTGTGGGTGTGACATATCTGCCTTGTGGTTTTCAGACTGATATTAGCAAACTGGATTCAGCAGATGTCAACAATTCTGTAGCTGCTGAAGGTAACCCAGATTTGTCGGACAACAAAATGTCGGTGGCCGCGGAGAGGACAGGCAAGTCAGCACCCCCTGGTGCCAAACAACTCGCTGACGAAGACTTCTTTAAGAAACAAGCCCGACTCCAAAGGGAAGCCAAAATAGCCCTGGCGCAAGTAAGTATTTCTGTATGTCATGACAGACAAAAAGAATCTATTTGAAATGCAGATCCTAATGGTCGCTTTGTTAAATCTCTAGATAATAGGATCTGCCTTCTTATCAGGGGTCAGGTTCTGCTGACCTTCTGTGTTAGCCAGTTAAATTATAGCTTGCAGGATCTATATAGCATACGTTGAGGGCAAACAAGTTTTTATAATCCTTTTGGTGTGTTAAACCATTTCCTCACAACAGGTTTATTTACATGTTAATGAAATGACTTGATGCAGATGACACAATTTTACTTGAGTGTAAAGTACAGAAAGTGCAGAGGTCATCAGAACACGACCTCTTGTGGGATTTGCTGTCAGATACTTCAAGTAACGAAGTGAAAGTAAAAATCGGCATTCCAATCAGACCGGGGTGAAAAATAGCACAAGTACATCAATTCAGAAATAGCTGACGTCATTGTTCACCCTGAAGACACATTTCAACTCTTCCAATTCAAAGGATGGAATAGTTAATTATGAAATTTCAGGGGTGAATAAGTTAAACACAATTATTTTTGAACACGATAGGCAAAACTGACTTAAACATATCTTTATCGGACAGTCAGCCGATCCCCTTACGTTGAGTCACATATTATGTGTCAGTGCCCCACTGGGCTTATCACAGGAAAAACCGGTGTACTTGCAATTGTATTTATTGGCTACTGTGATGCAGCAGAACAATTGCCTACACAACTCCGTCATTTATGGAGATGTCAGTTTTGAAGAAATAATCTGCCAACTGTCCTTAATTTAGTCATATGTCATGTAAGGATAGACTCGGGTAATATATCTATTTATATATCAATATTTGCCGATGACTGAACAACCGAGTAATAAAAGGAACCTTGGGTAACTGATGACGGCCATTTGTAAGAAGATTGGCCAACTTGAAAAAACATGTAATGGATATATGTTGCAGTATTGTTAGATACTAGTGTCGTGATTGTGGCCTTGTCAGATGGAGAAAAGATCTAGGTATAATTACGTACGTACATTTTCCTATCCGAAGGGAATCGGATGCAAATGAAATCATTGATCCTCGCTTCACTAAGGATAGGCAGCAGCAGCAGCAGCAGCGTCAGCAGAAACAACTGGCCTGTAAGTTATGGTGATGGCTGGTAAATGATAGCTGATTGGAAATTTTATATGGTTCCTGATTCACGCCAAATCATCGAAATTAGACAATCGTGCACCAGAATAGATACTAGCCTCATTTTCAGTCAAGATCCATAAAATCTAGATTTTGAGATCAGACAAAAATCATTGTCTCATTGAAGCTTGGCCCTGATTTTTAGGAAGGGGAATTTTCTCAAAAGGGGCAGAGGGGTGGGCCCAATAGGAGAAATGAAGGAAAATCTTGAAAAGTCTTCTATTGTATAGGTAAAGGGAATTTAACATTAGGGGCCTTGATCGATACTGCCCTAAGCCTACCTTCAGCTGAGTGTTAGATAAAGGGCTTTATCTTAAACTTGCTTAACCGGTAGTATAAAAGGAAGATTTTGTCCAAAGAGGCAGACAAACAGGACTCCATTGGACAAAAAAGTTGACCAGAAATCTAAAACGTAACTGACTAGGCCAACCCAAGTCTTGTCATTAGTTAACAAAAAGAGTCTCATCTCTGGAGATGGGGTCCCCCCCTCCCCCCAAAACAAAAACCCCAGTTTGTATTTTAAAAACTACTCTTTCAGTATGGTTAAACACATTTTAACCAAATAAAGTTTAAATTATTAGGAATTTCAACTAAAAGAAGTGGCCTTCCTTGAAGCTGTAAGTGATAGGGTCCAAGAGGAAAAATACAAATTCTGCTACCCTTTAGAACAGATAAAAGAATTTTTCGCCGATAACGACATAACTCTGCTTAGCTTCGAAGACTCAAGGCACATTACAAGTTGATGAGTGTACGCTTAACCCTTTCCAATGGAGAAGACATGTGCATGACGCCAGCGACAAATGTTTAACTAGCTTTAGCAGAGTTTGCATTGAAGCTGTTCCTATCTTTCCAGCATAGAAACTGAAAAGGATCTCACTGTTTTTCAGGATTCCCATTTAAACTTATATCCAGAAGGACCCCATTTATTTAGGAAAGGACGTACCCCATTTATAAAATACCCAGCACGAACCCTGTTTCGCCCAGATTTACCTGTAACTGGTTATACATAACCGGTATTTCCTTAACAAGTCGTGTAAAAATGGAAACATTAATTTCTTAAGACGCGCTATGAATTTTTCAGGAACTAGCAACCTATATTGTGTATTTTCAATGAAACTATTGAACATGTTCACTGGCTCTGACACTATAGGTATGTAAAATCTTATCTTCAAGCATCAAGCCACTTGTGAAATAGTGATGCGGCTTTGAGTGAGATGTGAAAGAAGGTCATATCTATCGGGATTACTTTAAATGATTTTCTCCTTGAAAAGGAAACATGGTAAAAGTCTGATGCCAGAAAATATTGTTTTGGGGCTTGTTGCTCCGCTCCACCCACTAAGTACTATAAATCAGGATTGCGACAAAAAAGATCGAATCTAGGTTAACGCTGGAACAAAACTTACATAAATAACAATCACAGTTGATGGTTAAAGTGCTTTGTAAGGCTGCAACTAGGTCACGCTCAAACGCAAGAGGAATTGGAAAATAGCAAAGAGTAGCTACCAGGATATAGATCTTACTAGCTTAAGTCTGAGCGGGTACCAACACCTAGGATTTAGAACCAGTGGGTTATAACGGTGATAGGGGCTATATTTTATTGAGTTGTATTACAACAAGTCTCGGGCAGTAATCTTTATATGTAAATGTTGCTGTCTGTAGTTTATATGTGGGAGGAGGTGGTAACAAAGTTAGGGATAGAGAGAGTTACAGGGAGATATCTGTAGTGTCACATCAGACTGCTGGTTACAGCCATGAGGTTACAGGAGGTTACAGTAAAAGACGTACATTTGGAAAATTATGTGAAACATGTTCGGTAAAATTCATTTGAAGAAATATTTTGTAGTTAAAAAGGGTCTGGTAAAAGATATGAAGGTCATTTGGTAGAGGTCACTTAAAGGTCATGTGAAGGACATTTTGGTAAAGATCATATTATATACATCACCCATTTGAAATCAAATTAAAGATAACACTGCCATGTCTTTGTGTCTATTTATAGAATATTGTTGAAGGGATTAAGACTTGTTTGACAAACAATGTAACTTGTTTTTTTTTCTTCTCAGGCTAGTACTATGGCACATATGCAGCTTGAGGTAGAAAAACAGATGAAGAAGAAATCGCCCGTAACCGACATCGTAAGTTTTCATTTGAAACTCGGCAACCTAATTCTCCCGCAACCTCTGTTCTACTATATCTACAAAACGGTGCCGTGTTATCTACTAAAACAGTAGCCTTAATGACATAAACGTGTCAGTGGCTGTAAATTCTAAGGAACGAACACAAAGTTAAGACCAAAACAATTTTCTAAGGCCTTCGTGCCGAGACAAAACTTGCATGATGTCTTCAAAGAAATTTGTGGTTTATGGGTCCCCCAAGGTGTTTTATACTAGACAGGCTGAGAGACTATTGGAATGTGTCACTTGTGTGCGATGCCGAAAGAATTTCAATCCCATAGAAAGATTTTTCGAAGTTGAGAATGAGGCTTTGCAGAGTGCCAAATCTCGTAAATCTTGTCCCAAGGGTTGAAATTTCGCACGCAGGCATTATTGATTATTTTTCTGCTACCCTTGCCTAACATAACAAAATGCTACAAGCATAGGACAAATAATGCTGCAATTTTTACATGTTTGTCAAAGTTAATAATGTGGTCCAACTGGGATATGATTTAATATATCGCATGAAGTGATGGCATAGTACGGTTGTGACATGGTGGCTTTTTTAAAATAAAGTTGCATTATGCCATCTGTGTTTTATTAAATTAGATTAAGGCCATTTCGGATTTGTATTTCTGAAAATGGGAAAGTGCTTAATGTGAAGGGTTGAAGGAATACAGGATCTTACAAGAGTGTTGATGTAATATGGAATTTATTATACAAGTTCAATAATTTAAAATGTCACAAGCCTTTAGCGAGTTTAATAAATTCCAGATTACATTGACACAAGTGTAAGATTCTGTTTATCACAAAACTCGATCTATTCATGAGAAAATACACTAAAATTCACAAATTCATTCTCTAAAAGATCGGCCATTTAATTTCTACTTTGGCAGTTATGATTTTCACTACGGAGACAATCATATGACGTCATTTCTTTTTGATGTCACAATAGTGTTATAACATGTGTAATACCATATTTATTACATGGCTGTATGACATGACAGTGTGATGAACGTTTATTATGAAAACACATGAGTTAATGTTAGATCATCAGTGACTTAATCATACACTCCAAATGTCAAACAAGACAATAGTGATTAATATGCAAAATTTATTTAAATGATTTGCCTTTGAAACAAAATGTCATTGAGGCAATTAATGTATAACCAGAAACCCCAAGTGAAATGTTTGCCCTTCTCTGTTAAGATCTCTATTTTCTCGGTATCTACCTTGACCTTCATATATATGTAGATTTGTGAACCACTTTGAGATATCTATAAGCTAGGCATTGATACAGGGGTATATAAAATCTGGAATTATTATTTCACTATATTCTGATATATAAACTATATTTGGTTTCATAGTAAATACACCTTATTATACATGAGTAAGGGGGGGTATATAGTAATTACCGTATACCTGGAATAAGCCCCCATCCCCTGAGAAAATAATTGAACAAAAGTAGGGAGGGGGTTTATTCACGAATAAAACCCTGTTCACAAAAGTCCGCCATCTTGGATATTCTAATGTTTTGATATAGGAACTCTTTAAATACAGACTTACATATAATGGATTAGGTATAAGAATAATATTTCTTTTTTTTCAAAAGTTTGCCAAATTCACAACCAGTTAAAACTTGAAAGTATGGTGTTCTTAACACAAGCTAAACATTGTTTTATTTCAAGTTTAGCCATATAAGTTTGTTTTTTTCACATAGATAAATTTCATATTCAGACACAAAAATAAAAATAAATCAACATGCGGAAGCCAAAAGGGGAAAAATTAAACCTTAGCCCAAATTCCCTAGTATAGAATAATTTCCTCCTGAACGACAACTGATGTTGATCAGTTCTTCAGCTTCAACCAGAAAATATCTGATGTGTTCTTATTTAGACAGAATATCTGATGATGATGCAAACTTTATCGTTGTTTTCCAGGTTGGTCTACCGTTGCTTGGGGACCGAATTATGTCCTGGGGTAACAAACCGCTACATGAGATGAACCTGGCACAGCTACAAGTTCTCGTCAACGACCTACACTCACAGATAGAGAGTAAGCAACAGTGGATATGACTGGCTGTGTGTCAGTGATGGTAGTGGATATGACTGGCTGTGTGTCAGTGATGGTAGTGGATATGACTGGCTGTGTGTCAGTGATGGTAGTGGATATGACTGGCTGTGTGTCAGTGATGGTAGTGGATATGACTGGCTGTGTGTCAGTGATGGTAGTTGATATGACTGGCTGTGTGTCAGTGATGGTAGTTGATGTGACTGGCTGTGTGTCAGTGATGGTAGTGGATATGACTGGCCGTGTGTCAGTGATGGTAGTGGATATGACTGGCTGTGTGTCAGTGATGGTAGTTGATGTGACTGGCTGTGTGTCAGTGATGGTAGTGGATATGACTGGCTGTGTGTCAGTGATGGTAGTGGATATGACTGGCTGTGTGTCAGTGATGGTAGTGGATATGACTGGCTGTGTGTCAGTGATGGTAGTGGATATGACTGGCTGTGTGTCAGTGATGGTAGTGGATATGACTGGCTGTGTGTCAGTGATGGTAGTGAATATGACTGGCTGTGTGTCAGTGATGGTAGTGGATATGACTGGCCGTGTGTCAGTGATGGTAGTGGATATGACTGGCTGTGTGTCAGTGATGGTAGTGGATATGACTGGCTGTGTGTCAGTGATGGTGATGCAGAGTTGGTGATGCAGATAAAGTTTTATTATCAAAGTTAACTTAATTGACTCCCTGTTTGAGTGACTCTGAGTCAATGATGTTAACGTTGAGATAAATGATGACTGCGTCACAGTGGTGTTTGTCAGTTTACAAATGTTTTGAAATAAATTTCATTATCTTGAATAATTTTTTTCTGAAGGGGCCTCAAGACTATTATAAAACAGTGATGCATACAGTTATACCAGAACTTTCAACTAATGACCTTTTTTAAAACAGAAAAAAATGAAATGTTTAACATGTTAAGCTGTGCTTTTACATGGAGTTATATTATATAAGTAAAAAGTAATGGCTATACACAGAAAAATAGAATTATATTAGCACAAAGTAATCTCAATATATGAAAATTCAAGAAGAAATAAATGTTTTGGCCTACTTCCTGTTCATAACAAACACCCTGATGACCTTGAGGTGTTGATTTTACAGAGTTAAATGAGGATCTGGTACGCCTCCTGATGGAGCGAGACGAGCTTCACATGGGCCAGGACTCTATGCTAGTGGACATTGAGGATCTCACCAGGTATAACCCTATCTTAATCCCGAGAATCGGTCTTTAAAATATGATTAAACCAATATCTTGATCTCCATGGCGTTCCATAAACCACTCTCTGCTGCGTCGAGATCTAAGGACATCCCATAAGAGGTTACGTTCAGATGACATTTGTCGCCTCTTTATACTTAACACTAAAATAATTTTCCAATGAATCTGTCGTGTTCCAGCAAATCATTTCGTCACATTATTCCACATTAACTTTTTGATGATGAAATGACTAAAAGTACAAATACGACAATGCAGGCTTTGTCGCCTCAAAAATCCACATTTCAGATTCTGAAAGTAATAATTTGATTGGCTAATGTAAAAGGTCATCTGAACGTGACCCCTTTGGGATGTCCTCAGATCTTGAAGCAGCAGAGAGAAGTTTACGGAACGCGGTGGAGATCTAGATATGATTTTAATCAGATTGCCATCTTTTGATTTTATTTGGTTTTTAAGCTATCTGTTTTGACCCCTGAGTGTTCCGACATCCATTCATATCTACATGTAGATCTATTATACTGCTGTAATTCCATGTTAAGAATGAGCCCATCACTTTCAAATATATATTAGCTATAAAAATGTTAAGTTTGTTTTGAATACAGATAGGAGTAAATAACGTTTTGGAGAGTTTTCAAAAATGTTGGTTTGCTTTTTTCAAGCCAAAAGTGCTGAAGAGTACTCTATGCGTGACAAAGGAAACAGACTTGTTCAAAAGCTTTCTAAAAGTTTTCAATTCCAGTTTGTGTTCAAAACAAACTTAACATTTGCTGTCTATTTCTCTAAGACTTTCCAGAGTAACCCTAAGCATTCTGGCACTCAGTCCATTAAATCTATCCAATGTTGGATCACACAGTGAGTTGAGCCGGAAAGATTTCACTGTAGATCCATAAATAGTGTCAGAAAAGACATGTTTTTCTTTACAAGCCATTGTGTACAATGTTTATAAAAAGTTTCATGTTTAAATTTAAAGTTTTTAAATTCACTAGGTCACAAATTGTTGGTTAGAGATTGTAATAGGATTATACAGTCAAATTTCGATGTTTGTGGGACTGTTGTGAAAACTTCGAAACATTGGGACTTCGACTGATGAATATTATACTTCGAACATCGACATGTATATGTATAGATTGATGTACTGTACATAAGAAGAACCAATGCGGTCCTAGTGTAACGTAACACAGGCTAAGAAATTGTAGATTCACATTTATAAAGAATAGTATATTAAAATACATACTGTAATTTTTCTAACGTGATAATCTGGTCGGGTAAAATTTTCATTTCAATTTATTAGTTGTACTTTTCAATGTTTTCATAACAAACGGGTTAGATTAAAACTTCGAAACAGCAAAAAATTTGATTCATAGAAGCTCGATTTATGAAAAGTAAATTAATAGTGTTATATAATGGGAAAAAAATCGGACTTTGTCAAAAGTTTGACAAATTGAGAAATTTGAACCACCGAAGTTCGATTTGAGGTTTGACTTATCTGTATTATATCTTGTGTGACAAACCTAATATAATGACGTGTTATCTCTGGGAGCAGTCCAGTGAATTTAGGTTATAAATATCTTTATGTCTTCAAAACAATTTGTCATTATGATTTAAATTTCTTCAACTCGTTCACCCCTCAAATTTTCAGAATGGACTTTTCCAGCCTTTGAATTGGAAGAGTTCAAATGTGCCTTCAGGGGTAAATGAATTAAAGTAAATCTGCTGATATATAGAAATTGTAAATACCAATTACAGCCTATTTGCATCAGTGTCAACATTTTAGGAGTGGGAGGGGGGGAGGATTATTGAATGCAGCAATGTACTTTACTCTGATGGTTGTCATTTTCAAACATTGAGATAACTCTGATGGTTGTCATTTTCAAACATTGAGATAACTCTGATGGTTGTCATTTTCAAACATTGAGATAAATCTGATGGTTGTCGTTGTCAAACATTGAGATGGATCTGAATAATTTCAGGAGAGCTGAGGACAAAGCCAAGAAATTCAACACACATCTTGGGAAGAAGGGAAATAACTCTAAACGATCATGACAGGAGGTTTGACTGTAGTCTTGTGGAGTACGTCCCGAAATCCATTCCAAAATTCCATAGTCTTCCAGACTGGCCAAGACCTGCTAACTACAAACCTGAAAACAGGCAACGTCCATCACAGTGACCACTGTCCAGCTGAAATGCGCTTGACCGTCACTTAACACGTAGCTTAATTTTAGCCTTGAAACCTGGCTTATACTTCCGTGAATGTCAATGCTGTGTGCTGCTAGCATACAGATAAATCTCCAGGGGTGTCCGTCTCCAGGATCCAGGTGTCTCCGGCTAGGATTAGCCTCGAGGGATGTCCGTCTCCAGGACCCTGGTGTCTCTGGCTAGGATTATAGACTCTAGGGGTGTCGGTCTCCAGGATCCAGGTGTCTCTGGCTCGGATAAGCCCCAAGGGGTGTCTCCAGGATCCAGGAGTGTCCGGCTCGGCAAGAGTCCCCAGGGCTGTCCATCTCCAGTACCCATGTGTGTCCAGCTTATGATCTGTCTTGTGTATGCAATAGACTACAAACAGTAAATACTCTTTGTAATTATTACGTAATTACTTGCTATGTTATTTCATGCCACTCCTAAAAGTTCAGTAATCACTCTTAGTTATTACAGTGGTTACAATTTGGTAATCACTTTTAGTAAATACAAACTACCTGAGCAAAATAAGTGACTACAGCAAAAGCCAGTAGCCTAAAACATATGGCAAAGGACTGCCATGAACGGATCAAAGACATATGATATGTTGAGCCACATGCGATCAAAGCACTTCTACATGGAGACTCTGAGATACAAATACCATAGAAATTGTATATGGACATTCACGGATACACGATTCTAACTCTGAACTGTCATTATACAAAAATTCCAATGTTAGAGTGATTTTAGGAAACAATTTCTTGGGGAAGCCCTGGTTCCATGTCGAACCCATAGAGTGTGATGTGGTCAGTATGGATATATAGTCCCAAAGTGAAAGGTATTTGTATCCAGTGGAGGATCGTCAGGTACACTGGTACCTATGGGACCATTATAAGCCGGTAGTGGTATGTGTCGTCGTTTTAAGGCCCGTACATCCCTGTGATGCAAGAATATCTGGTAATGATCAGACATAGACAAAGCTGTGTGATTTCCTACTACATATAATCAAACACTCCCTACTTGCTGGTAGCGGTACTTAGCTTGGCCAGGGGGAGATAATTATATGTTGTACGATAGAATGATGAATGAAACTGGTGCAAATGCAGATATGAATTCGTGTGAATTGTTGACTCATTAATTGTACACTTCCAAAACCTTAAAGATGTCCTTTTTCATTGGTTATCAACTTTCGTTTGTCACATAAATATTAAAAACACAATGAATGTGTGATTGCTGATTAGAACCAAAGTTAATTAATTTGATTTGTTTAATTTCAAGACAGTTTAAGACTCTGCAAGATAATGATTTCTTAATGTCTTCTTTTTTCTTAGCCATATCTTTCTATCCACCTCGAAATAGTAGTCTCCATTCAAATACAGATGGATTAACATTCAATAACGCCTTTTCAAGTTACATGATATTTTGCAGATTCACATTCTGACTTTTGAAGTGTATGAACTGTAATTTCCTTAATAATATTCTGCAGTGGTATTTGCCTGTTATCTTTTTAGCATGAATGAATTCATAATGCAAAAATTAACATATATGATTATTTGTATAAAAAGGAATGGTTTTTCATATTGTACAGTTTACTTGTATTTTCATGAATGAACTGTGATATACTACAGCACATGTATGGTGACCTTGCTTGCTAGTAATGTGACCTTCGAACTTTGACCCCGTTTTAAGATTGAGAGCCACTCCATTTTCTACTGTGTATGTGTGTTAAAAACTATTTTCCTGCTGAACATTTCTATAAAGAAAATTTTAGATTTAAGTTTTTGAATGAGAAAGAACTCATATTATATTGACAGTATAGTGTTGCATAAAGTTTAACATCTAATTACATTTATTAACATGTTTTAAATTATAATGCAATTCTTTCATATAACTATTTGCCTTAATGCAAGCAACATTCAATATAGAACTCTTCTTTATTGGAGGTTAAGACATAAAAGAACGGTGGGCCTCTCGGCCGCCCTTGAAGACACATTTGAAACATTCAAAGGCTTGAATAGTTCAATGTGAAATTTCAGGGGTGAATGGTTATTAAAATTGAAACTTATTGACAAGTTATGCAAATTTGTCATAAAGAAATACATTGTATTTTGTATCTTCATTTGGTCAGTTGAATTAAACTGTGTTCATGAATAAAAAAAAACTTGCAGTAGTGATTCCTTCTCCGTTATTTAATATCTGTTGATTTTAATGACAAGATGTGAAATTTCATTTTTAACTGTTTCAGTATCTCATATCCTATAGATTACTAAGTGCAAACTTTTAATTCTGCTCGAGTGAGTCAGAGGTCATGTGATATGTATAGCGAGAGGTTGTTTTTGAAATGTTGGGTGGGGTCAAAAGTCATGTGTGATAATCTTATAAGATGTACATTTTTTTGTTGAGAATGTGTTAAAAGGTTGAAATATATCAGCAGTTCATAAATTTTGTTGTTTTAGCAAAGTCTGTTTCTAGAGAAGATGTTTTTATGGATGCCATAGAACCGAATGATCTACACTAGTGTACGTGTTTGTCGTACATCCTCGATATCCAGAGGTTACGCTCATGATCACCTACACTCTCTACACCCCTGGAATATATCATGGCAAAACTGAAGGCACGCTCTGGTAAAAAAAAATCTGACCAATCACCTTGGTGATGCCTGTCTTTGAAGATTACAAAGAAACTGAAACTGACTTCAAAGCCTGTAAATTTTTATAATTATATGACCAGGAGATCCTTTTGATGTACATCAAAGGGTCAAACCAGCCTTTTTACCTCAACAAAGAGGGACCCACTCGAAGCCTTCAGTTTTGCCATGACATTCCAGGGGTGTGGATAGTATAGGTGAACAGAACCGCTGGATATCCAGGATGGAGAAGTTGTAGCTGAGACTTTGTTATCCAATATTTTTATCAAATACACATGTTTGTCTCAACATAATCAGACATTTTTGTTAGCTTTTTTTTTATAAGCTGTCATGTTTTTTGTACGATATATTTGCGCTGGCCGTTGTTTCCGACTTACTGTGTGAATTAACTGATGAGTTGCTGGTTGTGTTTTGAGTGGTTACGCTATTAAGTATGTCTGTTTCGAAGTGATATATTTATATATACTTCATCCATATGCAACCATTTTGTCATGTCTCGACTATTTACCTTCAGTGTCTCAACCTGGAGGTGAATTTATCTTAACACTATGCTTATACACATTTTATACAAGGAGTTTGTCTGTTCCATTCTGTTTTTAAAAAAAGACTCATTTTTGTTGTGAAATCGATTCTGTAAAGAAGTTGAATTTGACACAAAATTTGAGATTGTATTGTCCGTGGTCTGTATGCGATACTCAACATAAGCTTTACTCATTTTTATGCAATGTTTGTTCCTGTCCACATTTCCTTTTCTGCATAATGCTTCAACACTCTACACCGTGACTAGAAATTCCAGGGGTTCTCTCCCATCACATATGTACCTGGTACTATACACTGTAACGACCTCTGAATATGTCGCTTCCATGATTCAGCAGCAGCAGCAGCAGTTGGAAGGTACGATGTGAGGTACACAAGTTCAATGGGTCACCTGTCTAACTACCAGGGTTTTTTCTCCCAGTTTCTTTGCAAACTTATATAATTATGGCTCCTGCAGGTTTTCTTCAGGTATTCCAGTTTCCTACCACATTTAGATTATGACCCATTATGCAGGTCATCAAAGAATGGTTAAAACAATTTGGGGGAAAATAAACAAAAGAAAAAATTAATAAAATCTATCAGGCTCATTGTTAACTCTTTTGTCCCAGACAGGGGGGGGGGGGGGAGGGGGGCTTACACTGTAAGTTTGAGTGTATCATGACAAAATCAATGATTATAAAGAAGATATGTGATATAGGAGGGCAACTCTTGGAATTCATGGACATGTTAACCCTAAGACTCTACAACGTTGTAATAAGGCTTAAACCACTAAGATAAAACTGACCAAAGTACAATGCTGTAATATTCTGTACTTGCTGTAATAATTAAGGCTTACAGCACTAGGAAACAGCCGAACTTTGCAAAGTACAACACTTTAACAAAATTATAATCTGTACAACTTTGTAACTTTAACACTGTACAGTTCTGTAATAACACAGTACAGTTCTGTACTTTGTAACTTTAACACTGTACAGTTCTGTAATAACACAGTACAGTTTTATTGTAATGTAGAAGCATTCTGTAATACAGTGTAATATTGTGTACAATAACATTGTATAAAGCTGTAATACTTTGTACACTACGTGTTTCTTTTTCCACATCCTTGCTACAGACACTGTATTGTACAGCAATCAGTAACGATTATAAATAGTTCAAAACGTTTGTAACTTCACAAACCATATGTTAACATTATAACTGTAATAAATTATTTTGAAATTTTTAACTTGTTTATCTTATTTTTCCATCATGTTCCAGTCAGTTCTAGGTTCTTGCAACAAAAAAGTCACGATAAATCAGATAATTGTTCACTGTTGCAAATGTTTTACTGGTGATCTTTTAGCAATTTCTTAGCAAAAATATTCTGCTAAATTTTGTCAAGCTTGTTTCTGTTAATTGCGTTTTACAGCAAGTATTGCAAGTGCTCTAATTCAGTATTGCGGCCAAAATTTCAGAATGCTAAAATATTTATTTTCTGAATAAACACAATGATGAATTAACAAACTACAGCTGTGAATATTCCATGATTACAATGACTTCCAAGATGAAACTCTGGCCACGGAAGTGTCAACCAATCTCATTATAAACAAGTTAAGGGGATCTGGCCACAGTGGCCGAGTGTTTCAGAGTCTGACCATGGCCACTTGGTGGCAGTTTCGCGGCCTTAGCAGAGCAATTACCAGGCTCTGGTCTCGGGTCAATGCTTTTTCACCTGGAAATCTTGCTTTCATCCTCCATCACATAAACTAATCAGAGCTGTACATATGTAAATGAGGAGCTGTACATATGTAAATGAGGAGCTGTACATATGTAAATGAGGTGTTGAAGGGGGCAGCAGGCCTGTTGATCCATAAACAAGAGGTCCAATGGACCTGCATTGCTCACCTGGTACCTTGTGTGTATCAGAAATACATTCACATTCAATGACGGGTATGAGTTTGAATATGGCTAAAAGTAAATACATGTCAAGGTAAATTATTTTGCAAACTTTGACGGGCTTCATACAAGGAACCTTTCGGCTAAATATCCTGCTTCTAGGGCTTTTTGTGATTAAGAAGGTGTATAATGGCTTTTGACAGATTTGACCCCTGTGACCTTGAATATGGGTCAAGGTCACTTAATTTTGCAAACTTTGTTGGGTTACATCCAAGGAACTTTTCAGCTCAATATCATGCATCTAGGGCTTTAAATTTGGTTAGTAAAAGAAGTCGTTTAAATGAAAAAGTTGACGCCGGACAGACAGACAGACTCCCCAAAGGGCCAGGTGAGCCGACAAACATCAAAGTCATATATTGCATAAACAACAAACACAGTAGTCTTGTATTGGTCTCATTTAATGAGAACAACAAACTATTAACCAATCATTTGAACACGCAATTTAATGAAGCATTAATTCTGATGTATGATCTTTGAAAAATTTGTTTTGTATTGATAACAAAGCCATCGTAAGTTTACATACACAAGAGGCAAAAAAATATGATAAAATTTCTTTGAAAATGTAAGCTGCATAAAAACAAATGATGCATTTTTTAATTTCTATCAGAATCTGTATTTGATAAAATATTGGTGGTTTTGAGCAAGTTGAATAAATTGTAAAATCACATGCACAGTCGATCTGGACAGGTTTTGTTACTGTAACAATACTTAACTCATTTACCCCTTAAATTTCAAAATGAACCATTCCAACCTTTGAATTGGAAGAATTCAAATGCGTGTTCAAGGGTGAGTGAGTTAAGTCTAAACTTTAAATCAGTTCAAACATCAATTAACTTCAGTCAATATTTCACAAACATTATATACCAAAACATCATGGTTAGAAAATGATATTAATTGTTATAATAAATTAACAAAACAAAATTCTACCCTCTGTTATTATCAACCCTTCCACCCCTAAAATCGCCTTTAAACCATGCCAAATCAAAGCCTGAGTCAGTCTATTTGATTTTTGTAGGGGTGATTAAGTTAACACAACAATCTACTATCCTTATTTCACAGTCAACACACAACTGACATTCTCTTAACTATCTGTCACAACTTTTACAAGCACAAGAGATATTTTAAATAACTTGGTCACAACAAATGGTTATCTGTTTCAAGCCCAGGATATTCTCGGTAGTATACAGTCAAACCTGTTATAAAGGACACTCCTATGCAAAGGACAATTGTCTTAAAAGGACAGACTTGTTCATTAGACCCAATCAGTGCAATATAATTCACCTCTGTGTAAAGGACTATTCCATACAAAGGACAATTGTCTTCAAAGGACAGATTTGGTCATTAGACCCATTCAGTGCAATATAGTTGACCTCTGCATAAAGGACACTTGTCTTAAACATAAGACTTATCAGACCACCCCATTGCAATTTACTACAGTATGTATATAATTGACTTCTGTATAAAGGACACCTGTCTATTAAGGACACTTTTGCTCTGTCCCTTGGATGTCCTTTATAGACAGGTTTGACTGTATATAATTGACCTCTGTATAAAGGTCACCTGTCTATTAAGGACACTTGCTCTGTCCCTTGGATGTCCTTTATAGACAGTTTTGACAGTATTTAATTGACCTGTGTATAAAGGAAACCTGTCTATTAAGGACACTTTTGCTTTGTCCCTTGGATGTCCTTTATAGACGGGTTTCACTGTATTACCAACATGAAATTTCCCCTTTATATGTAGTTTAGAAAGGCTAGATAGTGTCTTCTGTACTGGTTATAAAATCAAGACATTCTCTGTCAAAACTTACATACACAAGAACTTTCCTGCAGTATCCGTTACAAACACGAGATTCTCTTCATTAACATTAATAAATTAAACATCTTATTAACTAATACAAACACTATAGTTAAGTTTTGGTTATAAATAAACAAACAAACATGAGAATTTCTGTTAAATCAAGAATAACCTATTCACCAATTTGAAATCATAAAGATGAAGAATTTGTGGTTGCATTGTGAATTCTGAGCTTAACGTAAATATTGTTTGTATACAAATATTTTTTGGCAAATTGATGTCAACAAAAATGAATCGGAATATATAAAGGCATAAGTTACAAAACATGCTAGAAGAGCCACAAATTGTTCTAATTATTCTAGCGACTCAATGAACTGCTCTAATGCAAAATCAAATCAATTATTTTATCACAGACATAACTTAAGAGGTTTTAAATGTACAAAAGCACTAAAGCACTTCGGTCTCTGAGCTAAGATATGGTCACAAGTAAACAATATAATAACTTAAAATCTACTTGGTCTGTTCCATAATTAAACACATGGGCTGGGGTGGGGAACACTTTTTCAGAGATTCTGCAACCACTCATAAAATAATTATTAAATGTGATTTAAAATCGGGAAGCCGATTTTTGTTTTAATCCAACCCTCCATTATATATTAACTCATTCACCCCTGAAATTTCATAATGTACTTTTCCAACCTTTGAATTGGAAGAGTCCAAATTTGTCTTCAAGGGTTAATGAGTTAATTCAGTGCCTCCAACCTCAAACACATGATTAATTATGGAATAGGCCTTAATAAATAGTACATAATACAAATACTAAACCAAGGGAGATAACTCCAAGCTTGTGCCACCATTTACATGATAGCAAATTTAAAATCTAGAATTAAACCAAATACAATTGCCTTTCTGACAAAAGTCATAGGCACAATCAGTGATATATTTAAATTTCAAGATAGTTAATCAATTTCTAGAATTTAAAATTAATAATCCATGTCAAAAAGGAGCTTGAAAAATTAAGATTTAATTGAATGTACACAGACAGTACCTGTGTGGAGGATACTACAGAAAAAGATCTTTGTACTGATATTTTGTTCAGGTTTGAAACATTTGAAAATATTTTCTGTTTTGTATATAAGCCAGGTATCAATATTTACTACTTTAAAAGGCTGTAGATATACAGCTACAAAATAACAAAGACTCGAACAAACAGAGGACAATATTAAATATTGACAAGTCAAGATAGTTATCTCTTCCCATAGTATATACCAATCTGTGTTTGAAGTCATTTTTTGGTGTTACTGACAAAAGAGGAGTCAAAGTGCATGAACATGTACATGTTCAGTAACACCACATTATCTCAAAGTTGGAGTCACATCGGGAAAGTTTTGATTTATCCGAGTATTCAAGTCATTGAAGCGAATTTGAATATTTTTCCACGGCCAACCTGAAGACTTACTTGGTATGTAGGACAAAAAGGCACGAGTTCTTATTAAATTGCAAACATGTGCACACTTCATATATGCTGAATGAGTTTAAACATCCTGAAAACATTTAAATATCACTCATCATGATAGAAAAATTCTTACTGGTTTGACTGCTGTACATCCATTGTACATGTATTTCACATACATACATGTACATATAAGGATTTGTTTGTTACACCAAACAATGGAAATTCTATTCTACAAACATGCCGGAGAATTCTCTGAAAACACTTTGATGAGGGAACACCTGGGTAGGCAATGAAAAAAACATTTGATAGATGGTTGGAGAGAATTGCAGGAGAGTTATGTCGGGTGGGTGGGAATACAAAGTTTGAGAGTAGCACCATGCGCTATATCCAAAGGCAACACTGGAAATGTAACTTTATATGACGAATATTTTATGTCTTCATGATGAAAAATAAGCATTCTTTTTTTAAATAGATAAAAGTCATCCACCCCTGAAGACTCATTTTGACTCTTCCAATTCCAATGTTGGAATAGTTCATTGTGACATTTCAGGGGTGAATGAGTTAAAAAGATCACTAGAATATTTCCCCTTTCAAACATTAACATAGCATGATAATGATACAGAACTCAGTTTTGTAATTCTTTGGAATTGCACGATAGAAATATTTTATAGAAACTGACTAGATTGTTCAGTAAACCATATCTGATGGAGATATCATTTTTTGTTCTTGGACGTAAATCTCAACAAAAAGTATTTTCTAAAGGGAGAAAGTATGCACTTTGAAAATTAATCAGGAAGTTTAAATAGGACTGGTAAGTCCCACCCTGAAAAAATTATTATTTCTGTAGTAATTTGGTAGGGACCTTCATTAAGAAGACATACCGGCAAATATTTCTTTTATTAATTATAATTATTCAATAATGTAAGTTAAACATTTCCTTATTTGATCAAGTGCTTACATGAATGGTTTTTAAATTAAAGCACTACAGGGGATAACACAAACCTTTAAATAAGACAAAATTAAACTTATAGCTTAAAACATTTACAAGAAATAAATAAATCTAACAGTACCTAGTAACTATACACAGCATCAGGAAATTCCATAGCAGTCACTATCAACAGTGATTTTTCAGTTAAAGATGCTGAAAAGTTTGTATATATGATGATATCATAGCCATCCCAGAAATTTCATCAGAAATTAGTCACTGTGATGAGTGTTACAAGGGAGATAACTTGGAGATAACCTCTGTAATTCCAATATGCAAAAACACACTTATACATTCTCAGTAGCATCTTCTTAATATACTCAGTCAGCTAGCTCATTCTCCCCTGAATATACATTTGAACTCTTCAAATCCCAAGGTTGGAATAGTTCATTACGAAAATTCAGGTGGTAGCACTACATATAATGCCAGTCAGATATCAATTGTTCTTTGCAATATTACAACATACTCTCCTCTAAATTTTAATCATTCATGTTTTCAGTTAACTTTTTTCTGAAAACACTACTTAAACAAAAAGCTGTTTTCACAACAGAAAAGAACTTTTTGAAATATTTTCTCAAACACTATTCTTGGTTTATTTCATGTTTTCAAGCTTTCAAGAGACAAATAATTGTTAATTAAGATTTCAGTTTTCTTTTCTGTTGAGAATTTTCAAGAAGAGACAAACCATTCATAAGACATAATATTTGTTGCAGCATTTTGTGTTTTCCTGCCCGCTTAACAAAAATCTAAACATACAAAAAATTCTCTTAAACAGAACTACCATATATTAAAGTAATAAATTATACGGTACAAGGTTTAGAAATAAGAAGCAAGCTAATTTTGTAGTTCTAGATCTGGCTTCCAAATTCACCATTTATACAGATAGGAACTGTATAGACACCACAGAAAATATACTCGATATACATACATGTGTGGGAAAAAAAATCGCACAACACTGTAAACAAATAACATCATGAAAAAGGCACAAAACTGTATTTAGCTGAACCTCATCATCTCAAAGTCTGCAGGAATGCGGGGAAATGTCCAGGTATACGGTTTCAAGTTTAAGCAAGGTTGTATGTTTGGTATAAAATTTGGCCAGGACTGACACAAATATTCAAATTGATCATGGTCTTTTGAGTTAAATGAGCTTGAGATTAAAAGAATATTTCACCCCCTTGGGGGTGAGACAGGAGAATCTCAACCCGAGGGGTAAGATTCTTAAGTTGCCAAACACCAGGCTTGTTGAGTGTTTGGCAGCTTAAGAATCTTATCCAAAGGTTTGAGATCTCCTGTCTCACTACCAAGGAGGTGAATGATTATTTTTCTTTACCCTGTTAAACCTCATGTACATCTAATATTGACGTTACATCAATGCAAGATAATGTTGATGTGATGTGATTGAGGTGTCAATGTGATGTCATTGTATTGTTGCCGTGACATCATCGTATTGTTGCTACGACGTCATACAATTGTTGAGAACGTGCAAAAAGCATGTGTTGCTTGTCTCAACCTAGGGTGAGATAAGAAAATCTCACACCGGTGAAAGTGTGGATATCTCTGTCTAGGGTAAGAGAAAATGAGGTTCAACGATACATATACGTACATATTTGGAAATGAAATCAGATGCCATATACGGACATGTATATACATGTAATTAGTAAAAAATTGTGGACGGACATAATTTCAGTAAATACATTAGTACAAGAACTTCGCATTTAGTTTGGCCATTCATAACAAGATTATTTTTTCCTATTTCCTTACATCATGTATTTGAATACAAACTGAATTGATTTTGGAATCTCATCGACATGTTTTGATCTTTCTCCTATCATACTCACATTGCATATTAAACTGTTGTAATTTTCAATAGCAGAGAAAACACAAGTTACTCTATCATTTTCAACTTCTTCGTTCTAAAAGGTCAAACTGACTCCAACCTTTTCAGGATGCAAAATTTGAAAATTCTGTTAATTTCTATACAATAAGAAACAAATATAATCAAGGACTAAAAATTTGATCCACTTGGATAATTTTTTCAAATAATTCTCCAAATAACATTCACATACACACATACATGTACCAAACAATTCTGTACACTAATAAATTACATATATGTACACATGTACATGCATTTCATATAAATCCCATTAATAACTGCCGCAAGTTCAATCCATTGAAAATTAGTTTATATCCAGCGTGAATCTAACGAGACCTGGTCTGTTCAACTATTTCTTCACTCAAATAGATCAATTGTACATGTGGGCACCGTAATTTGGTAAATCGTTTAACACTTCCGTGTCAATTTCACCTCTCCTATATCAATTTTGTTACCTGTTTGGTTGTATCATTCTCAACCAATCACAACCCTTCTATCATACACTACATCAACTGTAGACTCCATTTTGTCCAATTACAATCCTTGTACCATTTCTGGAACTGTAAATCAACTGTTGACTTCATTTTGTCCAATCACAATCCTTGTACCATATCTGGAACTGTAAATCAACTGTTGTCTCCATTTTGTCCAATCACAATCCTTGTACCATTTCTGGAGCAAAAAATCGACTGTTGACTCCATTTTGTCCAATTACAATCCTTGTACCATATCTGGAGCAGAAAATCGACTGTTGACTCCATTTTGTCCAATCGCAATCCTTGTACCATTTCTGGAGCAGAAAATCAACTGTTGACTCCATTTTGTCCAATCCCAATCCTTGTACCATTTCTGGAGCAGAAAATCAACTGTTGACTCCATTTTGTCCAATCACAATCCTTTTACCATTTCTGGAACTGTAAATCAACTGTTGACTTCATTTTGTCCAATCACAATCCTCGTACCATTTCTGGGGCTGTAAAACAACTGTGGACTCCATTTTGTCCAATCACAATCCTTGTACCATTTCTGGAGCTGTAAGTTAAATGCTGTTACCAATATTTCTCATCATTACATTATCATGTCGCTACACTTAACATCTAGAGATACTTTCTGTTAATCATGATAATGTGAAACCATCTATCGCACTTTCCTCACTAGCCATTTTAAGCCATCGTAAGCCATCGTAAGCCATCGTAACCTCACCACTTACTGTAACATTTCTGGTTTTATTCTCCTAGCTCATTCTGACCAATCACCATCATTGTAACATGTAACAATATTGATTGTTTACTCAGAAGTCACCAGAAATGTAACAATTTGTTTTTTTTTAGATGAGATGACCAAGGTCCAAGCATGTGTGATAATAACTACGGCTAATAGCCAAGATCGTTCGTACTGAAGTCATAGATATCGTCGTTTGTACTCTTCACGCCTACTTTCCCTCGTGAACCAGGAGAGTTCCGGTGCATTTCAAGTTCCAGGTTAGCTCGTTCCTTCTGTACGATCTCGTCATCATCTGGCTCAAAATCATCTTCATACAGTCTGAAAGTACAACAAAAGCTCAGTCAGAAGACAGGATGATAACATTCAAACTACAAACTCTTCGGGAAATTTTGAAAACATTTTGATCAAATCACACGAGCAGTTAATGCTCTTTAACTCATCCCCCCTGAAATTACATAATGAACTGTTCCAATCTTTAAACTGGAGCAGTTCAAATGTGTATTCCAGGGGGGATTGAGTTAACTAGCCTTCTGATGGAACTCTTCAACAAGGATTCAAATAGTTATGACATTGATCATTTATTCGAAAAAGTTGCTTTTCGTTTCTGAATAGTGTCTTTCTTAATTTTTGAAAGTCAAATACTTATTTTAATGCAAAGTTTCAGAATAGGTGTTTGACAAGAAACCACATTCAATATACTTATAATACAGAGAGAGAAAAAATATAAACATGCATGGACCTATTGTAAGTTGTCTACATGGAAACTTTGAAACAAGTAAAACATAGGCTATAACAACACAAATACAGATCTATTTATCATAAGGACAGTAATCGTACAACATATATAAGGCTTAGCTATCATTACAGAGGAAAAACAAAAGTGATTTCCTGATCACTGATAGCCAGGAGGTGGCTAGCTCACAACACAATGGAAGCAGAATGTCAGAAAAACTGAACCACTTGGCATCCTCCACCCTACCCCTACCCCACACTTTCCAAAATGGTAGCAAGAAAAAATGGCCACCAGAGTGTGACAATTTAGGCATGGCAGTTAAGTTCATCCAATATAAACCTTGGAAGAAAGCATCAATAGTGGAGGAAAACAGATAATTAACATTACGACAGTTAACGAAGGAATAACCCTTGATAATTATAACAGTATCTGTGTGCCTGGTAACTATACTGTTGTTAGTTCAAAGAGGAGAATCTCTTGGCATAAGTTCTTACAGGTTTTTCATGAAACATTCCAGCAGTTTTCAGGCACTTTCTTGCAATTTTCAAATCCAAAGTGATCAGATGGAGTGGAGGTGTTCATTTTAAGTACACAGGACTTAGTTAGTTACTAGTTTAACGCCGCTACACACACCGAATTAGATCGGTGTTACGACCGGCGTAAACACACAGGACTACCGATACACCACTTATGTAGTCTGGTTAATGTGTTATATAGAGACATCTACCTTTAACACAGCCATTTCAGACAAATGTACATTATAGAGATGAAAACAGGGTAATGATAAAAAAATCAGAAAAATTAAGAGTTTTTTTTTAACTTTTCTCAGGGAACAATCAGATGATTGCTTTACACTGAAAAAGAGTGAAAATTTCCATCTCTGATCAATGTTTCGTAGAATCTCGTAAATAAGGAAAATGTAACCAAATGACCATTTTCTCAACAAATTGTCTCTGTTCCCTTCAAAACAGTTTCAATCCACAATTATATCAGCAATAAGGACATGGCAAACTCAAAAATTTTTTTTTTTCTTAAAAAATAATTTTTATTCTTTATATTGATATACTCCATAGATAATCTGTTAAATGCTTCATTAATGATTTCAATTAACATTTAAAAATCAAAAAATAAGAAAATATACTGAAATTAATGCAAAACATCCTTAAAAGTTATATAACACTTAAAATGTTCATTCGAAAACAATTTGGGATGCTGAAGAAATTTTCATTTTAAACAGGCATGTAAAGTTATCCTAAAAAGAAACTTTTCAAAATTCACAAAGAACCAAAAAACCAAAGTTCTGTCTTGACCCCATGCAGGTAAAAGTGGCAAGGTTTACAACACAGACGAGAGGTGCAGAGGATCTACAACACAATAATACCTAGTAGTAATCATCTGGCCGCTCTCCCCAGCTGCTTGTGAAAAAGGTGACCAAAGTGATAGGGACATTGAAAATAAAAAATTTGTGAAAATATATGTGTTCTGTGATTTTTATTCTATTCTAACTTATAAAGTACATATAATGTATACCGTAGGTTATAATTGATAAATCTCTATATTCAGTATGAAATACTGGAATTTTTCTAATTCTGTATGGTATTTTTTTTTTTTTTTTTTTAAATATTTTTATTTGTTTTCAGATCATTAAAATTAACAAACCTGCAAATTGAAATGAAGGTTGGGTAAACTTAACTCATTTTTCACCCCTGAAATTTTATAATGAACTATTTCAATCATTGAATTGAAATTTAAGAATTCAAATTTGTCTACAGGAGTAATGTCGTTAATGTAACTTTTATGATGTGTCAGTAATAGCAGACTGAAGTCTATAGTGGTCTGAGTACAATATTAGTCCAGTACTGACAATTAGCATCCATGTATTACACTATAGCTACCAAACCTCATGTCAATAGGCCTTTCCCAAAAGTGTTGTTATTTCCCTTGATTGACCACAATGGTGGATACATTGTACAAGATGAACTTCCGGGAAGGGTTTTTGTGATGATTTGACACCATGTGAAGTAATTCCCATTACTACGTCATAATTACATGGCGCAAATATGCTTCAAAAACACTTCCCAGTGTAGCCATGATATGGCAAATAAGGGAGATAACAACACTTTTGAGATAGGCCTTATATATACATTAGCAGGCAAATCTATTTCATTAATATCATGCTTAGGCCAAGTTAAAAATAAATCTGTTTCCTGCTTTTGTTTGTATGTTGGAAAGGTAAATGTGATTTTTTTTTATGTAGAATATATTTGTATTCTTTTTTCCTCCAAAAAAAAAATATTCTTACAGATAAGTATACTCAGCAACAGTGAAATTCAATTAGAAACAGATTTTCTTTTCATTCGGCCTTAAAATAATTCACTGGTTGTACACATTTTTTGTGATAATGCAAATATTCCTTTTTTGCTTTACAACATGCAGTTACTATGAATTCATGGACCCCTCATCCTGATTACAATATAAAGGTGACCCTTGACCTTATCTGGTTAACTTTCACCTCTACCAATGAATACAACATGTAGGTGACCTTTGACCTTATCTGGTTACCCTGTCATCCCTACAGGTAAATAATTAGATAAACCTGTATTGATAACAGGGCAATTCCACTCCCATATACAGTTTCCACAGGCAGATCCGATACTAATACATGACCATACCTTGTACGACCGGCTAAACCTCTTGTGGCTCTTAAAATGTCTATATCTACTGTGGGTCCCATTCAAGAGAAAGAATCTTGGAAATGGAACAGACAACATTTTATAATGTATAAGTCCATCAACTTAATCTTTCCTGTTTTTCAAGCTCAAAACATCAATTTATTCCACAGCAGCAAATTTTCTCTACCACCGGTATTTAATTCATGAAATTGATCAAATAAGTATCCAGCAATAAGCCTTATGCCTGATAATTAGCCCATTAATACTCTGTATTAAACTAATGTCAATAAATATTATTTCATTGTCCTGTTAACATAAGTTAAGATGTTACTACAGCAATTAATTGGTCTAAATCAATATTAGTTTACTAATGAATAGGTTATACCTTAACTTCATGAAATTTTTGGGAAGTCTTACTCTTATTTTGAGAAAGTTCATATTAATATCCTAGAGTAAGCTCCCCCTACCCTCTAACATGAACTATAGATGGCGCCACACTTACATCTCCTCCTGTTCAATGGCCCCTTCCTCTGCCACAAGGTTTTCATATTCCTCTGCAGCATACTTTTCCCAGTCGGTCGGTTCAGGTCCGTCATTCTCCAAATCCTTTTGTAGAAATTAAAGTTCTTTGTTAACACAAACCTAAATTACTTAATCATAGAGTCCAAAATTATCATATAACACTGCTAAAACTTTGTTCTACTTGTGAAGTCGCTACTTGATCGTAAATCTTATTGATAAAAGATGTAACATGAATTCTGATTGGTCAAATATAATAATGTGTTAGTGAATAAACATAATATACTGTCTGGAAGTTTCTCATTTGCATATGAAGCCTGGCTGATGACTGTTACGTTAATTACAACACGACTGACCTCAGAATGTCACGAAATTGATTATTATTAATGAAGTCATGATCAATTTAGCTAGACCTGCAAACATTGACAGAATTCTGCCACAACCTGAACAAAACATCATTACTTGATTACAGAATTACTTAGACTTTGCAAAAATACACAAGTTCAAACATAAATGGTAGGATTTCTTGGTTTCAAGTTACTATATTTAAAATATGAAAACCCTTCCATTAGGGTTATTGTAATGTGACGGTTATATAACATAAATCTATTTCAATGGCTTCGCTTCATATTGACAAACTGATTTTGTGACAGCATACTCATGGTAAGAAATTTCAAACCAATGTAGGGTTTATTCTATTCCCAAATGGCTGTACAGTAAAACCCCACTTATATGAACCCGTTTCCTTGAATACCGCTCATTCATCAAACAGTTCTTTTGGTCCTGACCGAGTTCAAATATATTTAACCAACCTTGGATTATTTGAATACCATGTATTCCTTGAACTATTGATCAGGTCCCCACGAGTTCGAGTAAGTGGGGTTTTACTGTACATGTTCCATGGGTGTTTGCAACAATGGTAGTGTGTGGTTGTTGTTTTTACAGTAGTTTTCCCTTTTCCTTGTCAATAATTGAATTAAGAATATGCTAGTTCAAACTTAAATTTTCTTTAGGTATTTCAGTAAGTAGCAGAAAAGTATACTGTCATGCCCTGCTGTCCCATATAAACTCACTCATCCCTGAAATTGTCTTTGAACTCATCCAATTCAAAAGTTGGAACAGTTCATTTTGAAATTTTAGGGGTGAATAAGTTGTGAGGCTATTTAAACTCAATCAATTCTAATAACACATTTGGACTACTCCAATTCAAAGGTTGGAACAGATCTTTATGAAGCTTGAGGGGTAAATGAGTTAAGGACCTACCCTAACATTGGCGAATGGGTCCCGCTGTTCATGTTCCAGGAACTTGTCCAGGTTGAAGAATGTATCAAAGAAAATATTGGTCATTTTACAGCCCTTCAGGTCTGCTAATGTCACCCGCCCATCCTGTTTTGGTCGAACTAAATCCAACATCTGAAAACGAAACACAGTCAATATTTTGCATTTAAAAACGAATCTTTTAAATTTTTTTAATATTTTTAAACCTAGTGTTCCAAAACAGGACAAACAAATTATCATTAATATCACTGGTTGCATAGTTACTTTGCAGAAACATAAATTATTACAGAAAAATCGCAAAAATATGTATCCAATTGAAAAAAAATTGTTTTACCTGACAAAGACAATCTTCAAATGGAAGTTTTTCAATGCCCATGTCCTCCATTTTCTGCATCTGTTCCTCGTAGAAATACTCCATCTCGTACATAGAGATGACGCCATCCCCGTCTAGATCCATACATCGGAACCAGTACTCTATGCTGTATAAATAAAACATTGAACCGTATGGTCACTTTATCTCAGTAAAATGAAGATTATTATTATCAACTTTCCCTTATTGACAATTTTTCATGTTTTATTTGTTGAACTTTTCTTGTTGAATGAATATAAACATGACTCCAAGCTTACCCCTCGATTCTGTTTGATTTCAACATTGTTTATACTTTGCTACTGATATTTATACCACAACAAATATATTTTATTTACTCCACCAACTGGTACGTTGTTGCTTTGGTGGAATTTTTAAGTTACATGAATATATATTCTTCATTTTTTCTGTCTTTAAGAACAGCCTACCAGTAATTATAAGAACAACTATATAAATGGGTGTTAGGCTTTTCCTTAATCCAGTATATTTAACAACCAGACTTGTTAGATTTGGGGGTTTTATGTTTGTTAGTAGCATCAGAAGATATAACACATTTTCTGTTAAATCATGTATTCCCAGCAACATGTACTATATAATGTTTTCACTGATATAAGACATGCTATTATATATCACATGTAATACCTATTAAATAGCTACACACCCAAGTGTCCAAATTACACCATTCAGGCCAAATTTTTAAAAACTTTCCTGCACTAAACTCATTCACAATTCTGAAATTTCAAAATGAACTACTCCAATCTATGCATTGGACAAGTTCAAATGTGTCTTCAGGGGTGAATGAGTTCAAAATCTTTTTAGGAAAACATTACCGAAGTTAAGGAAACTTCCTTGCCTGGGAGATTTCCCCCATATCTTCTGTTATGCCTTCCTATGGAGATTTTAAAGTTAAAGAACGTTGATGAAACTGGGGCTAGTGTGTGGGAACTGCCCCATGGCACCGGCCCGTGGTACCGCCCCATGGTACGGTTCCCGTGGTACCTGCCCTGTGGGACCGACCAGTGGTACTGCCCCATGGCACCGGCCCGTGGTACCGCCCCATGGTACGGTTCCCGTGGTACCGCCCCGTGGTACCGGCCCGTGGCACAGCCCCATGGTACCGGCCGTGGTTTCGCCCTGTGTGGTACCTACCTTGTGGGGTTGCGTTTATCTTCCTCTGACAACAGGAACCACACAAACTCGGGATAACTCATCTTGCCCTCCTTAAACGTCTTACCTCTGCCAACACAACGAAAACATTTGTGATCCAATCCTGAACTGAACTTTTACTTCTTTGATTAACAAACTATCATTGTCTTTACAATAAGGCAAATTATGTTTTTTTTCAAGAAATTTTATTGGTGTCCAGTGCTTCAATGACAAAAGCATTCTTAAACCAATTCATCACTATAGTCATCTTTGAATGAGCACAGGAAGTATTCTCTAAATCATGAAAGCGCTAATTGCAGTTTCTGTATATTCTTTAATACAGCAAGTCTTGTGAGTGCACCATTAATTCATCATTGTGTTTCTCTATTCAAATTGTGTTATGCGCTTAAATATGAGTGGGTCACAATAAGTAATTCTATGGATTGATATACACAATAACAACAAAGCTTGTAGCAAGTTCTTACCTTGTTACACACCCTGAGAATATTCTGTCAATCACCCGTGTTGCTATGGCTACAAATATGATAATAATGACAATTTTAAAAGCTTTTAAAGGGCAACAACTCTAAACTAAAACATAGATAACAGATTGAAAATGTGATGTTGCATTGTACATGTATGTCATTACAAAATTCCTGTACACAGAAATATAAACTTCAAACATTTAAAATCTAAGTAGTTTTGTTTTTCTTGCTTATCGGGAGAGTAGAGGGCCAGCCGTTCTGCTCTTTGTTTTGTCTCATTGTATAAAAGTTCAATTTGACAATTTTCTATAAGATTTCACATTTACTATAACAAAAAAGTTCTAAACATAAGTTTTGTTTGATTTGGTTTGGTTTGACTTGGTTTTGGTTAAATTTTGTTTAACATCCTAATGAAAGCTATAAAATCGTGCAACTCCAGTCGTTTTTTTATCTTCATTCAAGGATGTTTGTTGCCTTGTGTTAGTAAGCAAGTGTACTGGAGACATGGTATGTTGGTGTACCTGCCTCCTAGTGACAGTGCGGATCTGATGTAACATGTGAAGGTCACCATACCTTGACTCGTTCACCCCTTAAATTGTATAATGAACTATTCCAACCTTTAAGTTGGGAAAGTTCAACTATGTTTTCAGGGGTGATCAAGTTAAATCAAAAACTTTTTGAAGTTGTTGAACAAACTGTTTCTTACATTTCAAAAAATTTTCCATCAAAATTTTTTAATCTTGACTCTAGTAACTTTCATTATGGGTAGGTCTGCCTAACTTAAAATATTCCATTGTATAACATTTTAAATAGCAACAAACAATATATCAAAACTCACAGCATCACCAACTTACCATGATCGTTATGTCGCATCAAGTCGTTCCTATCAATAAGAAGATCGTGATCCTTATCAAGCTCCCAAAACTTACAGTACACAACATAAAAATGTTCATAGGAAAAGTAATCCATGATTTGATTAATATCGTCTTCTTCTTCTAAACGCTCTAAAGTCTGAAACACAAAGAGGATTGTTTTATTGTAGAATTCTTGTGTAGTGATAACATAAATAATTGTTACAGTCTATCCCTTTAACTCGTTCACAACCTGAAGACACCGCTGAACACTTCCAATTCAAAGGTTGGAATAGTTCATTATGAAAGCTCAGGGGTGAAAAAGTTTAAAAATTTAAAACAGTTTCGCTTTTAGTTTTCTCAAAGAAAAAACTTGAACATAAAACCAAAATATGAATACTACATGTTACAGTTTTTCCATGTTTCTAAATATTGTTATATTCCAGGGTTTATAAAATTGTAAAAATTGGATTTGAACTTTCGATCACATGCTTTCATAGAAACATGCATGTGCAGTTTTTAACAGAAAACATTTCAACAAAGACATAGGCTTTTGGAAATCACCACAAATAACACGAGTATATTTTATAACGTTGCGAGTTAAATCGGCGATTACTTTGTCTGGAAGTTGCTACTCACTTGTAAAAAGTTACTCCGCCTCAGTTCTGGTATCGTGATGAGACCAGTCCACGAACGATTTATACAGTAAAACATCCTAGCTATCACCTGTAACAGTCAAAAAACATCAAAATATATTTTTTAGAAAATATCTGAAGTAACACGGAACATGTTTATCAATGTATTTGTTCTAGTGTATCAAAAGTTTATTGGTTGTTAACATTACTTGATAAAATATAAACTTTACTTATTTCACAACACTTATGAAACAAGTTATTCAACCTATATTAATCACTCTTGTAGGCGTACAAGAGGTCTTATTGTGGGAGGGAAATGGAGCACCCGGAGAACAACCACGTGGTCGGGCAGGTGGCCCCATAATTTTCACAAACAGTCGGGGAATGAAACCCAGGCTGCTTTGGTCAAAGGCAAGTGCGCTATCCACTGCACCACCCGACCAGCCATTATATAACAGGTATCTCCTGTAAAGGGAGATCTAGAAGCAGATCACACTGTAAAGTGTAGCTATGATATCAAATACAAATATTTGATCCCATTGATGCGATTTTTAATCCCAATGATGTGACATTTGACCCTGAACTTTGACCCCAATGGAGTGGCATTTGACCCTACTCATTTGGTATGTAACCATTCATCTGACAAAAGATGCAACTTATGTGATCTATGGTTTGGTTTGGTTTGGTTTGGTTTCTTTAGTTTAACGTCCTATAAATAGCCAGGGTCATTTAAGGTGGAGAAAAGCCAGAGTACCCGGTGAAAATCCACCAATCTACTGTCTGTACCTGGCAACTGCCCCACGTAGGATTCAAACTCGCAACCCAGAGGTGGAGGGGTAATCGTAGAATGTCGGAACACCTTAACCACTCGGCCACTGCGGCCCTTATGTGATCTATAACTCCATACATGTGAACTAAAATGGGACCTTGACCCTGCTTAAATGACCTTTGACCCAATGACAGACCGATAGGTTATACTTACAGTATTTACATATCTGGAGTGGAATTCTGGAGCCTCCTGTAGGAACGTCAGACCGGGGTGAGTGTCCACTACATCCTGTAAGAAAGGTCAGAGGTCAAAACAGTGTATGTAATATCGTAACATTATACTGTGAAAGTACATATTTTAGCGGTAATGCTATTTTAGTGATTTTTGAGCTAAAAGCATTCCATTAAAATTTTAATGCACTAAGTACAGTTTCTGTATATTGCTTTCTATCGTAAGTTTTGTGCGAGCGCCAATTCATATCATTGCACTTTTCTGTTTAAATAAGACGCTAAAATTTGAGTACGCCAAAATAAGTATGTTTACAGTAAGTATTTTTTCTATTTCCTTCAAAACAATCATTTTTACTTGATGAAATTTTTAGCTGGGGTGGTTTTTTTTGATAAATTAATATCTTCCTTATTGCATAAATTTGTTTCAAATGATTGATTTTAACGAACACTGGCATCTCTGAATATATACAACCTCAAAATATAACTTAATCCAATACAAACTTTATTTTATTTTTAGAACCTGGAGCCCAACTTAACTGGTCAGACAGCCAGATGGCTAGGAATTGCCACGGTCTATTGAACACAAATTGTTCCTCCAGTATTTTATTCGGTACTAATCAGAGATGGTCAGGATCACTTAGAATGGTATTCAGCCATTTATCCCAGGGAAACAGCATTTTAGTTTACTGTCTATAGTTAATACTGATTCTATTAAACCATACTTATAACGCCAATTCAAGATAAAAAGATACAATAATGGTTTTATTACGTGACGCATCAGTTTTGGCAGCTCAACAGAGGAACCATGCCAAATAATTTCATCAAATGAAAATAGCTGTTTTATGAAAATTTCAGGTTTAATGAAATGGAACATGAAACATAATGTTATAATAGGAAGCATCAGGGAAAAACAAATCAAGACACGAAGTTGGTCATCTATTAAGCAACTTTACGATGCTTAAAAGTTTTTTCCCCACATAGTTCAGGCCTGATAAATTGTGGCTTAGGAATCGGAATATATCATGTAGTCATAATACATTTTGGGAGTTTTCAGAGCTTTACAATTTTTTTCCCTTTCAATACATCACCTAAATGACTTGATGAGAACCCTTCAAGTGAACTTTATTTAACTTCAAATAATGATGAAATAACCTATTCCATTCCTATTTGAACATTTATATTGGATCATCTTTATTTAAATGACTTAGCTGAAATTAATGGAATTAGGTCGTCCCTAATTAAGGGACTTACCTGAATTAATGGAATAAGATCGTCTTTATTTAAGGGACTTACCTGCATGCATTAATGGAATTAGATCATCTTTATTTAAGGGACCTACCTGAATTAATGGAATTAGATTGTCTTTATTGAAGGGACTTACCTGAATTAATGGAATTAGATCATCTTTATTTAAGGGACTTACCTGAATTAATGGAATTAGATTGTCTTTATTGAAGGGACTTACCTGAGTTAATGGAATTAGATCGTCTTTATTTAAGGGACTTACCTGAATTAATGGAATTAGATCATCTTTATTTAAGGGACTTACCTTAATTAATGGAATTAGATCATCTTTATTTAAGGGACTTACCTGAATTAATGGAATTAGATTGTCTTTATTGAAGGGACTTACCTGAGTTAATGGAATTAGATCATCTTTATTTAAGGGACTTACCTGAATTAATGGGATTAGATCATCTTTATTTAAGGGACTTACCTTGATTAATGGAATTAGATCATCTTTATTTAAGGGACTTACCTGAATTAATGGGATTAGATCATCTTTATTTAAGGGACTTACCTCAATTAATGGAATTAGATTGTCTTTATTTAAGGGACTTACCTGAATTAATGGAATTAGATCATCTTTATTTAATGGACTTACCTGAATTAATGGAATTAGATCATCTTTATTTAAGGGACTTACCTGAATTAATGGAATTAGATCTTCTTTATTGAAGGGACTTACCTGAATTAATGGAATTAGATCGTCTTTATTTAAGGGACTTACCTGAACTAATGGAATTAGATTGTCTTTATTTAAGGGACTTACCTGAATTAATGGAATTAGATCGTCTTTATTTAAGGGACTTACCTGAACTCATGGAATTAGATCGTCTTTATTTAAGGGACTTACCTGAATTAATGGAATTAGATCATCTTTATTTAAGGGACTTACCTGAACTAATGGAATTAGATCATCCTCGTTGAGGTAGTTAGTAGAAGGTTGGGCTAAAAGTTTGACAAACTGGGACGGTCGGTCGTGACATGTTTGGAATATTCTGGAAACAGAAGTAAACACCATACTTAAAACTACAGATTAAATTTCATATAATCGCAACCATTTCTTTTTTCTCAAAATACGATTTAACAATACACAAAATATTTACAAAATATCACAGGGTGGTAATATTAATCTCTCCAGTTACACATTGTCATCTAAAAATAATTTTCTTCATACACTTGAAATGTAAAAGTTGTATAATAATTGATAATGATCAACTTCATGTTAACAAACCCATTCAACCCTAAAAGTGTATTGGAACTATTCCAATTCAAAGGCTGGAATAGTTTATTATGAATGTCAGGGCTGAAACATGTTTGAATACAAGTGTATACCTTTTCCACATGGAATTGAAGGACTGTTGTGTGATAAAGCCATTCTTTTCACCTCCTGCCGCATGAAATAATAGGCTCTTCCAATAAAGCGGGAGCTTGCAAGCCTGAAATTATACAATAAAAAAAAATCTTAATTTTTAAAACCATATACTATAAAGACAGATTCTTCCATATGATAAATACACAACTTCCTTCAAAGAAAAACAACAAACAAACATTTGTAAACAAAGATTTTTTGTTCAGAGAAGTTACATGGCAGTTTTGAAAACTCCCTACATTATTTTAGTGAAAGTTACTTCAGACCTGATACATGTAGTGAAAGGGGGAGATTGTACATTTCCTAATACTGATGAGGAGAAAACAAAGTATGTTGGGTTTTTTTTGGGGGGGTGGGGGCAATGTAATCCCTTCTGTGGGGATAAGTGTTTGCCCAGACTAGGTGTACTGACATAGCTGTGGGATGTTCCATACACAGAAAAACATTACAGCTCCTCTTTGGGCCTAAGTGAATATCCAGGCCTGCGGCTCGGGAAAGCGTGCAATGTTTTTTTTTTCACAAAGCACAGTATCACATAAAATAATCTCATAACCTGTGAACTTACCGAGCTGTAGCATTTCACCACACCCAAGCCAGAAAGATACTTATCTTAAAAACATCCCCCTTACCACAATTACGATTACAGAAACAAAATATCATTTTTATCTCATTCCAGTTCTAATAAGTTTGCAGAAGGAAATCCACAATTTTTGTTATCAACTTCATGCACTTCTTCAATAGTTTATCAAGTTACACAGACATTGCCTTGTGGTATATGAGACGGTTTTAAGGGGCTTCATTAGAAACCCTCCGCACCAAAACCTTATTTTCCTGCTTTACAGTATCAGTTTCTGCATAATGTATTTACATCACAGATGATACGAATACCCTCACGCTCAAGTTGTAAGAAATGGTAAGTGTAATAGGAGGCACAATTGCCTAGTGATAGGACGCCGGGCTCATAACTAAAGGGTTGCAAGTTCGAGTCCCGGTCACAGCACTTGTGTTGTATCCTTTGGCAAGATACTTTACCCCACTTGTTCAAGTCTAGCAAGTTTTAAATGAGTACATGGTTTGGCAGTGCTAAGGCCCTATATAACCATGGATATACGTAGAGTGATATTAGACCTGTATGCATGAGCAGTTGATAAAAGGTATATCCTAATTTTGAAATTACAACCTTAAATAAGGAAATTTTCTTGGCAATTGGTTAAGAAATGAAATCTGTAGAGTGGCAAGGCAGAAATTCTATTTATAGCTACAGTGACCTGGTTTTGAACACAGAAAGTCAAAACTCGATCACTCACAAACCAAAGGGTGATGTTTATGAACATGAGTGAAGTTTTGTGACAATAGGGGTGATTTGGTTACTAGACCAACATGGAACATAAAAAAATGTTTCTTAAACTCATTCACCGCTATAGACACATTTGAACTCTTCCAATGTAAAGGTTGGACTAATTCACTATGAAATTTCAGAGTGAATGAGCTTAATGCACTCTGTAGGGATAAAGCTAGGTGCATGGTCACCGACCCATAAGCAGGTTTCAGTGTATTTATAAAGCGGCTTTGATACCAAGAATCACACGGTTTGGAGTATCGTAGGCATTAGATGACCACACCAACCCTAACCACGGTAGGGGAACAAGTTACATTTTGTAGGGGAAAGATGGTGTTTACATAGGTTTCATCTGTCCGTACTCCGTGTGTAGGAGTGGAATCCGGCCAAAACTCTTGGCAGCCGCACAAAAAAAACTGTAAAATGATTTCTCAGATCCCTGAAGCTGAAACATCAACAACAGACCGTTGGCATCAGATGGGCCCCTGAATATCACCTACAGAGGTAACACTGAGACAGCTTTTTATACTGAAAGACAACTTTTATTATTACATGATGACGTCTTATTCCTATAAATATCAGCCCTCACTGATGTAGACCATGATACAAAAGGACATAATTAGACAACTTATACAGTTGTGTTGGACTTCAAAGAATAATAAAAAAATAACCATAATGTCAAGAAATTTGTAACTAACATAGGTTCTACGATCCTTGTAGTCAAAATGCTAGTCACTCGTTTACAAAGAATGTAGCTCATTTGGTACAGTAAGCAAGACTAGTAAACCAGGGGTCCTGGGTTCGACTCCTAGTGGGGGGGCACAGAAAAAAATTATTTCTAGTACTACACATCACTTTGAGAAATACCACACCTTGCAGTAGTAAAACTTTTATTTTATTATCTTAATTTACGTCAGTGCCTCGTAAACCTTTCAAAAGGATTTGTGTTGTTTACTAATGGTAAAGAACATGCACTGGATTAACTAGTGAAGAAGATGGCTGCCATGAAAGATAAGCACAGACTTCTGTGGTAACACAACACAACTTACAGCATGTGGGTGGCAAGATCAGATATACTACAAAAACTAGCCATATTTTTGTAGATTTTTTTTATAGTAATTTTGAAAACATGCACGAAACCACAGCTCAAAGAGATAATCTTTATTAGAAGGTATAATCCAATGGCGAGTTCACAAGATGAATTCACAAGATCTAAATGATCTGAGGCAGTGTGCAAGATGTGGTAAAGGAAATCAGCTGTACACATGATCCTAGTATTTACTTCCCATATACTCTCTCCTTACTTCAGTGCAGCCATTCTTATCTGTGGAATCATTAAAGGATCAGCACGATCTGGGGAGGTTTGGCCTTGATGTGGAGAACAATCTGTTCAGTGAATTAGACAGGGCCAATCTAGACAGTAGGGAATCTCCAAAAATCAGGCCAGCACACTTGGAAGATCCGACATCCCCTGGAATAAGGCCGCCACAAATGAAAGGAGATCTAATATAACATCTCTGAAAATCAGGCCGATAATCTGATGTCACCCAAAGATCTTACAGCCCTTGGTATTACACTCCCCAGCCCCAATAAGATCCAACATCTCATAAAATTAGGCCAACACACTTGGAAGATCTGACATCCCCTGGTATAAGGCCGCCACAAATGGAAGGAGATCTTATATAACATCTCTGAAAATCCGGCGGATAATCTGATGTCACCCAAAGATCTTACAGCCCCTGGTATTACACTCCCCAGCCCCAATAAGATCCAACATCTCCTAAAATTAGGCCAGCACACTCACCAGAAGATCTCCAATCCTCTGGCTTCTCAGTATTAGACTACCATAGTCTGCAGGAGACCCCACAGGTCCAAAAATTAGGCCAGTGATCTTTTATTACCGAAAATCAGGCCAGTATTGTCCAAGGGAGATCTTTTATCTCCAGGCATAAGGCCAGTACACTCTTGTTACTGAAAATCAGGCCAGTGTTGTCCAAGGATGATCTTTTACCCCTGAGCATTAGGCCAGTACACTCTTGTTACTGAAAATCAGGCCAGTATTGTCCAAGGGAGATCTTTTACCCCCGGGCATTAGGCCAGTACACTCTTGTTACTGAAAATCAGGCCAGTATTGTCCAAGGGAGATCTTTTACCCCCGGGCATTAGGCCAGTACTCTTGTTACTGAAAATCAGGCCAGTATTGTCCAAGAGAGATCTTTTACCCCCCCCCCCCCCCCCGGCATTAGGCCAGTACACTCTTGTTACCAAAAATCAGGCCAGTATTGCCCAAGGAAGCTCTTTTATATCTAGGCATAAGGCCAGTACACTCTTGTTACCGAAAATCAGGCCAGTATTGTCCAAGGAAGATCTCTGATTCTAGATGTCTTTCTTTATCACTACATTTCACAGTAGTCTCCCTATACCATATACGAAATCAGTAAACCTACTGGAAATTAATATTTTAGCAAATTATTTAAAATTTTTCTTGTTTTGTAGGAATAATTGGATTTTGTCCAAATATGGTCTGAAGCATCCTTGGGTGGCTATAGGCAACAAAACTTACTGGATTATCAAGGTTTCAACATATTTGTAAAATTACCACACCACAACAATTTAAAATTACAGCATATCATGGCCTACAGGTATCTTCACCAAATAGTCTATTATTTACGATAAAAGATGATATTTGGGCCTTTGAAAAGGAACCCTAAGTTTCTACAGGTAAATGATGTAAATTCCTGATATCACATCCATATGTTGTAAACAGTAGGGATCTTCAGCATTATCACACTGAGTTTACTAGCTTCTCCATCAAAACAGGAATCTCGTAACCACAACCACATGTACAGACCGCATTTACAACCTCCCGGGCCTCTTAATACCAAATTCTGTAGTTTTCTAGTTAATTACAAAGGCAGAAATCAGGAAAGTGTTCAATTATGGAAGGAACTCATCTTTTAATCAACCATGAAACAACTTATTTAGGTTCGAGTAAGAATCTTGGGGAGTACACGGTACTATGCATGTGTGAATCTTAATTTCGCCAACACTTGGCTCCAGGCTCATTCTCATTATTTTCACATTTGAAAAAAAAAAGATCTGAAATACACATCCTCCCTGGTACAGATAATTGGCTTTAATGGTTTCCCCAAGGAGATGGGATCTAGTTTATAGACACTGGCTAGATATTACACAGGGATGTTTACAACTTTTGTCTTTCTTAAAGGACTATATACTTTACACACATTTTAACCTGGAACAAACCATATTATATTCCTGTCTATATGTCTTATGATGGACCACTATCCCAATAGGTTTGTATTCCTGTCTATGTGACTTACGATGGGCCACCATCCCAATAGGTTTGTATTCCTGTCTATGTGACTTACGATGGGCCACCATCCCAATAGGTTTGTATCCCTGTCTATGTGTCTTACGATGGACCACCATCCCAATAGGTTTGTATCCCTGTCTATGTGTCTTACGATGGGCCACCACCCCAATAGGTTTGTATTCCTGTCTATGTGACTTACGATGGGCCACCATCCCAATAGGTTTGTATCCCTGTCTATGTGTCTTACGATGGGCCACCACCCCAATATGTTTGTATTCCTGTCTATGTGCTATACGATGGGCCACCACCCCAATATGTTTGTATTCCTGTCTATGTGACTTACGATGGGCCACCATCCCAATAGGTTTGTATCCCTGTCTATGTGTCTTACAATGGGCCACCACCCCAATATGTTTGTATCCCTGTCTATGTGTCTACAATGGCCACCACCCCAATATGTTTGTATCCCTGTCTATGTGTCTTACGATGGGCCACCGCCCCAATATGTTTGTATCCCTGTCTATGTGTCTTACGATGGGCCACCACCCCAATATGTTTGTATCCCTTTCTATGTGTCTACAATGGCCACCACCCGAATATGTTTGTATCCCTTTCTATGTGTCTACAATGGCCACCACCCCAATATGTTTGTATCCCTGTCTATGGACCACCATCACAATAGGTTTGTATCCCTGTCTATGGACCACCATCACAATAGGTTTCTATCCTGTCTATGGACCACCATCACAATAGGTTTCTATCCCTGTCTATGGACCACCATCACAATAGGTTTCTATCCTGTCTATGGACCACCATCACAATAGGTTTCTATCCCTGTCTATGGACCACCATCACAATAGGTTTCTATCCCTGTCTATGGACCACCATCACAATAGGTTTCTATCCTGTCTATGGACCACCATCACAATAGGTTTCTATCCCTGTCTATGCGCTATACGATGGACCACCATCCCAATAGGTTTGTATCCCTGTCTATGTGTCTTACGATGGACCACCATCCCAATAGGTTTGTATCCCTGTCTATGTGTCTTACGATGGACCACCATCCCAATAGGTTTGTATTCCTGTCTATGTGTCTTACGATGGACCGCCATCCCAATAGGTTTGTATTCCTGTCTATGTGTCTTACGATGGACCACCATCCCAATAGGTTTGTATCCCTGTCTATGTGTCTATGATGGACCACCATCCCAATAGGTTTGTATCCCTGTCTATGTGTCTTACAATGGACCACCATCCCAATAGGTTTGTATCCCTGTCTATGTGTCTTATGATGGACCACCATCCCAATAGGTTTGTATCCCTGTCTATGTGTCTTACAATGGACCACCATCCCAATAGGTTTGTATCCCTGTCTATGTGTCTTACAATGGACCACCATCCCAATAGGTTTGTATCCCTGTCTATGTGCCTTACGATGGACCACCATCCCAATAGGTTTGTATCCCTGTCTATGTGCCTTACGATGGACCACCATCCCAAAAGGTTTGTATCCCTGTCTATGTGCCTTACGATGGACCACCATCCCAATAGGTTTGTATCCCTGTCTATGTACCTTACGATGGACCACCATCCCAATAGGTTTGTATCCCTGTCTATGGACCACCATCCCAATAGGTTTGTATCCCTGTCTATGGACCACCATCCCAATAGGTTTGTATCCCTGTCTATGTGTCTTACGATGGACCATCATCCCAATAGGTTTGTATCTCTGTCTATGTGTCTTACGATGGACCACAATCCCAATAGGTTTGTATCCCTGTCTGTGTCTACGATGGACCACCATCACAATAGGTTTGTATTCCTGTCTATGTGTCTACGATGGACCACCATCCCAATAGGATTGTATCCCTGTCTATGTGCCTTACGATGGACCACCATCCCAATAGGTTTGTATCCCTGTCTATGTGTCTTACGATGGACCACCATCCCAATAGGTTTGTATTCCTGTCTATGTGTCTATGATGGACCACCATCCCAATAGGTTTGTATCCCTGTCTATGTGTCTATGATGGACCACCATCCCAATAGGTTTGTATCCCTGTCTATGTGTCTATGATGGACCACCATCCCAATAGGTTTGTATTCCTGTCTATGTGTCTTACGATGGACCACCATCCCAATAGGTTTGTATTCCTGTCTATGTGTCTTACGATGGACCACCATCCCAATAGGTTTGTATCCCTGTCTATGTGTCTTACGATGGACCACCATCCCAATAGGTTTGTATCCCTGTCTATGTGCCTTACTATGGACCACCATCCCAATAGGTTTGTATCCCTGTCTACGTGCCTTACGATGGACCACCATCCCAATAGGTTTGTATCCCTGTCTACGTGCCTTACGATGGACCACCATCCCAATAGGTTTGTATCCCTGTCTATGTGTCTTACGATGGACCACCATCCCAATAGGTTTGTATCCCTGTCTATGTGTCTTACAATGGACCACCATCCCAATAGGTTTGTATCCCTGTCTATGTGCCTTAAGATGGACCACCATCACAATAGGTTTGTATCCCTGTCTATGTGCCTTACTATGGACCACCATCCCAATAGGTTTGTATTCCTGTCTATGTGTCTATGATGGACCACCATCCCAATAGGTTTGTATCCCTGTCTATGTGTCTACGATGGACCACCATCCCAATAGGTTTGTATCCCTGTCTATGCGTCTAATAATGGACCACCATCCCAATAGGTTTGAATTCTGTCTATGTGTCTTAGGTGGACTCTAGATCTCTGTCTACCTGTCTATAGGTCCTTTTGATGTGTCTTATGTTAGACCATTATTTTATATTTACTGAGTCTCTGTATATATACCTGTACCTTACACCTAACTATCACCCTCATACACTAGACCAATAAGTATCTGTCTAGGATCGGCCTTTCTCATCATTTTGAAGTCACAACTAACTTTTCTATACTTGCAAGACTTTAACAGCTTCCAACTTCAATACATAGATGTATTAATGCAGTTAGTTCTACCATATCTTCTTGTGGGGACCAGTAGAACCAGGTTTTTTCTATCGGAGATATGAGTTGGCCCAGGATTGAACCCATTACCTCAGACAGAGAGGGGATGCTCTGTTGATCTAGGTATGGATGCCTGAGGCCTATCTCCACAATTATCATAAATAAGCCCCCACAATGTCTATAGACCCCCCCCCCCCCAATCTGCAGTAGCAACACATAGCAATGGTTGTCCAGAATCCTGTTTGTAGCTAGCTAGGTCAACAGTCTATGATAGGAGGCTTGTTCTTGTTAGTACAGACACAGACACCTTCATCCCCACTCCCTGATTTTTATTTTCTTTGCCCTTCAGTAAAACACTGATTAGCAAACTTATCATAAAACATTGGTGTAAAGGTCATACAAAGGCCAAAAAAAATGTGTAATTCACCAAGTAAACATATTCTTATTTCTACGGCACACCCTAGAAGGTTCAGGAGCTTGGATAGATAGATAGGGATCGAGTGGCAGTGTTCTCCTATGGGTGGGTGGGTGGGGATGGGAGGATGGGGAATGGGGCGGGGGGGGGGGGGGGTGAAACCTATTCACCACTGATGGGAGAAGTTATGGGCTCATGATGGTGAGGCCAAGATGTTGTGTCAATACAAATTAGGTTTGCTAATTGTTAATTGTGTCTGGACAAATGACTTGGCTGACTGACAGACCTTCCTATTCTCTACTTTTATTACCTCCCTTGCCCCCCTCCCCCCCCCCCCCCCCCCTTGAGAGTTCTGGTGTATTTTCTCATGAGCATAAGTTGAACATACGTTATTTGATTAATAAATCTTACATGAGTGTCAATTTTATATATGAAATGTATTAAACTTGTTAAATAAATTCCATATTACACTGGCACTCCTCTATTTATATACCTCCTCACCCTCTCCTTTCTCCATCATGTGAACAGTACTAGTCTTACCCTCTTGACCGTCCTGCACTTCACTTCTATGAGATATCGCAGACAAGAAGAACTACCCTAGCTGAATATGCATGCAGATGTGTTACTACCATTACACTCTTTAATACTACCATTACACTCTGTAATACTGTATCACCTTATGAATGGCAATAGTACTCCCAGAAATTCCCACTGTAATCCATCAGTGTTTAGGCACAGTGGCTTGCCTGGGTGTATATATATGGCTACCACTGACCTGTCTATGGGTACAGGGAACCCCTGGTTATCTATGGGTGTCAACAGCTCCCATCAGACCATCTCTCTACACCCGATACATCTTCATATATCCTACACGTTTCTATGACATGTGTCGGGCTGTGATATACATTAGTGTAATATATATATACCTTACCAAGATAAACCTCCACTCTTCATCAAGTTTAATAATTGTGATAGAATGCACTAAAATGTATTGTATTAGTGTAAATTGTTTAGTTCATTTGGCATCTGCCGAGCAAGATTGTTGTCTCATCTTCATTTCAGAAAGACTGATCACGATAACCTTCCCTTTTTTAAAAGATTAACTGGTTCAATTTGAGGAATTTCTTTTCAGAAAACTGCATGCACTTTATGGATTTTCTATTTTTTTACAGCAAATTTCCTAAAATCAGTTTCAAATATTAAACTGCTCGCCCTTTGGCAAAAAAATAATCTCATTCTTCGAACAACCGCTTTTCTGAAGAAAGTAATCTGCGCTTGAAGTGCATGAGTATGTTTATTTATAGTAACGTCAATCCCAATGTCTGACCTTTGAAAAAACAACTGCAAAATAAACTAAATTTCTATACAGTAGTCCTATAAAGTTCTCCTGTTGAAGAAATGAAATAACAAACGTTTTTTTCAGAACCATACCTCCATTTATAGTAAGTGACCTTGAATTTTGACCTTTCAACCAAAAAAGTTAACCCATGCAAGCTCCTTGGTAAAGACAGTACATTTTCCTTTGAATGGTGAAAGTTATATGTACAAAGTAAAAAAAAGAAATTTGAACAGACCAGGTGCTTTATGCCTTTTCTATTAAAATGTGGCCTTAAAGGGGTTGGAAATGGTACCAGAAACTACACAAAAATGCAGGCTTAAATCATTCACCCTTGAAGTTTCACAATGGACTATTCCAACCTTTGAATTGGAAGAGTTCAAATGTGTCTGCAGGGGTGGATGAGTTAGGGTAAAATATTCTCATTATACTGTGATTCCTAATATGGGACAAATTAACTTCTTCAACCCTGAAATTTCACAATGGACTATTCCAACCCTTAAATTGGAAGACTTCAATTGTCTTTAGGGGTGAACAAACTGAAGCAAATATGCCTCGAACTATATCTGTGTTAGAAGGTTTTTCCAGAATAAGACAGCGTTATTCTTGCATCTGGGAGTTCAAATGGACCAATACGTCCCGTCCTCATTATACTCTGGGTAAACCAAGTTGGACTCGGTACAAACCACTTAATTACTAGTTTCTTTGAATGTTTTCCAAAAGAAAACTTTAGAAGGGGCCAAACAAGTGTACAGCTAAGTAAAGATATCAATGTGTTCTATAAAAATCATTACGTACTACTTTGATTGAAAGTAAAAGCCAAGGTGCTTGAAGCATTTTTATATGTATACGTAATAATTTCATTTGTACTTTTTCTTTTGAAAACTACGTAAATGCTGAGGAAACTTTACGTGATAAATTGCAGTTCATGTCAGTTCCTCAACTGTTACCTACTACGATGAAAGATTAAAAAATTCTTATAAACATACGGGAAAAATTAGCTAGCTCTGTACGTCGAATGTTGATGAATTGAACAACAATACATTATAGGATCAAAATTAAGTTGAGCCACAGGGCACAACAAAGATCAGGAAATGAAAAGTGTTCATCTGCAGATTTTCCTTCTATTTTTCCTCTTTGTTATTTGCATGCAAGCAAATGTACCAAAGAGACTCTTCATGAAAAAAATCAGATCATTTTTAAAATACATCTTCAACAGACAGAAAGTTTCCAAATCTACTATCTCAGATATGAATTACAAAATAAGATATTTTTCTATATGTTTTTTCCACCGACTTTTCCAAAACGAAGTGTAAATTTGGTGTTATAGAGTGAAGGTCAAATATATTGCTAGCCCTATACACAGCTATTAGGACTGACAAGGGAGATAGCTGGCACAGCAAGGGAGATAACCTAAATATGACAACATCAGTATCTATAACAGCACTACAAACAAATGTTACATCACTCCCCGGGGAGGTTGAACGCTGCCTGGAATGCTAGATAATAATTCTATCTAATCCGTGGATCATCTTAGCATCCCCACACAACCATTGTCTTAAATATTTACCAGAGATAAGCTTGTTTATTTTCTTCATAACACTGTCTCAGTATATAATGCTTGTGATAGGGACAATGATTATGAACTTTACCTGCACACGTTTGAAGAAGAACACCTGACAATACTATCACTGGTGGAATTTCGTTGAGATTCCACATGTTTACACAAGACCCAAGACTTCCACTTTGCTTACGTAAACCTTATGCTTTGATCCTGACAGAATGCACAAGCTAAACCACATTATACCATTACTCCAAGGTCAAAACTACATTTTCAAATAGATATTTCTCTCTGTTTCGGGTCTTAAAGGTTTCAAGGCAGAGGTTCTTAGCAGTTCATTGTAAATTTCACAAACAAAATTGAATTGAATACTAAAGGTAAGTAAGCACAGGGGCCTGAGAGCTGGAGCCCAGGTTTGTCAGGTGTTTGCAATAGAAATTCTTTTGAAAGATGTTATTCTTTCACAGCGGCTGGCAAATATAGATACTTCCTCTACTGATGCCAAACCAAGAAGATTTTTCCAAATAGCTGAAAGATCAATATTCATCTCGGTTTATATATCGCTTTTCTTTCCAAGGTCAATTTTGTTTTACTTGAGAGAAATCTTAAAACTACAATGATTGAAAAAGTTTTTCGGCAAATTTACATAAATGAATACATCATTAGTCCTCTTTTATTTAGAAAACAGGAAAATGGTTATATTTAAAGGGTTTTTTCCGCACAAGATAATGTTTAGTATATAAACCATTTGATAATGTGTCGAAATGAACAGTTGGTTTGGTTAAGGTTTGTCTGTTTGTATTTCATTTCTTATATATGGTGCTAGATATGATTTTGGCAGTGGATTCTAGGAGAAACACCACTGACCATTAAAGGCAGCAGTACGACTGCTCCATGTGGACCTCGAACCCACAACAAAGAAACCGAAAAATTCATGATCTCTCATTAGTTAACCCTCTGTACCTGGTGACATACCTTCATTATAGCTGCCATATGTTGTTTGAAGGCCTTTCCTCCCTCCAAATTGGAGAACTCCTGATTGACTGCCTGCATGACTTTTTCCCTGTCCCCGTCACCAACTCCGGGCTGCCCCAGGGGAAAGTGGAACTTTGGTATGTTTACATTAAGTTGTCGCGTCTTCTCCTTCCTCTTGCCCTTACTTTCCTTGTCGGATAGTGTCTTGATGGTGGGGGCGGCGGTGGATAGAGGGGGAGATAACTCCTTGTTTTCCTTGTCACGCTCTTTACCTGTGACCTTGACATTGTCTTTGTCCCCATGGCTGTCACGAGAAATGATTTCTTTGGAATCTTTCGCTGAATTGGACACACCATGATTTGTCTGCAAGTAGAAGGGTTTAATTCAATAAAGCTCATTTTAACTTTTTTAAAAAACTTTTTTAATCCATGTACACTGGATGTTGATGGACATTCAAGCTTACCATAGTATTCAGAAAGGGGCACATTTGCTTTTGCACTTAATTCAGATTATTCACCCCTTACCACACATTTGAACTCTTCCCATTCAAAGGTTGGAATAGTTCAATATGAAAATTCAGGGGTAAATAATTTGACATTTGCATTAAGGTCGAGAGAGTTCCAGCGATCTGTATTGAATCTCCAACAAAGGAGAGTGCTGATTAGTTCCATATTTTTAAGACTTCATAAAGTTAATTGGAAATAAACACACCTTTTCTATGCTCAAGAAGTATCAACTGAAGAAATATATTTGAACCACGATTTCCTTGTTCATGAAATTATTTCCATTTTATGGCTTCAACCCTTTGCCCTTTTTTACCATGAAGCAATGGAGTTCTTAGTTTTGAATGTTAATTACAATGATATTTGGTACAATTTTTTTATAATTGTCTGCAACATGTCTGAGAATCTGGATATGACTTCAAATGAAAACGTTTTAACTCTCCAAACTCACCCTCAACCTATTACTGTTTTGCATCAATTTTAAGGAAATAACAAATTAAAGATAATAGAAAAATATTCTTAGGGACATTTATATTATGCAGTAGAAAATTAGCCCATTCCTCCACCCTTTAAACACCTTTTTAGAGTTTGAAGGAGGAGGATCTTTTATAGTTAGTTATGACATATACCAGGTGCCCTGAGTAGAAAAGATTTAATAGAACTGGTGAAACCACTTAGAAGTAATATAACAAACATTGGGGTGATTAGGAAGACTTCCAACCCACAGTTTACCTTACAAAAAAACCTGTATCGCACTTCAAACTCCGACAAGTGAGAAACGTTGGACAAGATCCAGAGAGTGGCAAGTTATGAAAGAAAGTATTGTCTTAGAGTGATAAATATGTGGAACATAAACAAACGTGGATCAGTAGAAGATATTTTTCAAAGTGTGAAATGAATAATATTATCTGTTATAATTATTATGAGTCAAAATAGTGACAATAACAGTTTACGGGAATAACACTGGATACTTGTAAACATATGAATTATTAGATGTACAAATTATGTATAGAAATATGTCTTGTTATCCCCCAGGTGTTGTCAGAAAAAGGTAAGGCTGAGCCCTCTGGGCCTGATAGTTCATCATATACAGACTGTATTATACTACTTGTAGGAAAATATTAAGGTCAATTTTTAGTACAAAGTAAGGAAAAAGTCTAATTTTGTTTGCTTGTAATTTTGTGTTATGTTGGGCATCAACAGCTACTTGATCAACAGCAAATTGTGAATGATATCTCCAACTGAAAAATCAGTAACTATATTAAAATTTTCAGAAACATTTTTGAAATAATTTCATTATAATAAAATTTTAAACAATGTAAACGCTGCAACACCATCAAAAGTCTCGACTTTGGAAAATCCAATGGAGGAAATCTCCCATCCTGGACCCCTAAAAGAGGTTGGCAACTCCAATTTATTTTTCTATTTTCTACAATATTGAGTTTAAAGAAACAAGCAGTTTTAGTGACAAATCTGAGATTTAGTAGGATATATTAGATGTTCCAGATTTCATAGGCTAATTTGGACTAATTATTTCAACCAGGCCTTGTATATAATTATCATGAGTGACCCACCTTGCAATTTGGCTAACAGCCATTGCCAAGGAAACAAAATCAAAATTCCCAGAATGCTCCACCAAATAATGGCATCTCTGGGATAAATATAAGGAAGATTTATGATTGGACGTTAAGTCCAGACCTCACTACAGGAGACGAACACCTGCCTTTGTTTAGATTAGGTATAAACAGGTACAAAATTCTCCACAGCTACTTCCTTAAAACCTTTAAATTCTTCTATCTTGAAAAGCATATAGTATGTACATCATCTTGTCAAGGTTTTTTTTTTATTATTTTCACCTATTTTTGCATATAAACATTGTACATTGTCAAACTTTCTATTGATATGTATATATAGGAAAACTTCGAAAATATTTCATCACATAAAGGAGTTGGCCTAACAAATGTACTACATCATATTTGAAATTTCTACATGAACTTTTTATCACTATGGCTAAGTTATTTCTGAACTAATATCAGGGAAATTTTCACTATATGTATGTAAGTCAATATAGATCTACTTTCACTCACTTAATTTAGCACATGGAGGGAAAATGAACAGGAGCTGTAAATGGATTTGGGTTTTTTTTTGCAAAATAAAAACAAAGATATGTATTCCTGGCACATGTCACTCTGTATTAAAATCTAAACAAACAATAATCCTATTTAAGTTGACTTTCCTGTAGATATTGTGGTCTTTATATATAGGGCCACTTTAGCCTCAAAAGCTTAACATATTTGGTGCACATAAAATTATTGTAAAAACTTGAATATTATGAAGGAAATAAAGTTATCAGACACAATGAACGCCTTTGAAACCATACGAATCACACATCAACTTGTCAGAGAGCCAGCAGACGCCATATCACAAGACAGGAGACCCATTCTGTGGAAAAGTACGCAGTTTGTTGAATTGAGGTCAGAATTGGGAACAAAACCTGAGATAAGTCTGAAAACTAGGTTTAAGAGAAACCTTCCATCTAATTTCCACTATGCAAATTTCAAAGTTGGTTTGGCTTATCTCCATTAAATCATATCACAAGAATTAAATATCTCAATGTTTTTTTTCTAATTTTTTTTTCTCTTTACATTTTTTGCTTTTCTTTCCCCTAATCAATCTTCCAGAAAACACTGTAAAACATCCCATAATAATAAGCCCTATTTGTCAGCTAATGAGCCAACTTCCTATTTAACTAAACAAGAGGCCCATGGGCCTAAACGGTCATCTGACAATTGCAAACACTTATAGCAGGGACACACCCCTTAGTTCAAGTGTTCAAACCAGCATCATTGTCATAAACTCAAGGGATGTATATTTTGGATATATATGTATACATAACATTGGAAGTTTTTTTTCTTATGATGAAATAGTTTCAAAATGAAATATGCAAGGTTTAGTTTTATAGCAATTATTTTTATGTGATAATTCGTTTGATACATAATTATAGTCACAATATTTTCATTTAATGTATTAGAAAACAAACCTTATTATATACATGTGCATACAGTATTATGCATGGTTTTCATTTATGTACAGTATACATGAAAAATATTTCTAAAAATATTTGGTAGGCTATGCCAATATTTAATTTATTGTTATTTGGAAAAATCATATTTCAATAATGGAATGACAGGTCGTTTTATTTCCATTGAATTTGGAGTATTACACATATTCTCAGAAAAAGGATTGTTTGAAATAGTACTGAATACTGAAATACTTTTGGTACTGTATAAAATTATATGAACGCATGCTTTTGTTTTTTATTAATGATATTACAATTTAACAGAGGTGTACCACCTTATCATTGTATAGAAAAATCAAAATGCACTTTACTGATAATGACCTTACAAGTGCTCCATGCAAACTGGCCAAACTACATGTACAGTACCCCTTTTATCTCCCATCTGGCCCATATAGTGTTGGTCAGTCTCTTTATTTAAGATGATTGCTTTCCCAAAATTGGATTGATGTGTTATATCAAATTCTGCTAAATTCTCCACATACATGAATTAGGATTTAAACATTAATACTTTTCCACTTTCACAGTGCCCTGAAGACCAGTCTCCTATATGTAAAAAAAATTCTTCTTCAATTACATTTGAAGTAAAGCTGAGAAAGGATTTGGGGCCCCGCCCCTCTGGCCTCTGGAACCAGATCAGTCGCATTTATATAAAATCTTATCACCTTCCCCCAATGATGCTTCACATTAAATTTGGTGCTGATCGATTCAAGCATTAAGGAGGAGGAGGATTTTAAAGCAAAAACTCAGCAAAGTTCCCCTTTTGGGGCCCCGCCCCTTTGGTCCCAGGGGTCTGATTAGCCTCATTTATATAAAATCTGATCGCCATCCCCAAATGATGTTTCACACTAAATTTGGATGCAATCCATTCAAGTAATAAGGAGGAGTAGGAATTTAAAGCAAAAATTCAGCAAAGTTCCCCTTTTGGGCCCTGCCCCTCTGGCCCCAGGGGTCGGATCAGCCTCATTTATAAAAAATCTGATCGCCCTCCCCGAATGATTCTTCTCACCAAATTTGGATGCAATCCATTCAAGCATTAAGAAGGAGTATAGGATTTTAAAGCAAAAATTCAGCAAAGTTCCCCATTTGGGGCCCCGCCCCTCTGGCCCCAACGGTTGGATCAGCCTCATTTATATAAAATCTGATTGCCCTCCCCAAATGATGCTTCACACCAAATTTGGATGCAATCCATTCAAGCATTAAGGAGGAGTAGGATTTTAAAGCAAAAATTCAGCAAAGTCCCCTTTTTGAGGCCCCGCCCCTATGGCCCCAGGGGTCGGATCAGCCTCATTTATATAAAATCTGATTGCCCTCCCCAAATGATGTTTCACACCAAATTTGGATGCAATCCATTCAAGTATTAAGGAGGAGTAGGAATTTAAAGCAAAAATTCAGCAAAGTTCCCCTTTTGGGGCCCCGCCCCTCTGGCCCCAAGGGTTGGATCAGCCTCATTTATATAAAATCTGATCGCCCTCCCCAAATGATGCTTCACATCAAATTTGGATGCAATCCATTCAAGCATTAAGGAGGAGTAGGATTTTAAAGCAAAAATTCAGCAAAGTCCCCTTTTGGAGGCCCCGCCCCTATGGCCCCAAGTGTTGGATCAGCCTCATTTATATAAAATCTGATCGCCCTCCCCAAATGATGCTTCACATCAAATTTGGATGCAATCCATTCAAGCATTAAGGAGGAGTAGGATTTTTAAGTAAAAATTCAGCAAAGTCCCCTTTTTAAGGCCCCGCCCCTATGGCCCCAGGGGTCGGATCAGCCTCATTTATATAAAATCTGATTGCCCTCCCCAAATGATGTTTCACACCAAATTTGGATGCAATCCATTCAAGTATTAAGGAGGAGTAGGAATTTAAAGCAAAAATTCAGCAAAGTTCCCCTTTTGGGGCCCCGCCCCTCTGGCCCCAAGGGTTGGATCAGCCTCATTTATATAAAATCTGATTGCCCTCCCCAAATGATGCTTCACATCAAATTTGGATGCAATCCATTCAAGCATTAAGGAGGAGTAGGATTTTTAAGGAAAAATTCAGCAAAGTCCCCTTTTGGAGGCCCCGCCCCTATGGCCCCAGGGGTCGGATCAGCCTCATTTATATAAAATCTGATTGCCCTCCCCAAATGATGTTTCACACCAAATTTGGATGCAATCCATTCAAGTATTAAGGAGGAGTAGGAATTTAAAGCAAAAAATCAGCAAAGTTCCCCTTTTGGGGCCCTACCCCTCTGGCCCCAGGAGTCGGATCAGCCTCATATATATAAAATCTGATCGCCCTCCCCAAATGATGCTTCACACCAAATTTGGATGTAATCCATTCAATTATTAAGGAGGAGTAGGAATTTAAAGCAAAAATTCAGCAAAGTTCCCCTTTTGGGGCCCCGCCCCTCTGGCCCCAGGGGTTCGATCAGCCTCATTTATATAAAATCTGATCGCCCTCCCCCAATGATGCTTCACACCAAATTTGGTGGTGATCCATTAAGAAATGAATGAGGAGTAGCATTTTGAAATGAAAAGTTTACTGACGGCGCACGGCGCACGGCGCACGGCGGACGGCGGACGACGGACGACGACGGACGAAGCACGATGACTATAGGTCATCCTGACCCTTCGGGTCAGATGACCTAAAAATACTGAATTTATCCAGCAATTTACCCATGTCTGGTAATAAGCTCGCTCATATATATATACATGAATTTCCAGAAAGAGCCTCGAAGAGGGTGAAAGCGTTTAAAAGTCGGTCGTTGAGTTTTCATTCATTTTATCTTTATACCTACCTACACAAGGAAACAACTATTTTTTTTACACAATATATTGTAGCTCCGTAGAAATGCCATGACATATTATTTCACTGGAAAGAAGCCCACACCATTTCCTACTAAGGCCATACCTGGTTTATGGTGTAATTATTTATACATAAAAAGTTTTCTTTCATTCACGACCATTGCCATGAGTTACAGACAGGTGATACAAAATTAGTCACGACAATTTTATCTGTTAGTACAAAAATAACTTGTATATATCAATGCATGGTAGGGTCTATGATAGTTAAATAGGAGTGAAAGGGTAACAAAGGTTGGTAATACACAACCCTATATTTATGTTCCTTTATATATACTAGCTGGACATTTGTACTTTAATGAGTATGTCTAACCCAAAATAGGACAATAAAACTTTAAAACTAAGGTCTTGACAGAACTACCAAGGGCGCTAATAACGGTGAATGTGGTATCTGTGTCGGTACTTACAAACTACCCAGGGCGCTAATAACAGTGAATACGGTATCTGTGTCGGTACTTACAGACTACCTAGGGCGCTAATACCGGTAACAGTGAATACCGTATCTGTGTCGGTACTTACAAACTACCCAGGGCGCTTATAACGGTGAATACGGTATCTGTGTCAGTACTTACAGACTACCTAGGGCGCTAATACCGGTAACAGTGAATACCGTATCTGTGTCGGTACTTACAAACTACCCAGGGCACTAATAACGGTGAATACCGTATCTGTGTTGGTACTTACAAAATACCCAGGGCGCTAATAACGGTGAATACGGTATCTGTGTCGGTAAATACAAACTACCCAGGGCGCTAATAATGCTGAATACCGTATCTGTGTTGGTACTTACAAACTACCCAGGGTGCTAATAACGGTGAATACGGTAGCTGTGTCAGTACTTACAAACTACCCAGGATGCTAATAATGCTGAATACGGTAGCTGTGTCGGTACTTACAAACTACCCAGGGCCCTTATAACGGTGAATACGGTATCTGTGTCGGTACTTACAAACTACCCAGGGCCCTTATAACGGTGAATACGGTAGCTGTGTCGGTACTTACAAACTACCCAGGGCGCTAATAATGCTGAATACGGTATCTGTGTCGGTACTTACAAACTACCCAGGGCGCTAATAACGGTGAATACGGTATCTGTGTCGGTACTTACAAACTACCCAGGGCGCTAATACCGGTGAATACAGTATCTGTGTCGGTACTTACAAACTACCCAGGGCGCTAATAACGGTGAATACGGTATCTGTGTCGGTACTTACAAAATACCCAGGGCGCTAATAATGCTGAATACGGTAGCTGTGTCGGTACTTACAAACTACCCAGGGCACTAATAACGGTGAATACCGTATTTGTGTAGGTACTTACAAACTACCCAGGGCGCTAATACCGGTGAATACAGTATCTGTGTCGGTACTTACAAACTACCCAGGGCGCTAATAATGGTGAATACGGTATTTGTGTGGGTACTTACAAACTACCCAGGGCGCTAATAACGGTGAATACGGTATTTGTGTGGGTACTTACAAACTACCCAGGGCGCTAATAACGGTGAATACGGCATTTGTGTGGGTACTTACAAACTACCCAGGGCACTAATAACGGTGAATACGGTATTTGTGTGGGTACTTACAAACTACCCAGGGTGCTAATAACGGTGAATATGGTATTTGTGTGGGTACTTACAAACTACCCAGGGCGCCTTTGCTGATCCTAATCTTCATAGTATATACTACTATTACAACCATTAGGAGATTTACTGTACATAATTGTCCACAGCAAAGAGCAGCAAATTCTTATTTCTGCTGATCTGGGCATTTTAATCTAAAGCTAAGGACCACAAGACATTCGTAAGTTAGATGAAATTCCCATCTTATTAGGTAAACTGGTTATAGCATGTTGGGTATTATATTGTATATCCAGGTTCAAGCCAGAGTTTGAATCACACAACTACTATAGTGTTAGTAAAATTTTTAAAAATCTCTTGAATCCACTGTTCATGCAAAACTCAACAATAGTATGCATCAGAAACTTCTTTTTCCCCCCCCGCATGAACTTAGAAAAATCATATCAGAGAGAAGGAACATAAACGTTCAGGGATGTTAAATTTGTGTAGAATAAACAATGCTGGTTAAATGAACAAATGTCCATAGAAAAAGAAAGCAACAACAGTATTCTGAGTATCAACTTATTCCCCCTGAAGACTCATTTGAACTCTTCCAATTGAAAGATTGGATCGATTCATTTAAAATTTTCGGGGTGAATGACTGGTCATCAGAAATATTCCAGCTCCAAAGTGCATAAAATAATATCATTGAAGTTAAGCATAATAATGTCTGCTACTGGTAATCATTTAGCATAACCATATCACAACAACTGTGATGAAAGAATAAGGTCTTGTCTATAATGTATATATTTCATCACCTTGTCTTATAAATTGTCTTTTTAATAGACTATGCCACATACAGATTTGTATCCATTTACTGAATATTTCTGGAATGCTTTAGGGTTTTTGACAGAAAACACCAGGACATGTGTTTTTGATACAAAGCCAAGCATAATTAATTAACTCATTCATTTCTGGGATGTAGTTGTGTAATATTATGCGTGATACTGTGGGGTCACAACTGATAATGTTATGTAAATTACTTGGGTCACCGATCACAGCCAGTAATGATCTAGCGGTGTCCCAGCAGTGCCTGAGTTTAACACTATCCCAGCTTAACAATGATTTTTTTTATCTTGGGAGAGTTAATATTTATATTAGCTTTAAATTAGTGAAAATTCTTAACATTAATAAGGCATTGATATACAAATCTATGATAACCAAAAAAAAGTCAAAAATAAAGATTGTTGATTCAATAACTTAAATGAATCACATTTAAAAATTTAACAAGTTAAGCTGACAAATCTTTATCAAAATGACATAACCAATCTAATCAACCAACAAATGACTAGGGTTAAGTACTAAACATTACCATAAACCTATTTCCACACACTAAAATAATATATCTGAGTGAATAACCCCATACAGGTGCTCTAAAGCCCTCTGATATACATAATCTACACCTACAGCCCCATACAGGTGCCGTTAAGCTCTCCGACATACCCCTATAGCCCCAGGTTCCCTTAAATCTGTAATCATGCAGGTAACATAAGTAAATCCTTATAGCTTATCACAGATAACTAAATGTTTTCCTAATCCAGAGTATATTATGCTTTTCCTAAATATAGATTTACGTGTTATATAGTATTATTTTCCTGTGATAGCCTACAAAAACCATTAACATATGTTCTTTTATGAGAACCAATATATAAACAATATGTTACCGTTCCTTTACTTCTTGGTGTTTTCTATGATAAATTCACCCGAAATAGGCAGAGGAAGGCAAATAATTAAGGTATACAGATTTAATGTCAACTTTGATGTACATGTAGTGGCATTTTCCCTAAAATTCATCAAATGTTGGGAACATTTACCGTACAAAAATCGTGTAGTGGGTGAAGGCTTACGATGACACACAAGACAAAGCAGGTATCTCCCAATTAACAGGCCGTTTGTCACCTGAGCACACCACTTAAGTTATTACCCAGGTAAGACCAGGTGTCCTAACGACATTTTTTTTACCTGTTCTATTTTACATTCCACATTCTTCCGTGTGATTGGTACGATAATGAATTACTCTAAGGTTAGGTCAATCTCGCCTCACCTACAGCTAGTTATTTTCCCCCTATACATACACATACATGCATGGTCACAAACATTTTACAAATGTACATCTTACATGTAACCTCTAAAAATATCAATTTTTTCCTGAAGAGTTTACAAATTCAATATACAGGTAAATCAGATAGAACAAGTAACAAAAAAATTATTATTTCCCTCTTTATTTTTTGGGAAAATTTAGTTTTGAAAAAAATTCTGAACTATTTGTTAGCTTGCAGATCCAACAATGTTTTGAAATCTTCTGTTTTGAAATAATTATTGAACTTTTTGTCAGCTTGAACAGCTATAATATCAACTACACTATCTTGTTTAAATGGATTGTCCCTCCAGCTGAGAGGAAAAGGAAATTAATGTATTGCTTGTTTTATTGCCAATTAATTGACACAAAAAAGGCAATAAGATAAAGATTTAGGTGTGTGGAATCTGTTATGGTTGGAAATTCCCATAGACAGAAAAATATAAATTACAAATTATGTCCATTTAAAACATTATTTAAATTCCACGGTAAATTCCTCAAATTCTTTCCAACAGTTTGAAGTACACTGTCAATATTAATGTCATAATATCAACAGTTGTGTGAATTTAATTTGTTTTCTATATAAACTTGTTACAATTTTTTGTGATAGAAATAACAGGACAGACAGTTAAAGTTGAAGTAAAGAAAGAAATCATAATCAGGTTCCCATTATATAAATTTATTGAGTATGAGAGAATTTCAGATATTTTTACGAGTTTTAATCTGACATATATGATTGAAATCAATTATTATTCAAAATGGTTGGAGATTGTCGTGGACCTGTCACAATCATGTAGAGACACTCCAGTGAACGTCAGAATTACATATCAACTTTGTAAATTGTGATACTTTTGTCAACAGAGAAATTGGGATGTAATCATATCTTTTTGTCATTTGATCAATACATCTCCTTGGCAAAAAATATTTATATGGCGGCCTAAATAATTTCAAAAATGACTCCAAGATGTATTCAATGAAATGCAATACCAGTTAATACTAGAAAATACTAGAAAATCGTTTTCACAGAATAACATAGGATCATGTGAAACATACTGTATTTAATAAGCCCACCCCTATTAAATCTTTCAGTCAAACTTTACATGGTGTTGACCAAAAGGATTGATGGAGGATAATATGTGCAAGCTTGCAATATTTTCATCAATAATCATAAAATCATCAATTCAAAATACAACTGTATCTGAAAATGGACCCGACTGTTGTAGTTAACACATTACTACATATAACTATATATATAAGTTAAGTTCGGCAGATTCATATTATGTACAAGGTCATCTGAAGTTGAAATTTATATACTCACTTTACATCAAAGTGTCTCCACTAACAGGTTTTTATCAATTTAAATTGATTCCAGAAATGTGAAAGTGTCACTACTGATGTATTTTCTATCTTACAATCTTAATGTTTTGTAAAGAAAACCCAAGGGGGACAATAACATATCCCTAGCGTACTATAATCAGAAGGGTTTTATAATGATAACATGTGAATTTCTCAAAACTTATTTATATCTAAATACAGTGTACCCTCGTTATACCGCCACCTTTTGTCCACAGCAATTATGGCGGAATAACGAGGGTGGCGATAGTATCGAATTATAAAAATTATAACCATGAATTAAATTGCATAATATATTGTATTTCCAACACCTTATTAAAAACAAGCTTAGTATTATATTGTCATATAGATCTACATTGGCACATATATATCTGAAAATAGTTATTGATCTGCTTTTTGCCGCATGCCATTCCAAATGGAACACTAAAGAGTTCCTCAATCTCCAAAAACAGAACAATATGGCGTTATCGTCGAGGGAAATATATAGTGATTTGAGACGTTTGTATTTTAAAGGGTGTGGCGGATGGCGGTATGTGAGGGTGGCGAACTTAACGAGGGAATTATATAGGACAGAAATCCGTTCTAGAGGTTTAGGTGGCGGTATGCAAGGGTGGTGATAGATTCGGGTGGCGATAGGTTGAGGGTACACTGTATATATGAATACAACTTATGATTTTTAAAGATATGCAGTGAAACCTCCAATGATGGAGGTATGATTTGAAGAAGGGAGTTTTCCAGAGAGACGGCAAAGTAATATAAACAACCATTAAATGAGATGGCTTTGTATTTGAAAAACAGATAGTCTCACTTGAAATATTTTCACTTTTGCAGTTAGATTACACCTTCAAAGAGAGTTTGGAATTGTTTGAATGGAAGTGAAGAGGACAAAGTTCTGCTTAAAACAATTGCATTCTAATACTTAACATTGAAATTAAAACATTTGTTATTAACGAAATAGAAAAAAAATGCATTTATCCTTCTTTGAGGTTTTATCTAGCTCAAAACACATTTTCAGCAAGCTGAAGTTTGTTTCACCAAATGACTGAACAGAACATATTGGTTACCAATAAACAAGTACCAGCAGGCACCAAACATAAACTGGAAACCTTTCCGAAATTTCAGCCACAATTGAATTAAATTAGACGTCAAATAGTGATTGGTTTGTGATTTCTGAAACAGCCTAAAGAAAAGTCCTACATATTTTCTAATCAGAACATGTGTTGGTTCATACTGTTACAAACAACATTTTTGTTGGTAGCTTCATTTATAAGAGAAACGTAAATATGTGACGTTATATAATCATTATATCTATGAACTCTACCCGAACAGCAAGCAAGAACAGCAAGCTGTTTGTAGTACAGGGAAGAGTGGTTTACATATAGGTAAAAACTTGGTGTGAGCAAGTGTCAGAGATAGGTATCTAAAGTAGGCAGAACATTGTCAGCTAGGAGGATGGTTACAATCTTCTTCCCTGCAGGCTAAATACTTGAAATGTTTATGATGCTTTTGCTTGGGTGTAATGGCTAATGCCACCGGTCCAACGAATATACATGTATATATAGACAGTATAAAATTCTTTATCGTATGAAAGTCCTTCCAATAGTCATTTGTCCTACTTTATTAAATCATGAAATAAATGTCATAAAAAAATCCACATTTCTTCAAATATCAACTCTTAAAGGCCCAATATACGTAACTTTCGGTAAAACTTGAAGCGAAAATCAAGCCTAATAACTTATCATATGTATAGATTTAGTTAAGATTAACTGGTATCAGCAATATTCAAGATGAATTCTTTCGCGGTTACCGGTACAGCAACAGTTGAAACACGCTATTTGTAAACACGCGACCATTTCGAACCGTCTTCTACCTTTTGTTTGTTGTTGAAGTGGGCCCCACCTGAATTATTTTCAATTCTTTGGATTTTTTTGTCAAGAGTTTCTTGTTAGTTATCGTCCAGGTTTACTTCGTTTTAGGCTTATTTTTGCATCGTTATCAACTGGATTTTTTTTCAGAATTTTTCAGAATCACGAAAATTTCCCTGAAGTTACGTATATTAGGCCTTTAATGTAATAATATTTTAACTTAAGAAAATTACATTTTTTTTTTCAACTCCAAAATGCAACAGAAGATTTTTTATTATTTTACCACCCCAAGAAACATTTATGCAATTAACTTTCAACTCAAGAAAACTATACGGTCAACTTTTTCTCATTAAAGAAAATCATCACCTAATTTTACCAACCACAGAAAGAAACAGACCACTTATCCATTTAACCTTAAAACTGTCATACTTTGAACCAGCAAGCTACAATAATTCCATAAAACCTTTTATCAATCTGCAAAGTGAAAGTCAATCTGTTATGTTATCATTGTAACCCGAAAGAGAATTAGCAAAATTGCTTGAAACTTAAATCAATTCTAAAAAGAAATTTTTGTTTGAATCTTTTTAGGAAAAAAACCTGTTTCTGCAAGGGCCTATGACTTGATATATATTAATCATACTATGCAAGTTTTTAAAATGAAATCATGTCTTGACATAAATAAACAGTAAAATGACTAACTGGTATCTGTGATCTCAGAACTATAGTGGTAGTGATTGCTGGCTCAACTCCACACAGTAATGGTATAGATGATGTAATCTGTATTTATATGTTAGGGCCCTCCCTGTGTTCTCACTACTGTTAATCACACCGCCCCCTCCAGTACAGCACAACAGGACCTAGCTATCCACAGTAACACACACCCTGCTATCAATTCTAACCCCACCCAAGTTGTATCCCACCTAACCGTACCCCCCTAAACCCTCAATCACCCACCGCTTAATCCTACCCCCCCCCCCCCCCCCCCCCCCGCCCCATCACCACCTACGACTACATCTGACCCCTAGATTCCTCATCATGTAACTTATCCAATAAATATACCATGTTTCTTCCCTATAGTTAGTATGTATTGTTTATTGAAATGCCAAAAGCCACATACTTTTCCTCAAATTTTCTAGTTCCCTCCTCCCCCACCCCATACCTCCCAAACACAATATATATATATATGTGATTCGACTTTTCCTTTACCATTTGAGTTTTACTCCCCCTTTCCCGAAGTATCCTCCTCTCTAAATTACTACCTTGTTCTTCCCTCTCACCAAACCCCTCTCAAGTTTTATCCCCAAACCCCCCAACCCTCAGTGTTCCTCTTATATATATGCTTGTGAGAAGAACCTAGCTAAGCCATCCAAATTAATACTTTATTTTCCTCCCTACCTAACCCCTCTGCTGCTTCTAATTACTAGCAGGACCCGCCCTCACCCCTGATGAAGTGTTAATCATGATTTAAATGATGTTACATACAGCTATAAAACCTGACATTAACGAATGAAAGAATGATCCCCTGTCAATCAAACTCTGCATACAAATTATCACTGACCTAATTCACGCAAATAGAAATTACCTGAAAATCTTCTTACAAATTATCACTGACCTAATTCAGGTCAATAGAAATTACCTGAAAATCTTCTTACAAATTATAAATGTTCATGACCTAATTCACACAAATAGAAAGAACCTGAAATTTTCATACAAATTATCACTGACCTATTAATTCAGGCAAATAGAAAGAACCTGCAATTTTCATACAAATTATCACTGACCTAATTCATGCAAATGGGCAGTGGGCTGTCCCATAAACATATGTGCAGTGGTACACATCCATGGACATGGAGATGTACACATGTACATACTAGTATAAATCTACATTAATTCGTACATGTGCCCTGTTATAATGATAAACACATTGTTTTCCACATTACTGTTGGAGAATGTATACTGCCCTATATACTGATATATACAATGATGTATGTAAATACTGGTATGTGACTTATGACACCTCCTAGGAAAGCCTGTGTAATTGTCAGGAAAGTTAATCTAGGCCACACAAACTAACCTCCTAGGGAAGCCTGTGTAATTGTCAGGAAAATTAATCTAGGCCAAACAAACTATCTGAAACACTCTGTTCTGGGTTCAAATCAATCAGGAATTATATACAAACAATAGCAACATTCCTTACTGTTGTTCTAGTCAGTCTAGTACGTCCTGTGGTAAACACAGGGGCTCAGTTTTACACTAGTCAGTCTAGTACGTCCTGTGGTAAACACAGGGGCTCAGTTTTACACTAGGTTTTACACTAGTCAGTCTAGTACGTCCTGTGGTAAACACAGGGGCTCAGTTTTACACTAGGTTTTACACTAGTCAGTCTAGTACGTCCTGTGGTAAACACAGGGGCTCGGTTTTACACTAGGTTTTACACTAGTCAGTCTAGTACGTTCTGTGGTAAACACAGGGGCTCAGTTTTACACTAGCCAGTCTAGTACGTTCTGTGATAAACACAGGGGCTCAATTTTACACTAGTCAGTCTAGTACATTCTGTGATAAACACAGGGGCTCGGTTTTACACTAGTCAGTCTAGTACGTTCTGTGGTAAACACAGGGGCTCGGTTTTACACTAGTCAGTCTAGTACATTCTGTGGTAAACACAGGGGCTCGGTTTTACACTAGTCAGTCTAGTACATTCTGTGGTAAACACAGGGGCTCGGTTTTACACTAGTCAGTCTAGTAGGTTCTGTGATAAACACAGGGGCTCAGTTTTACACTAGTCAGTCTAGTACATTCTGTGGTAAACACAGGGGCTCAGTTTTACACTAGTCAGTCTAGTACATTCTGTGGTAAACACAGGGGCTCAGTTTTACACTAGTCAGTCTAGTACATTCTATGGTAAACACAGGGGCTCAGTTTTAGTCTGTATACCAAAAGTTATTTGTAGTAAACACAGGGGCCTGTGTATACCAAATTTCATTTGTGTTGTAAAGTTAGCATGTATTTATTTTCTATAGCTTACACAAAATGAACAAACTTTATCGATGCTAAGTTAATCTGTAGAAAAGAGGTACGTTCTTCCATTTTGCCTAAAAAGTAAATAAATAACTTATTTACAACTACCCTAAAACATAATTGGATTTAATTTGAAATCAGGTGAGAACCTTTGAGTACGATCAATTATCTCTAGTTTGAGTAATCATAGGTGGTATTTAGAATTATATTTTTTCCTCATTCAAAACTAGAATTGAAACCTCAAAAGTGTTGTCTCCTGCACTACTTAATTCACCCCTAAAAACCCATTTGAACTCTTCCACTGGAAAGGTTGGAATAGTTCATATTAAATTTAAGGGGTGAATGAGTTAAGGCACTCTTGAGAAGAAATCAATTTATTCTTACCCCATCCACATTATCTCCCTTGTCCGGCTCAACCTCTGTGACCCTTGATTGGTCAGTGGTCGGCTCTGGCCTGACCGGTCGAGTAGGAATGACTTTTGCCACAGGGATAGGGCCGGGGGATGAAGGTGAGATTGGGCTCTTTTTCCTGTAGTTCTGCGGGAAAGGGTACGATACCGGTGTACAACGCCCATAGTGAACCGCCCCACATGGCACACTTCCCCGACCCCTGACCCCTGGGGCAGAGCTTGCCATGCCACTGGCTCCATAGTCGCATGCATCACAGTAATGAACAGATCGTTTCCAACGGAGTTCGATACGATTGCTGTGGTACACATTGACACGGGTATGTACGTACTGGGCTCCGGCCCATGTCTTCTGCATAATACCCACCCCACCTAGGTCAGATCCCTTTGACAGCGGGCCTAATCCGACCTTGACGGAACCAGCCGGCACCAGGCCTGGTCCGACATCAACGGGTCTTGTCGGCACCACAAACATGTAAACCTTTTTATAATATCCACAGGAACATGAAAACAAGGTTCACTTCACACTTTTTATAATATCCACAGAAATATGAAAGGAAGGTTCACTTCGCACTTCCTATAGAACTATAACACCTTCAAGAATGTTTATGGAACTTTGTGTTCCTAAAGGTTTATATATAACTACATCAAATCACCTTCTAGACCATTTTCTGATCATTTAAACATTTCACTGAGGTATCGAAGGGCTGTATCCTATGTACAGTGAATAGGAATCTGTACCCAGGATTAGGTCATCGGTTACACAAGAGATCAATCGGTCCAGCAGTTGGTAATCTTCGTCACGAGATGTCTAACTCCTGGTCGTCTGCAGCTTAACTCGTCACAATTAGCATCACTTGATTGTGTCACCCTAATTGGTCCTAACTTGACTTGATTTTAAATAACGAGACAAATTCATGTCTACCCTACTTGAAAATAAGATGTGTGGATGTAAAAAAGTGAAGTGTTTTAAAAGTTCTTTCTCTCCACAAAAGTCCCCACACCCTTGGCCATGAAACATCAACTATAACTTTACCAGCTTGAGTGGTGAATTCTTTGAAAGAAAATGTTGTAAAATCTGTGCAGCATGCCTCATTTCTATTATAAAAGTCCTTCGATATGAATGTAAAGTTCGCAGGGATGATTTAACGCTCCCGAGACCCGATGAGGGCTCTCCGCAAAAAACTTTGAGTGACACATAGAGTGCAAAGACTTTTAAATCTCTAGACAGTTCAACAAAACATTTACGTGATTAAGACTTCAGCGGAGGAGGAGGAAGGTGGAAAGCTCATCTCAACTATCAAGATCGAAATCTGATAAACGTGGCCATTCCAAAGCAATGCCAGGGACCAAATACCATTAGTGAAATTTGCAAAACACCAAGCTCATACAAGTCTCCGATTTCTTCCTAATTTTCTTGAAAGGGAAACTCATAATTCCTGTGAGCCGAGCTCTTGTGAATTATAACCCTGATCTCCACTGATGCTGTAGTGGCTCACAGGCACTGATAACACCCACACCTGTGCAAGATGGAGATTTGGTGAAAGTAGGTTCTCCTGGGAGAGTTCACAGTTGTAGTAGCACAATTGTTGCACAAACTGTTAGAAAAAAATCTCACAGTTTCACATTTAAGACGTGAACAACAGTATTCAACTGACCAGTTTTTCTGATTACATGGAGAAGCACACAGAAACTTGTGAATAAGTATCCTGGAGAGGTAAATCACACTGTTTTGAAACCAGTATTAATCCAACATCCCAGGTATATATCTCTATAAAACACTGGAGCTAGTATATGAGATACACATGTTTCCTATCCTAGATATATTATAAGATGGACCAGCCTAGAAGAAACTTGCCTTTGGTACAGTTGATCATAAGTTCTGATTTCCTGATATATAAAGTACACAGCTAGAAGTTGGCTAGAAGTTTGTATCCTGAAGATGTACTGGCGGTTTATGACCCAGTGCCTGCTGTCACACACTGTGTATAGACTGATGTACAAGGGATGCCCTCTCTCCTCTCTTCACTCACCTGGTCAGACAGATAGCACTATCTAGTCTCCCCTGGCAAGGCCAGGCAGTCCTCCCACATCTCAAGGATCAAGTACATTCCTCAAATCCTTATTCTTATTTAGTCCTCACCAAGAACCAAAACTTTTAAAACTTACTTTAACTTTTTCCAAACTAAATTTCACACTTCTGAATTTGTGTATATATTTGATTTTCAGAATATACACAAAACAATCAAAATCACAGTTCCGTAGAAGTTTCCTCTTTAAAAGTCATTCACAATAATATCACAAAGTTACAAAAGTTTAAAATGTTCAATATCCATGTCATTATGAGACTTGTTCCTCCTTACAGATTACTGATAAAATTAAACAATAACTTCTCTTATTACATTGAAGTCCTGGTAATGGCGTAGTAGGTAATTCCTGGGAGAAGTTTCCTGGAGGCTAGAGATCGACACTCACACTTTGTTGTTTATGTTATTTTGGCCAGATCCTCCTACACACATCTCTAAGGTAGAGGGGGGTTCACACATGTATTTACAGACTCCTGTAACTTGACTGGGGAACAGAGGCTGCACCACATGTGTAGCGTAACATCTCCCTGCTCCTCATCAGCTGTAGATACACACTTTATTGCCACTCGGGAGTAAACCAGTCTTCATTCTTGAAAACTGAAGCAGCTGATACTGTACCAAGGTCTCTGTGTGTGAGTTAGTGTATGCATGTGTAGGGAGGTGGGGGGGGGGGGGGGGGGTAAGGGGTTCTATCAGTACTGTCTGATATTGGATGACTGAGGGGGGTCAAAGTAATTCTACAAATGTAAAGTCTACACATGTACACAAGGTGTCTACAAGTTTACACATGTGGGTCCCTGTCTAGGTCTAAGTTTTATGTGTTACACAGTATAGGTTAATCAATTAACATGTGGACCTCAGAAGAAGTCTATGAGTGTATGTGTACCCCAGGGAAAGGTCTATGAGTTCACATGTCTAACCTGTAGTCTCAAGGTCTCTAACTTACTGTGTCCTTCAGCTGAGTTCCCTAAATCCACATTTGTACAGTACTTGAGTCTAGGTCTGTGAACTTATGCGTGAACCTCAGAAGGGGTCTGTAAATTAACCTGTGTACCATAGACTTGGTCGAAGGATTATGTGAGTTGATCTCAGTCTGTAAAACTATAGCTATAACCCAAACTAAACATGCATCATTTTATCATATTTCGTCATATATTTATCAATGAACATCAGTACATCTACCTGTAAGTTTTTATGTATGTATAACTGTTATAACAATTAGAGGCTGATGTCACTACAACACTTACACAGTACCATTATACCACAGGGACCTACTAATCAAGCGTAATATTACAATATTAATGAAGTAGGTCATTACCGACAAGAGCATTCTCTAAATAGGCCATTATCAATTAAGACAATACTCGCACATACACTACCTGTATAATTAGTGTGCACTAGAATGCCATAAATAATTTATTATCCTTTTACACTACAACATTGATGAAATTTTACAATTTCAGATGAAATAAATCCTAAAAATATTCAGTTAATTTGTGTTTGATAGAAATTAAAATAAACTTGAAAATTTACTTTTATAAACAGAAAAAAAGTTATTTTCCAGTATGCTAATATGCATAATTATATAATCATTGGTATTTGATATGCAAATGAGACAGAATTAGCATATTGCAGATAACTTTTGATTTACCATGTTTCTTATAAACACATTAAATTTATTACCCATGTTTCTTACATACACATTGAATTTATAAGACTGATCTTTGCCATATTAACCACTGCTAAATAAATCTCAGCTTATCCCTGCAGTCATCCTAGTCTAAACGTTCCGACCTTGACATTTGACCTTGACATTTGACCTGACATGAACTGTCAAACCGTCAATCTATAGTAGTTAAGGTGTCAACTCTAGGTGTAATGTCCAGACATGTACACAATTTTCTGTCAGCGTAAAAGTATAGCTATGTTTACCGATAGTAAAAGGTTTTAATAAAACGGGAATCACACTAAATTTCTACAACAGATCAATAAGCCTTGAATCATCTATTGATTTAAAGACATTATTGCTGCATATATCATAATCACTTGTGGCAGGTTTTCGGGAATGAATATGTGATATTATAACATTTCACTGAGAGCTTTAATCCATATCAGATGTACAGGTGACTTATGATCCATCTAGAGCAGAATTCCTGGAAAGAATATATGGTACTGGAGAATATTTGTTTCTGAGTCCAACAACCATGCAGTTCCACTGTGAACCATCCAAAGAATACACAACACTTGTCTCATCTGTATATCCTTCTGTTGACTCAAGTTGTCGAAAAAAATCTTCATCAGAATATCTGTCATAATTTTACAGTCTCTATACTGTATTTATCAAATTCATCTTCACAATCAAATACCCATGGCAAAACACTTAAGTTGTCAAAGTTTTGGGACAGTGTTTGATCTGGTCCCAAATTCATCAATTCAAAGCTTCCTCACAAATATCATATTCAAATCAAGCTTTTATCACATCCGGATTCCTTCCTTCTAATAATTCATTTTGTCTGCCATCAAACTAATCGGTGAAAAGGTACTTGGATTTCAAAGAAATTGTGTGCTGTTATGTAATATTGGAAGTTAAAAATTTTCCTCCAAGTGCCTTACTCTGTAATATCTTGTTAATGGCTTCCAAACACTTCACAGTAAGGTGCATTTACACCTTTAAATGTACATTTATCATTAAAAGGAAACATTTTGAATTTAAACTCGCAATTCTTTGAGTATAAATTCATACATTCATCTTATGAGGCAGCGAAATTCTAAATGTTAAACCTGACAGTTCTCCTTCAAATAAAGTGTCAATTTCGGGTTTCACAAGTCAGTATACGGCAATGTCCTGTACACTTGGTAGCTTTGTGAAGTACGGGACTAGTACAATAACCACCACGCCACAGTGCCAATGATGTAAGCAAATCTCTTAATTGTCTTGAGACAAAAGAAGATCTTCAAAATTAGAAATGTTGTAACTCCGGTAAATATGAATGGCAGCAAGTAAGTCACTCGACAGATTCAGCCACTGACGGAAAGAAGTAAATCCACGCCAATAAAATTCTCGGTAAAAGAGATAAAGTTTCACAATCTCATCCAGGTGAGAAAGACAGGTTAACGAGATTGATGGACATCCTACCGCATACCTGGTTTGGCCATGTGGGACTACATAGTTGTATCGCGGTGAGGACCGTGTAAGCCACAGGTAAATACCGGCAGTCACTCAGCCGTAAATACAATATACACACACACAGGTAGTAAGACGTTATAACAGTACACAGGTAAACACCAGGTAAATCCGGAGATATTTATATCACTGGCACAATAATGTAATAATACTGCCCCACTGATCTCATTATAGCAAAATGTCAAAATTAATGGCAGCACTAATTGAATTTTTTTCTTTATTTAATTCTGTTTATGGTGAGATCTGTCATTTGGAAGTAGATATTAATCTGCACGAGTGATATATATCATGTGTTATTCTTAACGGCAGAAGAAGCCCAAGGATGTGATCGTACAACGCTATTTGTTACAAACTGACGGACAATAAGTAAAAGTTCTACGGCCAATTATCATGTACACACTACCAAGGTCCATCACTCTAGGCTAAATATCTCAGACAATCTGAGACATAAACACACGTCCCACCACAAAAATTGCATTGTCTGATGTTCATTTCGCAGTCAATGGGTAGAAAATTATATGGAAATAAGAGTTAATGATTATGATAGACAAAAGCGGTCAAATCTTGTTTTGTTGAGCTTAATTTGTCTGTTTCATTAAAACCAAACATTTATCTGCAATCAAAATGATTTAGTCGGCCGATTAATCCATTCTTAATATGCCAGATGACAATGGTAGCACAAAAACACAATCTTATTTAGTTTAAACCAAAACGTTACTTAATCTGCGCCACTGTAAGCTAATTACAGGACAAAAAATATTGTTTTCTGGCCATTTTCTGTTAACAGACATCTGTTTTACATGAACACAAGTGTAAGATTCTATTTATCATACAAGTTGAGAAACATACTTATGTTTATTCAAGGATTCTCCCCTATAGCGAAAGACTTTTTTTTTCAATACTGAGACAACAGCATGACTTCATGTACAATAATATGACTTCATTAATATGCATCGTCAAAAGAGTGATTCCACAGTTACAAAACTCATTTGTATGTTCATTGCAAGTGTGCACATGCTGTACCTGTGTTATATAATTATAGTAAATAACAATTTCCTTGATAAATTCCTTTGAAGCTGACGAGAATGAAGCAATAGTGTTTTACTCAGTCCACACCATACAAAACACGTCACAACTATATATAGTGCCACATAAAAACCACAAACTAATCTCAGCTCCCCTACAAATCAAATCACTCCCTGCCACTTGTAAAACAATCAGCACATCCTCAAACTTCCATTATTGGGAACCAATCAGAGAAAACCTAATTGAAATACTGATTGTTTTACGACAAAAAAGGGCAAATCTAAAACTTGCTTACCCACAAATTACAGCTAGAGCAGTGTTAAATATCACCAAATAACCTTGACATTTTAACATGTCTATAATTATCCTGTGACCTTGACCTTCCAGACTGATAATTTCATATATATGTCCATCACGAATTAAAAATATCAAAGACAACACATTTTCATGCAGCATTTGAATTATTGTACCTGACATTAAGCAACACATAAAGTCTCCATCATCAAGACAAACTTCACTTTAAATATAAACCAAGGGCCATAACTCTGATTTAAGTATAAACATACCCGATTTGGCAACTGTAGAAGGATATTTGAGACATGCTTCAGACAAAGTATTTAAAATCACACAGAGGGTCATAACTGTGCATATAACAGGAATCTCAAAAAGTACTCATGTTCAAAAATGAGCTATGTAACAAGACAAAATGAGACACTGATTTTAGTTTCTAGCGAAGAATGAAATGGAACAAAGTACATTGTAGATAATTGATTCCAAATTAAAAATTAGTGTAGCAGCTATAGAGGTCATTAATATCTCAATGCCTCCGCCAGGAGTCGAACCCGGAACCTTTGGCTACTAGTCTTACGCTCAACCGATCGAGCTAAAGAGAACATCTCTCTAGCTGAGTGGTATATTGCAGCTAGTATTTACCAGGGTTACATACTCCCCATTCTGGCGAGAACTTCTCCCGAGTTTTTCTGAGGGCCATAGGGATTCCTTTGTAAGTACCCCAAGTATAATACCCAGGTCCCTTCATGTTGTGCCATACGTAGCAGAGGTCATTAATATCTCAATGCCTCCGCCAGGAGTTGAACCCCGAACCTCTGGCTACTAGTCTTGCACTCAACCGATCAAGCTAAAGAGAACATCTCTTTAGCCGAGCGGTATATTGCAGCTAGTATTTACCTGGGTTACATTAGGTATAGATATCGTTCTATTTAAAATCAATTGAGAAAAATTACTTTAACACAAATCACCAGGAGAGTGTACTATATCCTAACATAAACCCTAAACATATACACAAAGGATACATCCTTTATCAATATTACAATTGTATGATGTTTAATCTTATTATTGTTTCACTGTTTTCTCTTTTGTAAAACATTATAGTTTCAAAGTAGAATAGATATTTCTGCCAATTTTTATTTTTTGAATTATGTATCGGCTAGGAAACAGAATGTTATTCTCAGAGGCCTTTATGTTTATAATCCTGACCTATTTACCAGTAATATAAAGGTACTGTAGGTTTCTATTTATACATTAACCAGATTACACACAACACCTTAGATCTGTACTGAAGCTAATTGACTCTCTGTTCATTTATTGCCTATAAACCTTTTCACAAAGTTATTTTATTATGATAACCTGTTACGTTTCTGACACATGGAAAGAAACCTCAAGGGTTAAGGTAGAGTTTCAGCGCTGTATTTTGTATCTCCTGCAAAGAAGAGTTCAAATTTGTATGGTACATTTTAGAGTTCCACTGGCATTTCATATAGTGCAATGTTATGAAAACATTTTGTTGATATTTCCTAATTAATGCAAATTATACATGCTACTCAACCCCAGTGTTTTGATCCCTGCATGGGTCTCTTTCTTATACAGCAGAGTCAAATATTTTTCAGCAAAAAAATTCAAATGGTTTTAGTTCATAACAAAGTGGCCCATGGGCTTTAACGGTCATCTAACAATATGTATTATTGTTATTGCTAAAATATAAACATATCTGACCCTTTTGACCTTAAAAGTGATCAAGGTCATTTATTTGAACAAACTTGGTAGCCCATCATCCAAACATGCTATGGGCCAAATATCAATACCCTTGGTTTTTCAGTTATTGAGAAGGTTCTTGGAAGATTTTTAAAACATTTGACCCCTGTGACCTTGAACATCGATCAGGGTCATTCATTTGAACAAACATGGTGGTCCTTCATTCAAGGATGCTACAAGCAAAATATTAGTACCGAAAAAGTGTCTGGAACGTCTCACAGAAAAGTGACAGGATTGTGTCTCACTGAAAATTGACCAGAAGTTCACGACGAAGAGTGACGGGATGTCTCGACCAACGAAGATTGGCGAAAATTTCTGACCGTAAAAGTGACAGTAATTTCCCACCCAAACCTAGCTGGTGTGAGTGTCTCGCAAAAGAGGACTGAAAGTTATTACACTGAACTGCATTTTACGTAGTGCTCAACTAATTTGCCGTGTCAGAGTAAGTGTATTTGGCAGTCTACTGTTTGTATATCCCTTCCTCTGTACTTTATAGTATAAGTCACTGACATTTATGTCTCCCCTATGTCACCTCACACAGAGAACTGCGGCCATTAACATGATTTCTCAGTAAATCTTGACCTGTCCAAATGGTCATACTATCACACTAATTACAGGTGTAAGATAACAGGCGAGATAAGCTACCTGTACAGGTAATGTGTTACATGTTACCTGAGGCATTTACACCTGTACACTCTTCTATCACTTTAAAGCTGACCCTGTGAAGCTAAGAACAATGCATAAACATTCCCCTAAAACCTGTTGAGTAATAGAATAGACCTGTAGTGTACTGTTCCTGTTGGTTATCATAAAAAGTCACTTAAGTGCTGCCCCCACCCCCCTACTCCCCACCCCCAAACCCCTCGAGCCAATTTTGCAACAGGAGAAAGAGAAAATGTAGCAGCCAGACCGGGGTTTGAACCCGGGACCTTCCGAACTACGAAAAAGCATGCAGATCTATAAATCTTCCAAGACATGCATATCTTATCAAACCTAATCTGTCCTACCAATAGAATTGAAAACAAAACAAGACTGAGAGAAATCGTCATGCAATAATTTACCGTGTTGGGATCCAGATTAACCTAATATATGGCGACTTCAGTCAGTATAGCTGTATAGTATTATAGCTCAACCATACAAAGATGTTCAAACTTGCAGAGCCATTCTAGACGTATTTGTACCTATCAAGGATGACCAAATGTCCTTGAACTGACCTTTATGAAGAGTGTTTAGACTGGAAGTGTGTCAATTAGAATTACGTAACCCACAGTACTGCCATGGCCAGGCATAATGCATTGATTGTAATTGGTGGAATTCCTTCCCTTACCCTCCCATTTTCTTATGGCCTTCCTATGATTGGGGGGTCACATTCCTACCATACTGAAGATAAGCCACCCATTGGTTAAGTGTTAGCTCAACAATGCTTTACACAGGTAAGCCATTATTTCAAGATTGGAGTACCTACAAATTGGTCAGATGCTGGCCCAACTACAGACCTGACGTTCACATAAAGCTGAACTGAAATATTCATGTTTAACTTATACATTACAAGTCACAGCTGGTTAGAAATTGTACCGTACGGCACAAAAATTCCTTAATTTCAAATGAACAGAATTTATCCACAACATACACTGTACAAATGTATACCAACATTATTGCACAAGAGATAAGGAGTAAAAACAAAAGAAATGTATTTTTTTCCAGATAGTACATGTATTCACAAAAAGTGTTTATCTAGATCTATCATAACTCAAATATTTTGGAAAGCTAAATATGACCTAGAGTATAATAATTTTCAAATAATACAAATATTCTTACTTATGCAAAATCGAATTTGAATGAATAACCGCAATAATGAATTGGCAACTTAAATTACTTGCTGTTGAAAGCAATATACAGAAACTGTTAACACATTAGCGTAAATAAGTGGAACTCTTTTTTGTGCAAACATTGCTTAAATAAGATAAACACGTAAATAGGTATGTTTACAGTATAATATATAGTAGCCAATTATTTCCCCATTATTTCAGCCATCAAATATCTGGTTTACATTTCATCAAACATTTCTTCAATTTTATATTTTTAAAATATTCTCTATGATTCATAAGATATATGTTATGAAAGACTTGTAACGGAATCTCAACAGGCATTCATGATCAGTGCCCAAGTACCGACAGAGGTAATGTTTCCGTATGCCCTGTGGGGTTCACACCAGATTCCTCGTCTGATTAATCAGTAGAACTTTAACAAATCATCAGTATTCGTAACAAATGGCACCTATTCATGTACAAAATGCGTAAATTTTCCTACGCCAGCTCCTAGTCGGAAGGTGTCAGTGTCAATAGTCTTTATTGATGGTATATACTGCTGTCAGTAATGTGATCAGGTAGGCTTTTAAATGTATATACAGCCCTTCTCTGATCAAAATTGATAATATTGACCTTAATCGAAAGCTTGAGGACTAATATTTAGAATGTGGTACGCGATAGCACTTCTCTTCGACGCGACTGTTTATATATAACAGTTGGTAAGACTTTAAGATAGGAACTCCTTTGTGTCAAACAATTTAGGATCAAATGAATAATAAATCATGAATTTTCACAAAATAACTCTTTCCAATTTTGATGACTGTATCTGAAAGGTATTTCAGGTCTTTGTAAGATAAAATCAATTAATTAAGACTTCAACTCATTCACCCTTGTAGACACATTTGAACTCATCCAATTCAAAGGTTGGAATTGTTCATTATGAAATTTCGGGGGTGAATATGTTAAAAATTCATTTACAATTCTAACAATCGACATATGCTCAAGGTGATTTGATAATGGTGTCTGGAGCACTGCAGTGGCATTTCTATAAAGCTATGAATGATTGCAAATGAAATACTTACAAATAATTAAAGAAGCATTCTCTTATTTATAATTAACAAATGATTTGCACTGCATCAGAACTTTGTACATCAATCTGAGATAGATATATAATGCTAAAGCATTAAAACAAGAATTATGTGACATTAACGGTATATGTCTCGTCTGCTTCCTCAAACTTATAATTGATTAAGCTATAGGGACAAAATATGAACAAATGAAAGATTTACACAGAGATCCTTTAAATCTCTCTTCAAGAGAACAAGACCAGGGCCCATATTCATGCAACCGTTCTAATGCTCAAACAAAGAATTTATGCTCAAACCTAATTTCTTGTTTTGGTTAAATCAAAATAGTAGAATCCTTTTTGTCAAAGATCTGATGACAAACGGAAGAGACTTTCAGCCAAATACTGTTTTAAATATTTTCATGTGACTTTTGTTCGTTTGGCATGGTCTAAATGAGTTACAAGAAAGTTCCATTCTGCATAAAATCTATGCTTGAGCTTGCTCATGTAATTTTTTAAGGGTTTTAGTTGATTTTTTAGTTTGAATTATTGTTTTGTTGATGCTTCTGAATTCTGATTTATTTAATTTTTTCCCCTGATTTTATACAACAATGTATGCTGTATCAGAACTATTGTAGCCAAGTCTTCTATTATATATATAGTTGACTTGAACAATTTTTAAAAATCTTACAGTTGCAGATATCAAAATTGTTTGCCCCTTGAGATTTGATATGAATGTATGAAACTACCGGTATGTAATCAAGCAAATTTCTTACCTTTGACGAGCCGTTCAGACGACTGTGGTTATTTTTGTTGGATAATGGCCGTCTGGGACTGCGGGGACTTGGGAGGCCCAAGGTTGGGGATGTAGGTCGTACCCGGGGCGACTGGGGTTTCCCCGATCCCCGCGGGGAAGAGCTCGGGACATGGGTAACGGACTGTTTGAAGGCCTCTCCATGGACCAAGAGGCGGAGATTCTCTTTCAGACTTTGTTGAGTGTCTGCTTCACTTAGCCAGTGGAGAAACAACTCGTCAACCTTGTTCTTCAGGACAGGTTTTAGCGTCATGATGCTCGAAATGACGGTCAAGACTCTGGATTTCTTTCTAGATATTCATTAAGAACTTTCCTGAGTTCAAAAATTCATCTTCAGCTGAAAAATATCAAACATGAAAAACAATTTCAAAAATTTTCAAGACATGTTCTTTGATATTAGAATAGCTATCACACAATTTTATTTAATTTTCATTCTAATTTACTAAATCAAGTTAAAAATTATCAGTGATTAATTTACAATTTATTTTCATGGGTCCTTTTTGTACATATTGCCAAAATTGCCATAATTTTATGAGTACTTGACTCGGAACTTGCATTTAGATTGATCACTGTATGCTTTTATACACTTACTTTGTGATTAAATTTCATATTAGGTCCAATTAAATTCATCAATATTTTTAATTATAATACAAAATAAAGTAGGAAAACTCCATAACTATTTACGAGCTACAGATAGGTATATAAATATTTAACTTCTCTTACAAATCAGAACTTGGGGATAATATTGAGATTTGAAAATTATAACTTTGAAATAGGATCGAAGCAAAATGATATGCTTTTCAGTGATGTGATTATAGTTTGTCAAAACACTTTAGAAAGTACATGTTCATCACCTTATTGATTCCCAATTATATTTAACTTGTTTTCTTTTAAATGATTAATGTGTCTACAAATGAAAGAGCTCCTCGACAACCAAATAAAACTTGAAATATAAAATGGAAGAAATTGCATCGGGATTTCAGACATTTGAATTTTGAAGTCTCATGAGAAAAGTCAGAAAAGGACTAAAACAACTGTCCATTGTTCTCATACATGTATCAGCCACATAACTATAAAGCAGAAGTATTTACAAGAAAAACGCAAATAAAAATACAAATGAACTGACAGAAAGGATTCTTCTTTATCATGATGATCATCATGTAAAAGTCTCTGGCACTGCACACTGACCATGTCAGTAATAAGTATAACAGAGTTATGCCCCTTCCATCATACATTGTCTATGTACTGTACAAATACTACAGACATCTTTGCCACATACAAGCTTTAAAAATACAACACAGAAAACAAACAATGTTTGTTATGATCATTGGGTTTTTTTTGACTGTTTTGTTTCCCCAGTTCACTTTTTAGGCCCTTACATAATTATCAACTATCGATGAGAACTAGAAGGACGAACAACTGTATGGTGCAGTTGAATTCAATATTTGGCTCAACTGTATCTGTTTTTAAGTTATAAAGTTGCTATTATTGTGTGTGTCCTTTGTACAATCCTTTTAGCATACATGTATATATACCCTTAAGTGCCCCATCTGAATGGCACTTTTGTAGAATTTTACTTTGACAGAGTACTGTATAAGTCAATATTTGCACACATGGCATATTTTGCCTGTAAGCAATGTGGATTTTTTTTCTGTTAGTCATGCTAATTGTAAATGTGTGCATATAATAATTTTAGACTCTGTAGAGTTTGAGCAGTGTTTAGATATAGTGTAGATATATTCACAGAGTTTAGCTAAAGTGAAATAAACAAAAAATTCCACACAGCAAACAAATCCACTTTAACAGTGTTAAGTTTTATCTTTATTTTTTAATTTACGCTAATCTAGTTACTTTTGACAAACTTTGTTGTAACATGAGAATTAATTAAAGTTTCCTGGCAATTTTTCAAGAAAATTCTATCAAAATTAAGCTTCAAAAATCTCAAAAATTTAAAATTTGAAATACAAAATAAATAATATCTTTCTTATCTTTGTTGTTTTTTAACTCTTTTTTCTTGAGCAGTTATTTACACATAAAAAATTCTAGGCTGTCAACTGGGCCCAAAAACACACCACATTCTGATTAATCATCAGCCTTGAGTCGACTTCAACTTAACTGTCAAATTTGTTATATTGTTGGACAATATCATGATTGTCTTTTCACAAAATTTTCTACCCCAGGGCCCAGGCGTTTTTAATTCTGGGTCCCTGCACAGAAAATGCTGAACAAGAAGGTTCAAAATATCCAGAAAAGTCAAGTGTATATTGCCAAACAAGCAATTGAACAAATTGTCACGATATACCCTAATGTTGAACAGAGTTAGAGGTTGTGGGCAGTCACAACATTTTTAAGCACAACAGATCAGTTATGTCCCTTCCAACATGATATCGAAAGTCAAATGTACAGATTTTTTCAGCAATTAAATATGAAGACAAGGTCAAAACAACTCATGATTTTAAGGGATCTTAAATATCACAGATTGTTTTTTCTGTGTTAAGTTTCGGGTAGTTAAATAATTCAAGTCTAAGCTGAATTAACACTGCATTCTATAAGTATACATTGTATATATCTCTAATTCGTTCAGCACTTTTCTGACTGATTTGCACTGCTTACAAGTTTAAAATAGTATTGAGTTACATAATTACATATAAAATATACAAAAAATTGTATATGTAATGAGTGTCTCATCATTCCAAGCAATATATATGACATTACATTAGTATATCCCAGATTTGTGCAGCATTCTATATATAAAGGAATACGCTTTCCGATTACAGTAAACAAATTAAAACTTGTCAACTGTAGGTGACATATGTTATATATACAAATCTCAGTACCCATGACAACCCCCATGTCAATATATTGTGGTAAAATAATAAATTTTACGTATTTTTTACAACAAAGGGCAATAACTCTGCATAAAATTTGACATGAGACACAATTTCAGAATGTGACATTCTGATAAACACAGATGTATATGTACTTACACAAGAAATTCAGCAAATTATGTCGGTGAAAGACATTTATATATAATCCACAGACAAAGTGATCCATAAATAGACCGAATGCATGACAATACAAAACTTTCATCAATGGCCAATGGTAACATGTATTGTACTACCTATGTGGGACTATTTATGATCATCAGACCCTGTAATACGATGATCCGGATACAGTATACTTACCGTACAGCAGTATAAGATGAGACTGTGATGCCAGTCAGAGTTTAGCAGTATATGTTAATACTCATGTGTACACCACAAGTATACGATGAGACTATGATGCCAGTCAGTGTTTACCAGTATATGTTAATACTCATATGTACACCACCAGTATACGATGAGACTATGATGCCAGTCAGAGTTTAGCAGTACATGTTAATACTCATATGTACACCACCAGTATAAGATGAGACTGTGATGCCAGTCAGTGTTTAGCAGTATATGTTAATACTCATATGTACACCACCAGTATACGATGAGACTATGATGCCAGTCAGAGTTTAGCAGTATATGTTAATACTCATATGTACACCACCAGTATACGATGAGACTGTGATGCCAGTCAGAGTTTAGCAGTATATGTTAATACTCACATGTACACCACCAGTATACGATGAGACTATGATGCCAGTCAGTGTTTAGCAGTATATGTGAATACTCATATGTACACCACCAGTATACAATGAGACTATGATGCCAGTCAGTGTTTAGCAGTATATGTGAATACTCATATGTACACCACCAGTATACGATGCGACTATGATGCCAGTCAGTGTTTAGCAGTATATGTGAATACTCATATGTACACCACCAGTATACAATGAGACTATGATGCCAGTCAGTGTTTAGCAGTATATGTTAATACTCATATGTACACCACCAGTATACCATGAGACTATGATGCCAGTCGGTGTTTACCAGTATATGTCAATACTCATATGTACACCACCAGTATAGGATGAGACTATGATGCCAGTCAGAGTTTAGCAGTATATGTTAATACTCATATGTACACCACCAGTATATGATGAGACTGTGATGCCAGTCAGAGTTTAGCAGTATATGTTAATACTCATATGTACACCACCAGTTGCCTTCATCAGTGATTCAGATTCATCAATAATCAATAGCGGAGCATTCTCAGTAAGCTGATTCTGACGATAATTAACCTCATTTCATTTGGCTACTTGTATGATTCATCACACTTTAACTACATATGTGTTAGCTACTGTAAAATCACATCAGGGATTTAGCCAGCTATTTTTGGAATAGGACAATCCTGTCATAAAATTGGGAAAATTTGAAGACATTCATATACTGCAATTCAGAAAATAACATCAGTATTTTTTGTTCAATTGGGAAAAATTTTAACTTTCACTATTTTTACTAAGTATCATCTTAAACATACATTTATTAAACAATTATACATTTCATGTGTTCAATTTTGCAATGATATCTGAACCTGCACATAGACAAATTAACTTTATAAGATACAATATCAAGGCCTTCCATTACAATATTTATACAGGATCCTAAAATTGCAGAGTATTACCTTATTAAAAAGAGGAGATATGCATCCATGTGCAAGTATAAATAAGGATTGTACCTCAATCATTTTGACTGCGTATATAGTAGTATGCCCGCAGTTGGAAACAAACATATTCTATGGTGAGCGTTAGCACTCCATTTTGAATGTTTGTTGCCAACTGCGGGCATACTACCGTATACGTAGTCAAAATGAGGTACAATCCTTATATTTACATCATTATTAATTTTCAAGTATTATACAAAAAAAATTAGAAGCAGGTTGCTACGATGGTAACTATGATGGAAATGGTTGCTAAGATAATATAATCCCACTGAATCTTCATCGATATACCGGTATTGATAAGTTTAGAAAATACACAGTGAACAACATTATTTTTCTGCTTTACATCATATGGAAATTCGGTATTAAATAATATTACTAGCACTTTTAATGTATTTCTTTATATTTATAACGGTCGTTATGTACACACATTGACACAGTCATCTGGTTATGACGCGGTCCGACATTGCAACTGTAGGCTGCCACCATGTTTGCCTTACCGTTAAAGAATTTCAAATGCGTATTATTGGAATTAAAAGTTTACCAGAAACCATTTATTGTATAATTAGATGAAAGGTATTTTCATATATGTTCCATGTTTCAAAATCTTGAAGGAACCAAACAATAACCGTCAGTGAATAGTTATTGATCTGAAGCATGAATTAAACATCATATTTGAACAAATATCAATCCACTGAGCCTTTTTTCATTATGTATACGCTAATTTATTTGCAGTCAGAGTTTACTAAGCTCAAGAAGGGAGAGGTATAAATATAAGCGTATATTTGGTACTGGAGCCCTGAAAAACCTGAATACATGCAAATAGATGTTACCTGGTAAACAGGGTTTTACAGGAAGAAGAATTTTGTTTGAGAAACCTCATCACTTTCCATGATAAGACCTTTAAAATCTGAACACTTGGGTCCCCAGGACCCCCTGAAATGACAACTAAAGAAATCCAGTTTCCAAATTTACATGATGTAATTATGACTTACAGCAATGAATACTGATAATTATATAGATCTATATTTGCACAAATTTATATCTGAAAATAGTTATTGATCTGCGTTTGTATTTTAAAGGGTGTGGTGGATGGCGATATGGGAGGGTGGCGAACTTAATGAGGGAATTATATAGAAGGGAAATCCGTTCTAGAGGTTTAGGTGGTGATATGCGAGGGTGGCAGTAGATTTGGGTGGCAATAGGTCGAGTGTACACTGTACCTCCTCCATTTACAGATCAGTACGGTTTGCTGATTAGTCACTCTATGATAGGTGATAAAATCATCGAACTTCTAAAGATAGAAGATTTTGAATGATTGAATACCGAGGACACTTGTAATAGGATGAGCTCTAATATAAGGAAAAAGGATAAAGATAGCGCCGCATCTGGGACTCTGACCTGCGACCCTTGGCTTTCCAGGCCGGTGTTCTACCGCTGAGCTACCTGTATAGGGAAATTCCCTACACCTCATGCTTGTAAGGCAACCTTTATCAATGTAGATATTTTACACTGCCAATTTTGTAACAGGAGAAAGAAAAATGTTACGAGCAGACCTGAGTTCGAAACCCGGGACGTTCCAAACACAGGGCTAAAATACATCTATATGGTCACCGATGATTGTCCCGACAGTCCAGTGACGCTACATGTACACACTACTGACGAAATAAAAAGGAACTGTTGGTGATAATCAGAGCGGCTTTAGATCAATAAATAATCCATTTATCGATATTTATCTGAGGTATGTGTTTTGTTATTGTCGATAGTTGATGTCAGTACCCCATAACTCTCAGACACTAAATGATGTTGGACAATTCTGCGTTTTGATATAGGAATTGGCTCTGGCCACCCACCAGACATCTATCTGACAAAATGTCTAAGCCTGGTGTCATTGCCAAAGGACATATATATAAGGTAGTGCTGGAACGGTTAACTAAAACGCTAACCAGATAATATAACCAACTCTGACTAACCGAACCGTAACAGGATTTTGGTGATGACCTCTAGATCTGCTGTAGGATGTAAAAATTATTGTAGTTCTGAACTTAACCCAATGGTTCAGATATTGTGACCCAATAAACAACACGCTGAGCCAGATACTCTGTGTTATTAATTTCATTCAGGTTTGCCATGTACCTCCAGCAAAATAACTAAAAACTTACAAAAATATGTCAACAAATGTAACAGTGTACTGGCTATCTTTATGAAGTTCTAATGCGCATCCTACCTGTGCTTTTATGATTTCGGGTACGTGACTGACAGTACATTAAAACTCGCTCACTTATATGCTTTGGAGAGATCGAGTAACCAAGGTATAGAACAATTAAGCCTTTAATTTGTGCAACAGCCTAGCTATTCAGTATTGATCGAGGCAAACTAGCTCAGATTATGAAAACTTAAAAGTCTAACAATGTTCAAGTACTGCAAAATATGATCGCAGCTGCTGCAACATAACTTAAAAGTAAGAAAACTAGTAAGTAGTTTTATATAATTTCAAGAATACATGTATACACTAGTAATTGTGATATTGTGTGAATAGTGAGATTTGAACAGGAGAGAAGAGGGGGTTGGGGAACTTTAACCTACAGGACAGTGACCACGGTTATCGGATATTTCAAATGCTAACCGGATAACACTATCTGGAGATGCAAACGGAACTGTGAACCGGATATCCAGTTACCCGTCAGGTACTAAGATAAGGTGTGGTAAAAGTTTGACTAATGAATAACTTATATTGGGAGATTTTATTCGCAGTTGTTTTGTGTTATTTATGAAATAATGAATTGATTACCGTGTCGATTTATGGGTCTTTCTGGTTTATTGTTTTCCTGGGTGTTACATGTGATATTAAAAAAATGTAAAACTAAAAGGATGATATAAATCTAATATTACCATGTTCAATTTTATCTTATACAGTTTCAAAACCTCTCTTAAAAGGAATGCATTTTCACTAAGAAGTAAGGTATGACACTTTATTACTTCCATTTTAATAGCCAAACTATTGATGTTCGAACCACAACAAACTGAACTGGTCGGCAAGCTATTTTGTTTTCGGAGCCTGGTAGCTAGGTATAAGGCTCGGCATTCGGTTTGTACTTACTTGCCGATATCAGAATCTCAGGAATATAAGCGTTCTTTCAACAGCCCCAGTTAACTCTAAGGCTAACACATTCTTCAAATGAAACGAGTTCTGATGGCTATTTTCGATGAACTAAACAAGTAGGATCTTGCCGCCGGACGCAATCCGGAAGTGTCAGAAAAATGCGGAAGTTGACGACTAAATTTTGAAACGGCCAACGAAATACCCGGATTTTGTCATCTAGACCTAACATTTCATGTATTACAAATTTAGATCTACATATCTAAATTTGTTCTTAGTATTTTTAAGGCAAACGTTCATGACGTCCCTGTTATAGAGTACAAATGTATATATATTTATAAAAAAAATCGGGGCCACGCCCTATATAAGACTTATATACAGTAGTTTATAATACTAATATTTTGTATTGATTGAATGTAAAATATAATATACATCTGACAATTAACTACCCCTCCCCCACCTCTTTAATGTTTCTTATTCCTCACAATTTGGCTGATATCGATCACACGATGACATACCAGGGGTGTTCGAAAACTTTTGCCAATAACCTGTTTTCTCAAAAACGCTTATCGAAATCTGAATGCATTTTGTCTAGTTATCTTAAAAAACAACAACTTTAACTTGAATACACATTTTCAATCTTAGAATACTTTTTTGACACAATTTCCATACTCCTCTTTGGGTACACTAATCAGAAGCTGGTAAACTGCAAAATCCAGCTCACTTCTGGACCTATAGACCCTTCTCAAAAATTCTCCTATCTCCAGATATCTGTTGTTTTTTTTTATTTCGGTAAGAGGAAAACATCACACGGGGCAAGGTCTGGGTTTATGGAGGGTGTGGTATTACATTGACCCTTTCCGGCTAAAAACAATTGGACTACAGTTGCCGATTTGTGGGCTGGGACATTGTCATATAATTATTGGATATGTATACCTGTTTTAGAACGAACTATATAACCGGCTTTTGTCCGTCGTCGTGCGGTGTGCGTCGTGCGTCCGTAAACAATTTACTATTTCAACTTCTTCTCAAAAACACCTGAACTAATTTGAATGAATTTCGCAAGACCTTTCCCTAGCCAAAGATGCACCAATCTTGTGAATTATATGGTCCTAAACCCCAAGGGGCCTGAGGGAGGAGCCAAAATAGTTAAAATTTCAAAAATCTTCTTCTCCAGACCCAGATATGCTGGAATCAAATACTCTCCGCCAATGGAAAGGTCTTAAGGTACTTAATTTAAATTGTGAATTTCAGCCCCCCCCACCTCTACCGACTTCAGCTCCCCCCCCCCCCCCCCCCCCAGATGACGGTTTGACGTTGAAAGAATTTATACTTTGGCCCACTCCCGGGGTAGTTTGGGGGGGGGGTTCAAAAAGGTCAAATCGGCATAAATTTCAACAATCTTCCGCTTTAAAAATCAAGATATGCAGTTACTGGTAGTAGTACATTAAAACACATGTGACCGTTAAAGCCCTTGGGCCTCTTGCTCTCATTTGTGTTCGCAACATTCTACATTCTTATAGAAGCTTCCAGACAAACCCTTACCTTTAGGAACAACAATTTGCATAATTGATCCACTGTATTTCTTACAAAATATTGCGTATAACTTTTTTTTATTATTATTAAGTTGTGATAACTTGTGCCCAATCCTTTTGTTTAATTTTTCAATAAAATATGTTTAAATTAAAACTACACTTTTTGTTGTCAGTTCAGTGTTCGTTTAGCAATACTGGGCCTTTTGGTATGTTTCAAAGCCCATAGCCTATTGCTGGTAATTTATTAGTCCTCGAGGTTTACTGGAGCCTCCATAGCCACAATGATCTCACATGAGTAGTGGCACGGTACATAGTATACACATTTTCGTAGTACATGATTTGAAATTCTACAGTACTTATTTAATTCTTTTTTCTGAATTCATGAATTATAAGGGTTTTACGCACCTGACCCTTCTGTTTATACAGTACATTAGTTCAGAAAATTTCGATTCCCAACTTTTGGCCCCTAACACCACTAACGAGTCCTAAAAGGACGAAACAGCTGTATTATGCAGTTAAATTTTATTTTTGGCATATGTATCTATTACTAAATTTAGAAGCTGCAGCATGTGTGTGTGTTACGTCATCTTGCCTTTTGGCTAATAGAAATGCATAAATGTATCATCATTCATTGAGATACTATCAAATGCCTTTTTTCTGATATTATGAGTACTTCTCAAGCAGTTCCTTAGCAATTTGTACCCGTGTACGTTTCTTCTCGTCAATGAGTAAATGTGGGATCCAACGCGCACTGATTTTTCTAACCTTGAAAATTTTCTTCAGATGAAGTGAACTATAGGCGGATCCAAGATTTTGGGTTAGAGGGGGCGTACATTTTTTTCTGAAATGAACTTTTAGTATAAACAGTATTTTATATTCCAAAATTTTGACACAGTCTTTCAAAATAATTAAGTACATTTTTGTATATTGGAGATTGGAAAACAAGCTGAAAGCTTATATAAATTCCTCTCCCAGGGAATATTACAAGCAATGTTATGATTGGCCGAACTTTTGTGTGTTGTGTGTTCGGCGTCCCATCCATATTGAGTTCACAATAAAATTATAAGATGCGTCTTTGTTGTTCACACGAAGAGTGTTCGAATTTTTTTTGCACGCACCGTATACTAGAGTATCACGTGATTTACGAGCATTAAACCAGTACGAACAATAGGGACATGAGACTTTGTTTCAGCTAGTTTTGAACATAAACTAGGGTGTTTAGAGTAATTTTACACTTTTGGGGGTTTAGATCAATTTTCGATAAAAAAAACCCTCAATGATCATAAAGGCTAAATAGTGGAAAGCTTTTAAAACCTCCTTAATGCACGTCAAATGTATTCTCCTTCCGTAAAAATAATCTCGACTTCCTCAAAAAACATGTAAAATTTCATTGGATGCCTTTGTTAAGAGGAAGACCGCCATCTATTGACAGCGAAAGGCTAGCGCGTGCAATGACGTCCAAACTCATTGCTATGCAGAAAGTGGCACGATAGCTAATGAAAAACACGGACATTTTGCGTGGGTTTTGTTGGGGGAAATCAAGATTATTTCTGCGGATGGAGGGTACATTTGGCGTGCATTTAGAGGTTTTTAAAATAAAAATTATCCATCTTTCCAACGGTACCAAGCAATTTTTCGTACCTCTTCTAGAAATGTGATTTTTGATGCAAGAAATGTAGATGGGGTCGATTTTTCGAGCTGGAAAGCGTTCCACCCTTTAGCCTTTATGACCATTGAGGGGGCATATTTATCGAAAATTGATCTAAACCCCCAAAATGTGTAACATTACTCTAAACACCTAAGGTTAGGTTCAAAACTAGCTGTAACAAATTCACAGGTCCCTGTGGTACGATGAAGTTCACTGCTCATCCCTGTATTGTGTGCATAAATTTCATTAAAATCCACTAACCGGTTCCCTTACAGATGTTTTTTCTTAGTTTCATTCTGGTCATGAATCGGTTGAAGATGCCCTTTACTCGGAAAGACTTGGGTCTGCGGTTCCCAACAAATTGAACGTCAATAAAATCAAGTAAATCATTGCGAAAGACTCGCGTTATACGTATCTTGAAAATAAGAGCATACGCCTAATACAACATACATAGAATTATAGTTTATGCTTACCAGGGGCGTAGCTGCCATGTAAGCACATAAGCCCGTGCTTGCACATCATTTTCCCAAAGTATGTGTATTAAAGTCGAGATATTTCATAATTCGACTAATATTCTTAAGTCCACTGAATATATTACTCATTTTAATCGACTCGTAACAAATGACGTCTTCATGACGTTATATGACTGTCTTGGTAGTGAAATTTACCTTTTTTATGAAGAAATAAATTTGAGAGTTTTGGTGTATTTTCTGATGACTATAAGTTATGTTATCAATAAAATCTAACACTCGTGTCAATGTTACGGTATAATTTAATATCAAATTATCTTACTCGTTTAATAAATCCCATTTTACAGATTGACACTCATGCAAGATCCTCTATTTAGTGCATCTGTATTAGAATGATATAAATATTGCAAATTTTGGATATTGACTTTTCGGTCAGTTCGAATAAAATGACAGCAAAAATAATCGATGATGAGTCTTTTGAATTATGGGAAATTCTGCTGAAGAAAATAAGCGAGATTTCTAACTACAGCTGTACCTGAGTTGAAAGCGGCAAAATCACATTGCATAATACATACTGACAGAGACGTGGATGTAACACAGATGGCTTTTATGTCTCTGTTATTACTTATTAACGAGTAAATGGCTTAAGAAACGTATGTATATTAATTTTGTTTTCAAGACATCATGGAAGTAAAACATATCATCGCATTTTATTTTTACATCAATGATTTGTATAATGACACGAACAAATGGCACCATTTGAAGTAACTGCTAATAAACGCTCGCAGGGCTTGCACATTGAAACGCTTCCAGCTACGCCCCTGCTTACCACGATGTTTTTTTAACTACATAGAGGCTATTCAATGGTTTCTCGGTAAATATCAAATATACTTCACGAGTATGGCAGATTTTTTTTTTATATATTTTCACGATTGCGTAGCACGAGTGAAAATATATTCAAAAATCGGCCATACGAGTGAAATATATATGTAGATATTTATTGGGAAACCATAGAATTTTCTTTTTATTTCATTTTCGAAATTCCCGAAAGTCTGATTTCATTTTTAAAATTTGCTGTTACAACTGATCGGGACGGAGTGTCTAAGGCTTATAGAATATTGATACGCTATAGGATGAAGGTTCATTTTTTGTTCAAAATATATAAAAAATACAAAAACATATTAATTAAATTCATTAGATATCTATTTATTTCAAAAATACTATAAAGGTTTTTAATTTCCTTACTTTCTAAGATTTGATTCTAGAATAATGATAAAATAGTACACAATAGTGCGCATTGATATCAGACCGAAACTTGTATCATCAATAGTGATGATATTAGCAGTGATGATATAAGTTTTATCAAGCTGATATTTCACTGGTAAAAATGTAATAAAGTGTGTATATTGATGTGGATATAGAGGCAAGAATGCCCGTGTCCACTATAATGTTGTGGTTATGTTGTACCACTATAGGTCTCCACTTCCACTTCTTTTAATTTGGACAACAAATTTGAAAATTAATAATGATCGTCCACAATGTACATTTTGATACTAAATATGTCATTTTGGTTGACATGAAGTGATACGCGCGGTACGTTTAATCACAGACTTAGATAGATATAGCAATCTATAATTTCGTGGTTTAGTTAAAAAAACACATAAAATGTACGTGTAAAAGTTTTACTAAATCTGTAATATAACCAACGTTATCAACTTGTCTATATAAACAAAGAATGTACCCTTTTTAATGCAGCGAGGATAACTTGCGATAGGCTTCCGGGAACTGGTTTCGGGGGGCAGCTTACCGACTACAGGTAACAGGGTATTTGTTTTTGGGTATCGTTTTTGGATAGGTTTCTGGGTACAGGTTTCTGGGTACAGGTTTCTGGATACCGGTTTCTCGGTACATGTTTCTGGGTACCGGTTTCTGGGTTCAGGTTTCTGGGTACCGGTTTCTGGGTATCTTTTTCTGGGTACATGTTTCTGGGTACATGTTTCTGGTTACCGGTTTCTGGATGCAGGTTTCTGGGTACCGTTTTCTGGTTACCGGTTTCTGGATACCGGTGTCTGGGTTCAGGATTCTGGGTACCGGTTTCTGGATATAGGTTTCTGGGTACCGGTTTCTGGTTAACGGTTTTTGGGTTCATGTTTTTGGGTACCAGTGTCTGGGTTCAGGTTTCTGGGTACCGATGTTTGGGTACCGATTTCTTGGTACATGGTGCTGGGTTAAGGTTTCTGGGTACCGGTGTTTGGGTTCAGATTTCTGGGTCCTGGTGTTTAGGTACAGGGTGCTGAGTTAAGGTTTCTGGGTTCAGGTTTTTGGGTTCAGGTTGTTGAATTTAGGTTTCTAGGTACCGGTTTCTGGGTTCAGGTTTCTGGGTTCAGGTTTCTGGGTACAGGGTGCTAGGTACAGACAACTGATATTTAACTCATTTTACAAAAGTAAGGCACAATTATTTTCTGAACTCTTTCCCTGAAATTGTACGATATTTGAAAAGTTTCAGAAGCAACGGACATTGGGCCCTGGTTATATATCGGTAATGTAGGGTGTCCAATACGGATCAAGGTACTTTGTTATTTATGGATAGACCACTATATCTCCAAATTTGCGAGGGAAAGTGGGAAAAATACACACACAAAAAAGAAAATGTACGTCCTTATAATGCCAATTTGGAATTAAGAAAAAGGTTTTAGCAATAAAGTGAGCGAAAAAACGAACGACGATTTAAAAAATAAAAATAAATTGGTCGTGAAATCAGTTAGTAGTACGGGAAAGGTTGACGCTCTTATTTTTTGTAATATGTTTATATCATTTGAATAAATGAGTCATTAACATTACCATGTGTAAATAACTAGTATGTGAAATCTTTAAATTCATAATGCAAAAATACTACTGTGAATACTATTTCTTTCTGAAGGAAAATAGTTTCACTCATAAAAAATAATTCACTCGATCGTTTGGACTTGGAGTGCACTCCGTAAGGACTCCAGATGAACTTGGAGTGCACTCCAGGTCCACGCCAAGTCTATCTGAAGTCCTATCAGGTATCAATACCTCCACATGTAGGGGCCACATTCATATTACATTTTAAATTGTATATAGTAGATCAATAAATATATTTGTTGCTGTAGATGTTTATATTAAAGTGTCATTATTTAGTTGTTTAACACGTAATATAGGCTATGCCTGCTGTTTAATCTTTGTATAATTTGTGTAATAAATTAGTTGAGCTTGATATAAAAACCTTAAAATGTATGAAGGATTTCGGAACAAGCACAACATATATTTGACTATATAATTAATCAGAATGGATATATATAATGTTATAAGACTGTTATATTTTAATTAAAATATTAGACATTCAAGTATAACGTGAATAAGATTTACTGCTTCACATTTGAAAGTTTTCAAACTAAAACAACTTCAAAACACAATAAACAATGAATGGCTTTTGTTAATTGGGTCTTGCCCGTCCCCTCCCTGTTCAATGTTTTGTCTGTATCAGGTCAGGTCAGATGTGAAGATTTAGACAGGCTTACACTTGGTCATCTAATTAGATAATGACCCCCCCACCCAGGCCTCAACCCCTCCTGGTCAACCTGTTCAGGTTTGATACAAGGTGTGAAGATCTGGGGAAAATAACCCCCGGGCCCTGATTGTTAGTTGGGAACAGGTCATCACACCGTATACATGTATGACCTTTACTTATAATTGCAGGTACAGGCTGCTGACAGACTAGACCCAGGGTTCATTCCTACTCAGTCAACGTCTTAAAAAGTATTACCTGTAATTGTACCTGGACAAAACCGAGTATAGCCTCTTTCAATATTTACAAGTCTAATAATACCTGTTCATTTATTTCAAGTTGAACTTAGCCTATGTAAAGGGAATAAATTAAATACGATGAAGCATTCAACAAGTGAGTTGTTTCCTGAGCATTATAGCAGAGACGTCTCTGCTTATAGTTACTTTTCAAAAACAGGCTATAGCCTTATCTGTCATTGGTACCCATTGTTCTCATCCTATACCTGTGCCCTATTTACTAAAATACACTAGGATATCTTGGCTGAGTGGGACGTTTTCCAAAACCTCTGACTATATGGTGTTGCTGGTATCTGCAGTAATGCAGCCGTCAGCAAAACCATAATTTATCATAATTAAGCGGAACTCCGATAATTATAGACTCAGAAACCTATATTGACTAAATTATATTCTAACATACCACAAACGGTACATGGTTTAATTCTGATTGATTTAACACTGGTCAGTATACATTACATTATGCAATATATCAATACTTTGGAATATCAGGTATCAGGTATCACTGACTTGGATTGCTATCTTAGTCCGTGCTTATATGGAACATAATTTATTACTTTAATTGATTGCATAATAAAGTAGTGAATATATACAACTTAAAGTATGACTCTTCTAATATTTAGAAATGTCAGTTGGCCACTATATGTAATTATAACAGATATTGACACATTAGTTTGATCCTAAAATGACAATTAAGGCTTTTCATCAATTTAAAAGTATAACTTTATGGTCTTGATTACCATCGTACATTTTTATTCATACTTGTATTTGTAACATGTGATGTAATGTGTGACACTATGATAGTGCTGAGTTCAAATAAGTCAGTTTTACCGTCAAAAACTGTTGGTGCTCAAATGCCATGCCAGCAAATACAATATACACTGGTCTGAGACAAGGCTCTCCAATGTCAGCGATGTAATTTTAGTTTTAAGTTGACTAATAACCAGAACCTGATTTGCGTCTTCATACAACTACATATCTTACCAAAGTTATGGTTCATTATCTCTGTCCATGGAGGACTTCATTAGCAGAAACAAAATTATGACAGAAAGATGGAACATGGGAGCATGCATGCAATATTACTAAATCATGAGAGAAGTAGAGGTACAGATATATATGGTACCACCACGGACTTAGATCAATCTAATTAAAATCATATCTTGATCTCCGCGCCGTTCCGTAAACTCCTCTTTGCTGCGTTAAGATCTGAGATAATTCCATAGGCGGTCATGTCCCGATGACCTTTCGCATTATCCAATCAAATCACTACTGGCAGAATCTTGACAGTGAAATTGTGAGGCGACAAAGCTTGCATAAACGCATGTGTCCGTTAAGTCAATTCGTCACCAAAAAGATTTAAGTGAAATAATGTGACGAAATGGCTTGCTGCAAGATGACAGGTCATTTGAAAATTATTGAAAATTATTTTAGTGTTTAGTAAAGAGGCGACAAAGGTCATCTGGACGTGACCTCTTGTGGGATGTTGTCAGATCCTTGTAAAACGGAGTGGGAACAAGGATCTGTATTTTAATCAGATTGGACTTAGATTAAAATTAGATTAGAGCTGCTATCTAAGTTTGTGACGGTACACATTGTACTTGGAGATAATAAATTAAAGTTACATTACAGATATATAAGTGTAGCTGATTTGTTTCTGAATGCATGATACATGTATAGCTATTAAATAACATGAATGTCAAAGCACCGACAAAACTTGCGATCTTTACAGTGTAATGCTGTGGTCAAAGTCATACATGTACTTTCAGATTTTCATCATTACGCGAACTCACTGCAAACACGGTATACATGCAGTGCCTGTATCAGTACCTGACTATCAAGTCACTCACCTTGAACAAATCTCAGATGTGACAGACCAGAGTCATATATGGCCACTACAGATAATTGACACAAGTAATTCCTATATCGAAGATTTCGGAGGTTTCCGAGATGTTACGACTCCACGCTTGCGATTGATAAATAAAAGTGTGGATCATTATAGCTTTTTAGAAAGGGAAATATATAGGGAATGGATGGAAGCTGTTCGTTTTTCTCTAGAATGAACGGAAGGTAAGTTTTTCGGACCGTTTTAAAACGTGATCGAGGTATTTTCTGCCACTAAGTTGCATACCTTCTCTTTTTCAGTGTCTGATAGTCGATTTTTTGTGAAATTTAACCGTTTGACGTATCAAGCTGAAATTTGGCAATTATTTTCATTATGGTTTTAGATGATTATAATAACATATAAAAAATGAAAATTGGAAAATTTAGTTTATATATATATATATTTTTTTTTTTCAAATTTCGCTATATTCTATATATTACATATATAGATGGTTATTATCCTGGCCACATGTGCCTGTGTGCTCAATAAACACAAATAACGGTACCAGAACATAATATCACAGATGAAATTATTGAAAAGTTTCAACGTGAAATTGTTTTGTGTCTAATAAAGCAGGGACGTATATGTGTCTCACATGTATGTCCCTGAATAAAGTCATCGAGATTATCATTAAAAGTTATAAAGTTTTGTAAGCATCTAAAACCTTATTGGAATAACAATTTGTCCGTAATTCATAGAGAAATGAGACATAAGCGGGTCAGATGGATTATGAGTCTAGGCCTAGAAGTAAACAAAATCAGAGTTATAAGGAATATAAAAAGTCAAAATCGGAATTCAGACAAGCTCTAAGACTAGCATTTATTAACTATATGTCTGAACATTTTGAAGAAATAGAGCGACCATGTGAGGTAGATCAGAAACTGATCTGGCAACTTTTTTTAATAACAAAAAGATGAAATCAAAGAGTGGACAGTCGGAATTGAAATGACAATAAAATGCTCAGAAATCCGAAAGATATCATAGAAGTATGGGCAAAGCATTTTGAAAATATTTTCAAAGAATCTGCTGATGATATGTTCGATGACGAATTTAAAAATGATATTTTGAAAAAGATTAGTGACATTGAAAATAATATAAGTAGAGAGAAAGATGTATTTTTAGAGAAAGTCTTTTCGGAGGAAGAAGTGAGGATAATATGTTACTTAAATCCGGAAAAGCAGAAGGATGGGATATTATTGTCTATGAACATCTGACGTACGGTAGTACTGTATTTTAATCAGATTGGACTTAGATTAAAATTAGATTAGAGCTGTTATCTAAGTTTGTGACGGTACACATTGCACTTAGAGATAATAAATTAAAGTTACATTACATATATACAAGTGTAGCTGATTTGTTTCTGAACGCATGAAACATGTATAGCTATAAAATAACATGAATGTCAAAGCACCGACAAAACCTGAGATCTTTACAGTGTAATGCTGTGGTCAAAGTCATACATGTTCTTTCAGATTTTCATCATTACGCGGACTCACTGCAAACACGGTATACATGCAGTGCCTGTATCAGTACCTGACTATCAAGTCACTCACCTTGAACAAATCTCAGATGTGACAGACCAGAGTCATTCATGGCCACTACAGATAATTGACACAAGTAATTCCTATATCGAAGATTTCGGAGGTTTCCGAGATGTTACGACTCCGCGCTTGCGATTGATAAATAAAAGTGTGGATCATTATAGCTTTTTAGAAAGGTAATTATATAGGGAATAGATGGAAGCTGTTCGTTTTTCTCTAGAATGAACGGAAAGTAAGTTTTTCGGACCGTTTTGTAACGTGATCGAGGTATTTTCTGCCACTGAGTTGCATACCTTCTCTTTTTCAGTGTCTGATAGTCGATTTTTTGTGAAATTTAACCGTTTGACGTATCAAGCTGAAATTTGGCAATTATTTTCATTATGGTTTTAGATGATTATAATATCATATAAAAAATGAAAATTGGAAAATTTAGTTTATATATATCTATTTTTTTCAAGTTTCGCTATATTCTATATATTACATATATAGATGGTTATTATCCTGGCCACATGTGCCTGTGTGCTCAATAAACACAAATAACGGTACCAGAACATAATATCACAGATGAAATTATTGAAAAGTTTCAACGTGAAATTGTTTTGTGTCTAATAAAGTCATCGAGATTATCATTAAAAGTTATAAAGTTTTGTAAGCATCTAAAACCTTCTTGGAACAACAAGTTGTCAGTGATCCATAGAGAAATGAGACATATGCGGGCCAGGTGGATTATGAGTCTAGGCCTAGAAGTGAAGAAAATCAGAGTTGTAAGGAATATAAAAAGTCAAAATCGGAATTCAGACAAGCTCCAAAACTAGCATTTAATACCTATAATGTCTGAACAGCTTGAAGAAATAGAGCGATCATGTGAGGTAGATCAGAAACTGATGTGACAACTTTTTAATAACAAAAAGATGAAATCAAAGAGTGGACAGTCGGAATTGAAATGACAATTAAATACTCAGAGATCCGAAAGATATCATCGAAGTATGGACAAAGCATTTTGAAAATATTTTCAAAGAATCTTCTGATGATATGTTCGATGACGAATTTAAAAATGATATTTTGAAAAAAGATCAGTGACATTAAAAATGATACAAGTAGAGAGAAAGATGTATTCACGGTGGGGAATCACGTGGTCTGCAGTTAGTGAGTTACACGAATATAAAATGGCCGCCGCCACTATTGAAAGTGAAAATAGAGATAAGACACTGAAACATAAGCATTTCATAGTGACGAGCATATAACATACTGAATTCTGGATATATCGATACCCTAATTTGTGCTGCAACGGTCCGTAGTTTTCTGTAACATTCCGACCAAAGTTTTGAATCGAAGCGATTCTCCTCGAACGAGGGGTGGTGGTTTACACGAACATTTACTATTTCGTACGTTCTCTTCGTCTAGACAAGAACCTGGGCTACAAAACTGATCGATGCAGAAAGCGACGGTCTAAAGTCGATTGTACATCGAACCTTTCTGTTGAAAAATATTGTTTTCAGTGTCAATTCTTTAGTTTTGTTAAGTGATGAGTAAACACGAACTAAATTGCGGTGATGAGTAAACACGAACTGCTGAAGAAAGTTTTGGTATCGGATATTAAGCGAGCAAAAAATAAGCATGTTTGAACTGCCATAATATTTTGGTGGTACTTTATTGTAAGTTCGACATGAGAGCAAAAACCCATTTGTCTTTTATGTCAAAGAGACATTTTGATCATATAATAAATGTCCCTGATATGTGACGGTAATTTGCATGATTGTTTTTTTTTTATTTTTATTTTCATGTAGCCTATTTGAGCAATGTTTGTTGTTTTCCAGTCATATATGATATATCTTGGCTTTAATCATTTAGTAAATTTCCCCACCAAGGGTAACAATACTCTGGATTTCTTCTTAAAATCATCCCTTCATTGGTAAAAACAAATGAAAGGTAATCCGAGGTGTATCAGACCATAATAAATATTATTTTTATTGACAGTGAAATATCAAATCCTCCCATAAACTTTAAGGCGTACCATACTTCTATGGGATAAAGCGAACATACCTCAAATAAGAGATGACGTTGAATGGAAATTTACACCTTTTCGGAACATGAATATGAATGTTGACAAAGCTTGCTCATCCTTTAAAGATGTGATAAATTGTGCAATTAAAAATCATGTGCCACTATCACGTCCAAATTCACAAACCTTTTGGCTAACAACAATATAAACAAACTTGCAAGGCAGAAAAGAAGAGCATACAATAGGGCTAAAAGACCTCAGAGGCCACAGGACTGGGAAATACATACACACCTAAAATCTGAAATGGAATAAGGTACACGCAGAGCATACATGCATGACATCATAAACCTGTACAGAAAAACTTATTAAAAATAAAAGGATGGACTCATTTAGCAAACCACATATAAGGAATCCAACAATGGCCCATACTATTCATACCATGAATGTAAAGCACACTTACCAAAACAATTTTAGTCTGTTTTCACCAGTGACGATCTTTCGAATACCAGGTTTACCAACTTAAGGCCCATCTCAATTTCAAGAAATGCCTTCTATCAGTATAAGTGAGCCAGGTGTACACAAGCTCCTTCAGAATCTTCAATTACATAAAGCAACTAGTTAGGTATCTGAAATCAAACCAGCACTATCTGTCTTTTTCAAACATCCTTAGACTCCGGCACCGTACCAAGTGACTGGCTTGAAGCACTAATAGTACCATTCTTCAAAAAAGGTTTCAACTATTGACGATATTGCTAGAAACCTTGATAAAACAAATAAGTTGATATTACTTTATTAGATTTCATCAAAGCTTTTGATAAGGTTCTTTACTCTAGACTATCAAGTAAGCTGACATTCTTTGGTATCAATCTACAGAAATTGTCCGTTGGTTTTCTTCTTTCCTAAGAAACAGAAATCAGAAGGTAGTGTAAACGGAACCTGCTTTGACAGTGCCCCTGTCCGCTCTGGGTACCCAAGGGGACAGTTGTTGCCCCCCTCCTCTGACAGTGACCATGTTCTTTCTGGGGTACACCAGGGGACAGTTGTTGGCCCCCTCCTCTTTTGAAATACCTCAATGATATCGTAGACTCTGTTTCCTGTAATATTAAGGTCTTCGAAGACGACTGTCTACTTTATAGTGAATATCTTCATTGAATGACTGTTACCAATTGGATCAAGAAGAATTGAAAATTCCTGAGACCTGCGAGTGGAAATGGCAAATGAAATTCAATGAAAAACAGTTTCGTCATTAATATTTCCAGGAGGACAAAACCAATAAAACATCCATATTCATTACACAGGTATCTTCTGGAGTAGATTGTGGTAATTTAAATTAGAACAACTACACACCAAACATCACAAACGAAGCATACAAGACATTAGGCTTCATTAGGCGCAACATGTCATCATGCACCAGAAAATTAAAAACATACACCACACTTATAAGACTATCCCTGGAATACTTAGCCCCATGCTTGTATACCATATCCTATCAATTGAAAACATTCAAAGATGCGATACCCGTACAACAAATGCAAATCTAGAGAGTCTAGCTGTGTTACCAACAAGATAACCTATCTTAGCTGGGAACCCCTAGCCCATCGAAGAACAAAAGCTAGACTTATCATGTTGTATAAAAACTATTCTACTCATAAGCTGTGTTACCAACAAGATAACCTATCTTAGCTGGGAACCCCTAGCCCATCGAAGAACAAAAGCTAGACTTCTCATGTTGTATAAAAACTATTCTACTCATAAGCATGTGGCTATCTTTCCAACTTCACATATAACATCAGGTGATAGGAGAACAAGAGGTGCCCGCCCGTAAATTCAACCAAAAAACCATCAACAAAACACAATACAAGTATCTTTTTGGTCTGCCATGGCTTGTCACAACCTTCTAAAATTACCCAATGATTTTATCTCATATAGAAACTAAAAAAAATGTGTTTTAAGTTTAGTATATGCCACCTCAAAGTCTGGCCCTAAATTTGGAAGGATGATAACGGTACTGCATCCATATCTAGTGATTTGTTGAATAAGAGAGGTTTGTGATATTTCCGGAGCTAACTCACGGGATACCTTTGGTTTGACCATACTATGATCAGGTCCTGCAGCCTTACATACATATTGTATCATGGTGATATTCTATCAACATTTGTACTAGCTCTCGTGCGCCCATTTGTTACTGACAGTGGTGTTAGAATATCCATCTTACGCTTGTAAAGTGATAGAGTGCTGGCTTTCCGGGATGTTTCCAAAACCGTACACGTTATGCGACAAGTGGCTTATACTGATCGCCTTTTTGACTCAACAGACAAATGGTTTTTGCTCTCATGTCGAACTTACAATAATAAAGTACCACCAAAATATTATGGCAGTTCAAACATTCTTATTTTTGCTCGCTTAATATCCGATACCAAAACTTTCTTCAGCAGTTCGTGTTTACTCATCACCGCAATTTAGTTCGTGTTTACTCATCACTTAACAAAACTAAAGAATTGACACTGAAAACAATATTTTTCAACAGAAAGGTTCGATGTACAATCGACCTTAGACCGTCGCTTTCTGCATCGATCAGTTTTGTAGCCCAGGTTCTTGTCTAGACGAAGAAAACGTACAAAATAGTTAATGTTCGTGTAAACCCCCACCCCTCGTTCGAGGAGAATCGCTTCGATTCAAAACTTTGGTCAGAATGTTACAGAAAACTACGGACCGTTGCAGCACAGATGAGGGATCGATATATCCAGAATTCAGTATGTTATATGCTCGTCACTATGAAATGCTTATGTAACGAGTATTTTCCGTGTCTTACCTCTATTTTCATTTTCAACACTGGCGGCGGCCATTTTATATTCGTGTTACTCACCAACTGCAGACCACGTGATTCCCCACCGTGTGTATTTTTAGAGAAAATCTTTACGGAGGAAGAAGTGAGGATAATATGTTGTAAACTTAAATCCGGAAAAGCAGGAGGATGGGATATTATTGTTTATGAACATCTGACGAACGGTAGTAGTAGACTTTATGATATGCTTGCTAAATTATTTAACCTTATTGTTGCCCATGAGTTTATACCCCCTGACTGGAAAAGAGCACAACATTTTCATTATATAAAGGTAATAATAAACCCAAAGAAGATCCGAATAGCTTCAGAGGTGTAACCTTACTTCCACTTATTTTTAAAGTATTCGAAATGATTGTTGATGATAGAATCAGTCCTAGGTTGCATGAGAACCTGGTCTTCTTCTCTTGTGCTTTTACGAGAGTCTCCATGTAAATCTTTCCTTTGTTCCTATTTTGCACCTTGTTTAATCGATTTTGAGTTCGGATTATGGTTTTGTTGAAGCTTTGGTATTCTCTGATTTTTTTCTTTAAATCAAAGACATGAGTTATCTTGAAAGGTATGTACACTGGTGTGAAAAGTTGTATTATTGCTAATAACCTTATATCGAGATGGGTTAATGTCCAAAGGGGTATCTTAAAAGGGAGTGCGTTGTCAGCAAAAATGAGCTTAGTTTTTATCAGCGATCTTCTGAATCAGGTAGAAAAGAGTGGCAAAGATTGCTCTATTATGGGAACAACTGTTAATGTTTCTACTCAAGCTGATGCTATCACATTGGTTGCTAATAGAATCAGCGATATTAGAAGTATGCTTGATATATGTGAGAACTATAGCAAAAAATGGAGATTTGTATTTTCTGCTACTAAGACTAAAATAATGAAATTTCATAATTCAAAAAGAAAACCATTAGTTAACGATACTTTGTATCTCTACAATCTCTACAGATAAAAAGTGGTATTATGAGACTCATACGGAATGGTATACATCCAAGAGCTTTAAACCCATTCACGTCAGGTAAATTAATTAAACGCACTGTATATGCTTCGGCGCTGTATGGTTGTGAGCTTTAGTATTTGCCACGTACAGAAATTCTTATGTTAGAAAGAGCTCCCAAGTTTGTTAGGAAATCTATGCAAAGGTTTTGGAAAAAGAATCCGTACCGATATGTGCTGTAGTCTGATAGGATGGTCACCCATAGAGAGTATTATTGATGTCAAGAAATTACTGTTTTTCGAAAGGCTATGTAGAATGGACAGGAATACGTTGTCATTTAAGATATTTTTCGGAACATCTGGTCTTATTCTCTTGTGCTTTTACGAGAGTCTCCATGTAAATCTTTCCTTTGTTCCTATTTTGCCCCTAGTTTAATCGATTTTGAGTTCGGATTATGGTTTTGTTGACGCTTTGGTATTCTCTGATTTTTCTTTTGAATAGATGTAGCAGTTATGTTGAGAGATATATATTGTTCGAATACAATTCACAGTGTTTGTCCAGATTTGTTACGGATAATTCAAAAGTATTGTCTGTACAAATATGTGCAAGAATATATAAATGATTGTAATTTTCCTTGTAAGAAAAACTGGAAAACTATATTGAAAATTTTTGTTTTAACTAAACAAGAAAACGATTCTAGAGAATGTATTTCAAATGACCATGAGTTTAACATATTAAAACATATTCACAATAAGTTACAACCGCACTGTTTCTGGTTGTTATCTAAGAACTATACAGGGATAAGATACATTTCATAATGAACCGTATTGTAACAGTAAGATATAATAGAACTGTTCGTCTTTGTCACAAATGTGGTGAGCTCTACCAAGACCAGACTGAACATGTTATATTTCGATGTGATTATACAAGTTCTGTCAGAGATAAGCTATGGAAGGATAAAGCAAACACACATGATCTGACATTTAGTCAGTATATACACTCACTATCAGAAAATGAAATTGTGTATCGTCTTCATGGGTGCGATATTAATTTCAATTTGTAAATTAACGAATTGGAATAATTTCGGATTATATCTGTACTTAATATATATAAGAAGTTGAAAATCTATAGCACCTTATCCAAAGGTACTTTGGACGTACGTATTTTATACAATATAACCTGAAACAATTTAACATTGCGGGAATAGGCAAAATTAAATTATACTATTTTAGCTATTTTCGCGCTAAAATCATCATGCTAAATCGTGGTTGAGGCAATCATCGTTCCTGTCATAGGGAGTGCGCCACTCATCATTACGATAACATATTTATATTCGGTTTTGTCATAACATTGCAGTGAACTTTATCAAAATGGCTATAAAGTTGCTTGATATATGTATATATATATATAAAATTTAATTTTGCCTATTCCAGCAATGTTAAACTTTTTCAGGTTATATCGTATAACTTCAAAAATCAGAAAACGCAAAAACTCATTACGTCATATACCGCCATTTTTGGCGCGGTATTTTGTAATCAAACTTATGATTGGTTGAGTTGTTTTGCGGTGAAATTTATGCACATGTTTGTGTATTTTGCAAAACCATTCATGTTTTGTTATTATAAATACGCAATCATTGTATAAGACTTATGTCTTATATATGTATCTTTAAAAATGAAATTATAAGGAAAACTGTGTGCACTTTTTTGCATAAACCGTTTCGCGGATTTATGCAAAGTGCACACATTTTTTCGGTATATACCGTATAACTCTAAAACAATTGTGGTCATTCCTTAAATATATCCATTGTACTTTATTTATGCCTACGCTAATATAATGATTAAGGAAATCATTCAATGTGTTAAATGCACATTCCTTACCTAATGTTACATAATCTATATGAATTGGTGTGGCATGAATGTATCTATTTATTGTTCATTTTTGCTTTGTCTTTATGTACATTAAATGCATTGTAATTCTCACTTGGAGGAAATAAAAGCAATAATAATAATAATGATAATAATACATTTATAGTTATCCATTGAGACAGTGTGGTAGATCGTTATGGATGACTAATACGCCTGTATACAGCGAGTCCATTCGAACTCTTTTCAGTAAGGGAGAATGTCCGAGTAACTGTCCATTCCTTAAAAAATGGAGCCGAGACCCCGAACGGGCCAAGGCCCATTCATTTTAAGGAATGGACAGTTAAAAGGATATGCACCCGCTTTAAATATACCCCAATTGTTCCTCATTTTAACATGCGTATCACTATAGCATACACCGGTACAGGTGAGTTCAAATTAGGAATGGAGTCTTTGTGATGTACATGTATAGGTCATAGGCCAAGCACATGCAAAATGTGTTAAACACAACAGGACACATACTTCAAGCGAGGATGACAGTTTATGTCTTACACATAGGCCTAGTTCAGGATATTTCATCACTTGAAAGTGAAAACAAGGAAAATACTCCCTGGAAGCAGCCTGTTTATATTCATTTTCTGATATTAGTGAAGAAGATGAGATGTTATTGACATACGAAAAAACAGAGAAGAAACTAAGTGGACGCAAAAAAGCAACACGATTTAGGATTCCAAAATCTGACACAGAAATATACAGTCTAAAGTCTAAAGGGTGAGTAAATTATTGTTTATCAACTGTAATTAAGTCAGTAATGTGAAAAAATGTTGATTTTGTTTTGTCTTGCTCTATCTTTTGAAAGGTGAACGTTGATTTTTGTTTTTAAGATTTGCACCAAATACTATGGATAAAATCAAATGGGCAGTGAAAATCTTCAAAGAGTGGCAGGCTAACAGAAATGAAGTGATCTGACACAATTAACGTTAGTCCAATACTGGTTGGACTTGAGAATATGACACGTGATGAACTAAATTACTCCATTTCGCGCTTCATTTGTGAAGCAAGGTAAGTTGACGGGTCCGACAATCCAGCTGATACTACTTACACGATTGTTTTATGTCTTCAACTGTACTTGGATACATTGGATTAAAGTTACAAATTTCTTAGTGACACTTCTTTCAGTCCAATAAAAACACTCTGGATAATACTATGAAACAAAAGGCTCAACAACAAATTGGAGGAGGATATCATGTGGTCGAAGGATGTCCTTGGTTCGGATACTCCTGAGAAGTAAGTCACAACCTTTGTATATTTGCTGGGATTGAACTTCGCTCTGTGTGGTGGACAGGAACACCGAAATTTACGGAGGGGAATATCTTCACAGTTCAGTGTTGGTGAAAACGAACATGGGAAATTTTTGAAATATACAGAGGATACAAAAACCGTCTGCATCAATATGGTATGCTAATCAGCCTCTCGACAGGCACAAACTAGCAGATGTTGTTTCTTGTTTGTGCAAGGAAGCTGGACTTCCAAGACACCGAACAAACCACTTTCTACGTGCATCAGCAGCAACACGTCTGTATCATGCCGGAGTCGACGAACAATTTTTTCGGAGGTAACGGGTCACCGATCAACAACCATCAGAAGCTATAAAAGGACAACTGTCGCGCGAAAACGGTCTGCGAGTTCATTTGTTCAAGGACATTCAGAAAGTAGCAACAGAGTTAAAAGAAATTGACTACATTCCGAAAGGCAGTAAAGATAGGCACATTGAAGTGACCGTGAATGTCAATGTTAACTAAAACCACAAAAATATTAATTGTATTACAGTCAAACCTCGATTAATCGAACTTCGATGATTCGAATTTCTCGATGTGTCGAACTTTTGGCAAAGTCCGATTTTTTTTATTATATAATATTACTTATATACTATTCATGAATCGAAATTTTCGCTGTATCGAAGTTTTAATCCGACCCGTTCGTTATGAAAACATTGAAAATTACAACTGATATTTCGAAGTGAAAATTTTACCTGAACGTGCACAATAAAATGTCCCGCGGTCATTTTCACACCCTCATGGACGCGGAAGTCGAAATCCGGTGAACAGTAGCTAGGTGGCACCCAAGCTGCGATAACGTAGCTCTTCACGACGAGACGATTTTTTTATATTGCGTCGTTAGAGCTACGAAGCGGTCCCATATCTTGTAGTGGAGCAAAATCAAAATTGTTCAATTCGTAAGATTTCATTTAATTACCACCTCATGTGAGCATAATGTTGTCAAAATTGAGGATTACCATGGTCAAATATTTTTCACAAAATTAGCAGAACCAGTTCACGTGTGATATTATCTCAAATCTCGTTTTTATCTATCGCCTGCATGGCCAAATATGGAATTACTACGGCTTACTACAACTTCCTTATAGCGCGCCCATTCACAAATTAAAGACATGTGAAAAATTCAAGTTTGGTGCCATAAGTGTTGTATCCAACATTATACGATTAACTTGGCACATTTGATACATGCGTATCTGATGTCCAAATGAGTACCATCACTGGATTATAGCAAACTATCATATCATATAATCAGATCATGCAATTTCCATCGTATCGTTCATCTCAATAACAGGTATCCTGTGAAATTCCGATTTTTGAGTGGTTGTCTGTAAAACTACATGACTTTTACCCATATATTGTTTTTTTATATAATTTATCGAGTGCTTTGAACTTTGTGAACTCTATATTCTTTGTATGAACTTGACCTTATCCGGAAAATTTTGTCACGCTCTGGCAGTTATTCGACTTACCTTTTGATGACACTACCTGTGATCTCGCTATATTTACCTGTACACTCACATGCAGGATTCCTTCGGCTATCTATAGCACAATTTCCATTCATGCATTCATGTATGCGGTATATACGTTTTCTATGGAACATGAACAGTGCCATATAGGATGTTTTGTATGGCGGCATCGCAAGTACCTGGTACTGTTGAATCTGATACGTTTCCTCTTTCCACTAGCCCAGCGGTGCCAGATCAGCTGATTGTGGAATTTATGAACAGAATCGAGGCCCGTCTAAAATCTATTGAGACTCATGTTAATAAAATTGATGACATCCAGGCATCCTTACTATCTCTTTCTGCGAGAGTGAGATAAGTGGAGGACAATATCAACGTGGTTGCTTAAACTACAAGCGCACTACTTAGCACACAGGCCATTAGTGACATGTTTGATAAAGTGAAGTCTTTTTCCATTCGTAACGAATCTGATACTCAGCGAGTGCAGTCTGAATGTGCGGCCAGTAGTGCCAAACATACGGATGATATGGGCAAGGTTTGCAAGGACAATGACGATCTGAGAGCCGCAATAACCGATCTCCAATGTAGGTCGATGAAGTGCAATTTGGTTTTTCTCCGGCCTGCATGAGAATAGGGGTGAGGTAACAGAGGACCTGCTGAGGAGGTTCGTATCCGTGGAGTTGGGTGTCACCGACACTTTGGAGTCTGGTAACGTAAATCGTTTCGGGAAGCACAGAGACAACAAACCCCGCCCAATCGTTGCGCGTTTCTTATACCAACATCAACATGACATGGTTAAAAGCTTGGCCTTTAAACTTAAGGGCACACCTTTTGGAATCAACAAGCAATTCTCGGCAGTGATTGAGGATGCCCGTAAGAAGTTAAACCCCATAATGAAGGAAAAACGAAAGCTAGGATATAAAGTCAAATTAGTGCGCGACAAAAATTACGTTGATGGTGTACTATACACCGGCGAAACAACATCGTTTGCTGACGCTGTTACACCTCGTACCGGTGGTAACCCAGCAAAGAGGCCTTGCAGTCTTCAACAACAGGGGCTTGTGCACCTACTCTCGATCGTGGAGCTGCCTCGTTCCCACCGTTCCTCGCTGCGACCAGTCTGTTTTCGGTCCGATGTTGACTAGACATCTGTGAAGTCAGTTAACGGATAGGGGATAGCGGAGGACATTTCTAAACTAAGTATTTGTACTTGGAACGTTCAGAGAAGTTTAAGTGGTAAGCTTGGTGATGATGAATTTCGCGATATCTTTAACATGTATGATATAGTGTGTCTAACTGAATGTTGGTTAGACAGTGTCGATAGTTTCGCTGTGAATGGAATTGAATGTTTCCCGCCATTTCAGTGAATCTAACTGTAAAGACGGAGTTGTAGTCTGTTTATTAAAGTCATGGCTTAAGGCTTACATTAGCGTAGAAGCTGATAGTATTGTCTGGATTAGGATTCAGGGTAAGCTCTTTTTAGATGGCAAAGATGTGTTTTTTTTTTGCATTAGCTTTCCTACCTCCTGAGAGGTCTACCTTTCATGAAGTATATGACGAGGACATTTTTGATCTGCTTGAAAATGGTATTGGGAAATTCAGTCATTGGGTCATGTCTTCATAATGGGTGACTTAAACAGTAGAACTGGTATCATTACCCATGATGTTCTTCATGAAAGTATACCCCGTGTTATCGATCATGATGTTCCCAACGAGAGTGAACAAAGCAATACGATTCGTAAGTCACAAGACTCTCATAAATATCTGCTTATGTTTTCTTTAGTTTTGTTTGAATATATGTATATAATGTTGTGTATAGTGTGTCGCCACCCAAGTAAAAGTTTATTCCTTTATAAGATGTCTTCCATGCTCATCATGTGCCCCATAGTGTCTTACCACCTAGACACTGGTTGATAACCCGTGTACAGCGTGTAATTAAACTGTGGGCACAGGACGTGCATGAAAGTAACACTTATAAAATATCCTAATTCTATTCTGATATACTACACGTTTATATCCTTATTACCGTTGAGAAAAATCGGTCTTTTCATTTTATTTTAATTATTCTCTTATTGATCTGTAATGATATTGAATTAAATCCCGGATCTCTGTGCAATCTTTAAATTTCTCATCTTAATATTAGATCAATTAGAAACAACTTAGATATTTTAGATAACGAACTCTCAGAAAATGATATAATGTGTCTTACATAACCACATCTTAGCCCAGTAATTTTTGATAATGATATTATTTTAGACAGTTTTTCTCATGATTTTTATCGTAGGGATAGACAATCAGGATTTGGTGGCGGGTTAATTATATATACACAGAATACAGTTGTAAGTAAGCGTAGGAGATATTTGGAACATACTGATGCTGAAATTATTTGGTTTGAAGTAACACTTGATAACGATAAAGTACTCTTAGGTTGTATATATAGACCTGAATCTACCGTTGAATACTGGCGAAAATTAGATGATATGTTTGATAAAGTTTTAAATGATAATATTACTGATGTTATTATAACCGGTGATATGAATGTAGATATGTTAACCCTGCAGTCACACTCTCATCTAGGTCAACTACTAACAAATTATAACATAATCAGTTTACTTAAGGAACCTACTAGAATTACCCCAACATCTTCTACCTCTATTGATGTTATCCTTACTAATAACAACAACTTAATAAATAATCCAGCAGTTCTTAGCCCAATTTGCAGTGATCATTTTCTTATCAGCTTTGGATTATCATAACTCAGTTTATAAACAAACACCATATAGGAAAACAATTTTTGAATATGGTGATGCAGACATTGATATGATTAATAATTACATTATAGTAATATAGACTGGACTTCTTTTCCCAAAACAATGATGTTATTGAGTTCAATAATATTCTAGTCGAACCTATAAAAGAACAGATTGAACAATATGTACCCCATAGATCAGTCACAGTAAGACCAAATGATAAAACCTGGTTCACTGATACTACCAGGCTAAAATAAGACAAAGAAATCGTATCCATAAAAAAACAGTAAATTCTAATTCTCCATCTCACTCGGAAAAATATAGATCAGTCCGTAATGAAGTCATTGACTTTAACAAGGGTTACAAAAAAGCACTATCTCGTAAAACTCGAATCTTTTTTGAATAACAATAAATTGCCTACAGATAACTGGTGGAAACTTGGCCAAATCTTTGTTAAAATCTGATAACAAACTTACCTCTATTCCTCCTCTAAATGATAATGGCTGTTTACTTCAGCATCCATTTGATAAGGCTGAATGCCTGAAAACTTACTTTTCTTCTATATCAAATTCATCGAATGATCTTGTTCCACTTCCATTACCTCATGAATTTCTTTTCAAAATTGATAACATTATCGTCCATCAACAGGATATCAAAGATCAACTTTCTTCCTTGGATGAGAAAAAAACCGCTGGTCCTGAAGGAGTTGTCCCAAAATGTATAAAACTACTAACGCCTTCAATCCTTCTTCCTATTACCCTTCTTTGTAATAAAACAATGAAAACTGGCTCTATCCCATTGTCCTGGAAATCAGCAAACATCTTTGCAAAAGGGTGATGAAAATGAAGTTTCAAACTATCGTCCTAATTCAGTTACCTCGTGCTTTAGTAAAAAAAAAATAGAAAAAGTAATTTTCAAATACTAATATAACTATTTGCGTGAATGTGAAAATATTTCTAAGAACCAGTCAGGCTTTATCCCGGGAGATTCAACTGTAAATCAACTTCTTTCGATATACCATACTATGATGTATTCTCTAGATAAAGGACAAGAAGTTCGTTCTGTATTTTTAACATAAGCAAAGCCTTCGATAGAGTGTGGCATGAAGGGTTATTATATAAACTCGAATCATATGGTATTAAAGGAAAATTATTAGGATGGTTACAAATTATTTGTCTGATAGAAACCAGCGTGTTTTAACTCAGGGGATCTTTTCAACTTTTAAATCAGTATAAGCTGGAATCGCACAGGGTTCAGTGTTAGGTAGCTGTGTACGGTAGATCTAGAGATTAATGGGAAAAAAGACCAATGCCTGAGAATTGTCAACACCGAGATTTAACCGTACACTGCATAGATGTAAATGTATACATTTTTGTAAATTGTATATCATTTCCAATTCAAAAAAAGGACTATAAAGTGTATACACTGATGTATCCTATGTATGGCACTTGTGTGAAAACCATGGTTACCACATCAAAAATTACCGAAAAATGCAAAATATCACTGTTTTTGACACAAAATTTGACCATGCAGATAGGAATTTTTTTCTTAAGTTCTATCTAAAATTAAAGCTTACTAACTTGGTTGCAGAATTATATCTGTCCCAGCATAGGTCGTACGCTTAGATTTTCCGCTATTTTCCCTCATGTGCTGTTGTCGAAATTTCACTTCCTGTAAAGCTAGCTTTTCCTGTGTAGACACCCATTTCGGAAGGGTCAAAATTTTAATCTCTAACCAAAAAATTTTTTTCTCTTTTTACAAATGTGAAGTCAACAAAGTCCACTTTATCATACTTAAGCCAATTTTACTCCTTATTTTTTTTTAGATTTTCATAGGCATGCTATTATAGGGGTTATTCATTGTACAAAAATATCACCCATGGCCACAAAAGCCTTCTGTACACTGCTACCTTAGGCCCCTTTTTATTTTTACTATATATAAATCATACATCAGATAATGTATCTAGTTACGTGAAATTGTTCGCTGATGATACCTGGTTAAGCGAAATTATTGATAATAACCAAATTGAAATAGCCAATAAAATATCTGAAAAGCTGTCAAACAGAAGAACTTGGGGTAATAAATGGGATATAAGATTTAACCCTACAAAAACTGTATCAATGGTATTCAGTAGGAAAAGAGATGTCATTCATCATGATTTATACTTTAACAATACCCAAGTGCAATCCCCTTCTATTCATAAACACCTTGGGGTTATATTTTCTGTAGATGGTAAATGGATTCAAGCTATTATAGTAGCTATTTCCCTAGTTTAATTCTTTTGCCTTAAATTTCGATCTATCTAATGTAAATTCCCTTGCTCAATTCAAACCTCTTTTATCTAAAAATAATGAAAATTTCCCAGATACAACAGAAACCTTTGTAAAAGATGGCACTCGAAAAATATACATGATTATATGTCAGCTTAGAAATGAAGCAAGTAATTTGAACTCTGACCTATTTCTTGATCATTTGAGAGATTCCCGATATGTTCTTGCAACCTCGGTGCTGAAACAGCAGAATACTATTTTTTAGTATGTCCATTATTCAACAATTTACGAATTATACTTAGCACTCGGCTTATAAATAGAGGATCTGTCTTGAGTTTCTCTTCATATTAAATTTATGTTACGAGTTTTGAATTTTCCATTTTTGCGAGCCTCTGGCGATTTATTATTCTACTAGCAAGTTGTACGCTTCGGAGTAAAAAGAAGTAGACCGTTCCCGAGCGTATTAATACATTTCATAAGGAACCAGCCAATCAGCGTGTGTAATATAGAAAATGTATGTAATGGCTTTATTACAACGCATATAACGGTAGTCATATGATGAACGCAATCTAATTAAAATCATATCTTGATCTCCGCGCCGTTCCGTAAACTCCTCTCTGCTGCGTTAAGATCTGAGATAATCCCATAGGGGGTCATGTCCCGATGACCTTTCGCATTAGCCAATCAAATCACTACTGGCAGAATCTTGACAGTGAAATTGTGAGGCGACAAAGCTTGCATAAACGCATGTGTCCGTTAAGTCATTTCGTCACCAAAAATTTTTAAGCGAAATAATTTGAGGAAATGGCTTGCTGCAAGATGACAGGTCATTTGAAAATTATTGAAAATAATTTTAGTGTTTAGTAAAGAGGCGACAAAGGTCATCTGGACGTGACCTCTTATGGGATGTTGTCAGATCCTTGTAAAACGGAGTGGGAACAAGGATCTGTATTTTAATCAAATTGATGATAAACACAAATATCAACCATGATCATTTTAACATCAGCACATTGTTACATGGATGTCATGATTGTGATGAGGAAACAAATTCATTTTTATTAAAAGGATGACGTAACACACAAATATGCTGCACCTCTTTAATTTAGTAATTGATACAGTATGCCAATAAAATGAATTAAACTGCATCAGACAGCTGTTTCGTCCTCCTAGGACTCTTTAGTGATGCTAGGGGCCAAAAGGTAGGAATCCAAAATAATTTCTAAACGAATGTAGAAGCAGAAGGGTCAGGTGCGTAAAACCCCTTGCATATGTAAATGTAAATTGTAAATGTATATTAAAGATTTGAATAACGTACATAACTACCGGTAAGGGCTTGGAGATACGCTATACTCTTATTGTTTACTTATTGTTTATATCATTGATTGTAACACACCGAAGTTGTATGGAGAATGCTTATATAGGCTTTGCCTGATGCCTTATCCTTTTGCTTATTTGGCAATTAAATTTATTGAAATGAAATCGGGACATGACCCCCCCTATAGGATTTTCTCAGATCTTAACGCATCAGAGAGAAGTTTCCGGAACGGCGCGGAGATCAAGATATGATTTTAATCAGATTTAGGAAAGGGCAAACAAGACCAGGGGTATTATCTCAATGTTACTGTAAGAGCAATCTACCAACTAAACCAAACTATCAATTCTCAGATCTGGATACTAAAATAAATAAATGGAATCAAAAGGTGTCTTGAAGACAAAACAATTAGCAGAGAAGTTTGATATGTTCATATGAAGTATTATCGTTCATACCTTATAGGTATTTGTTTCTCAATTGTGTATTTCGTCGACAGGTTGTAATCATATATATTTTCATCTATCTACCTCGTGATTGATCTACTTCATCATATTGAAGATTGTGTCAATGTTAGGGTTATGGCTAGGATTTAATACACTGGAACTAAAAAAAAAAGAGTGAAAAACAGGACAAATCGAGTAGAGAGGAGAGACGGTTTTTGAAAGTATCTAAAGCTAGAAATGAGACCAGTTCTGGTGGGAGCTTGTTCCAGTCGGGGCTATTTCTTGGGGGGGGGGGTACGACAGCAATCGGTTACACCAAAAGATGTGATGGAGGAAAACTTGCCAGATACATCTGTGATGGATGAAGTGACATTCTCTCCTATGTTAGATGATCTCCTTCTCCAACGGGGAAAACAAGTTATTGGAAAGTATTTGGATGTATTCTCGAAGGGTGAACTTGATCTTGGGCACACTGGTGACTATTGCCACAGAATAGAGTTGGATGACGACAGGCCGTTTAAACAACGCCATCGCAGAATACCACCTGGAATGGTGCAGGAAGTAAAGGAGCACCTTCAACAGTTGTTGACTTGTGGAATCATAAGGAAATCACATTCCCCTTGGGCATCCGGGGTTGTGCTAGCCCGAAAGAAAGACGGAAAATTACGGATGTGCATAGATTATCGTCAACTTAACCAGCGAACCATCAAGGACTCTTATGCTTTACCTAGGATCGAGGAAATTTTGGACTCATTATCCGGTTCTGCCTTCTTTTCAGTTTTGGATATGAAAAGTGGTTACCACCAGGTGGACATCCAGGACGAACACAAGGAAAGGACTGCATTCACGGTAGGACCCCTGGGTTTTTATGAATATAATCGAATGCCCTTTGGCCTTGCCAATGCCCCTGCAACCTACCAGCGCCTGATGGAACAGTGTCTTGGGGAATTGCACATGGTTGACTGTTTCATCTATTTAGATGATCTCATCATCTTTTCTGCAACATATGAGGAACACTTGGAAAAATTGGAGCGTGTACTACAGCGTCTGCGTGAACATGGAATAAAATTGTCCCCAAAGAAGTGTTCATTTTTCCAACAACGTGTGAAGTACTTGGGATTCATAGTGACGGCACAGGGTATTGAGGCAGATCCAGAAAAAGTGGAAAAGATTGCCAACTGGACTACTCCAACAAGCCCAGAAGATGTTAGACGGTTTCTCGGTTTTGCCGGATATTACCGGAAATTCATCAAGGACTTCTCCAAGATTGCACGACCCTTGACCGACGTCATGCCAGCACCCAAGAAGGGCAGGAAAGGACATGCTAATCGGACCAGGGATTGGAGCTGGGGAACGGAACAGGAGGAGGCCTTCAACAAGCTGAAGCATATGCTTTCCTCACCACCCGTGCTTGCCTACCCAGATTATAAGAAGCCCTTTGAGTTGCACACCGACGCCAGCCACCAAGGACTTGGTGCAGTTCTATACCAGAGGCAGGAAAAAGACTTAAAGGTTATTGCCTATGCCAGCCGGGGTTTGTCAAAGTCAGAAAGGAACTACCCCGCCCACAAACTTGAGTTCCTCGCTATGAAGTGGGCCATCACTGAGAAATTCAAGGATTATTTGTACAATCACCGGTTCTCTGTGATAACCGACAACAACCCCCTAACCTATGTTTTGACTAGTGCCAAATTAGACGCAACCGGACATCGTTGGTTGGCTGCTTTATCAGCATATGACTTCACCATCAGTTATCGCCCTGGAAAGTCAAATGTACCAGCAGACTTATTGTCGCGACTTCCTACCAAGGAAGTAATGGAACGGATATCCATTGCACGGGACGCGGTGCAGGCAGTTTGTCAGCTATGTGTCGCTCAGCCTTTCATGGATAGCATTTGTTTGACTACTGTGGCTGCAGAGGAATCCTATGATGATTTTGATGACGTTAGCCATCAGGATGTGCGCATAGCTCAGCGTAAAGATCCCATCATTGGGCCATGTTTAAAGTATGTGTCAATGGGTGTGAAACCAAACAAAACTACAGTACCAGCATTTGCTTGGAATCCCCATCTGTACCGGCAGTATGACTCCCTTAAGGTAGTCAGAGGAGTACTGTACCGTGAGATAGAGATGGAAGGGGAGCGGAAACAACAGATAGTTATGCCACGGGACCTTGTACCTTTTGTGTTGAGGAGCCTTCACAACAATATGGGACATCTAGGAGTTAAAAGGACTTTGTCATTATGCCGGGATAGATTCTATTGGCCATCCATGACGTCAGATGTGGAGAAATGGATTGCTGGATGCTCACGATGCCTGAGGCGGAAATCAGCCACCAATGAACGTGCACCTTTGGTGTCTATATCTACGACCCAACCGCTCGAGTTGGTGTGCATGGACTTCCTCACCTTAGAGCCATCAAAGGGAAATTTTCAGCACATCCTTGTGATAACAGACCACTTCACCAGATATGCCGTAGCAGTGCCAACCCGAAATCAGACAGCCCGAACAACAGCAGAAGCTTTCTTCAATAACTTCGTTGTCCACTATGGGATGCCGAGAAGAGTGCATTCTGATCAGGGTGCTAATTTTCAAAGCCGTCTCATGAGGGATCTCTATGAGCTGACTGGAATTTCTAAATCAAAGACAACACCCTATCATCCTCAAGGAAATGGCCAATGTGAAAGGTTTAACCGGACACTCTTGAGCATGCTTGGGACATTGGATAATTCACAGAAAGCAGACTGGAAAACGCATGTTGCTCCTTTGGTGCACGCATACAATGCCACCAGGAATGATACAACCGGATTCTCGCCTTTCTTTCTGATGTACGGACGTGAGCCCAGACTTCCAGTTGATCTTGCATTTGGTATCGGGAAGGACGAGGAAGGGACTGCGTCATGTACCAAGTACATTGGATCGCTGAGAAAGAGACTACAAGATTCGTACGCTATTGCCCTCTCGAAGGCAACTCGGTCACAGGGGAAGCAGAAGACAGAATATGACCGACGTGTCCGTGGTTCTTGTGTTTCACCTGGAGACCGGGTGCTTGTCAAGATGGTGGCCTTCGAGGGGAAGCACAAACTGTCAGATAGATGGGAGGAAGATGTCTATACGGTGTTAAGTCAACCTAACCCAGGGATGCCTGTATTCGTGGTACAGAAGGAGACTGGGGAGGGTAGGAAGCGAACCTTACATCGTAACCTCCTGTTACCAATTGGATATTTAGAACCCGCCTCTGAACAGACAGTTGAAACAACGCCTAAGCCGACGTCAAGACCGACACCAAAACCCCCACCTAAGCCCGACCCTCCGCCTCCACAGAGCGAACCCGTGGATGACAGTTCGGAGGAAGGGAGCAGTAGTGATGAGGAGGGGGATGTTTGGGTGACGGTGCCTCGAGTTAGACGGATGGTCCCTGATGTTGCCACAGACATTAGGGATGACTCCGTAAACCATGAGTCGACCATGGTAGACGCCCTAGAGGATCCTCCTGATGGGGATGGAGGTGGACCACCTGCTGAGGAGGAGGAATCTAGCGAGGATGAGGTGGACAATGACACTGCTGTGTTGGTTCCAGAACAGAGCTCGCCTGTTCCGAGACGATCCGGAAGGACACGGAAGAAACCAGCACGGTTTAAGGATTACGTCATGATGACGACTAAGGTAGTTGAGCAACCATGGAAACAGAAAGCAGATTATTTGCAATCGTTAGCCCCTGATGGACTGCTCGTTCCCGGGGCTGAGAAGCTGTTGGCTGCTATTGTAGCGATTGTGACTGCATCTGAGTAGAATTTTACAATGTTATTACTGTGTTCATTACAATGTCTTAATAGATTCATAGTTAACTTACATTATTGTTTACTACATATGTCGAGGGCGACATCTTCTCTAACAGGGGGGTGTATGTGACACCCTGTTATATTTTATATTTCCTTGTTGTTATGTTTCGTCTCCGTATGCAGATTTAGGGCCTACCGATTTAGCCGCGTCATCCGTGTCGTCACGTGATCCGTACCTTCGTGTTGTCACGTGATTTGTACTTTCATTTTGTCTATAGTAAGGGGCGTGTCTGTTACGTGTACATGTTTGTGTGTATACCTGTGTTGTCACGTGTCCCCCATGTATTCCCTGGACTGCAGACAATGACTGAAAATCATGCGACATACTAATTCTTCCCCGCCTTATTGTCTTCTTGTTTATCCCTTCTCTGCCTTCCCTTCACTCCTATCTTGGGCGACGAAGGGACAGGACGTCCCATGCCAGCTAATAGTACATAGCCACGGCGACTTGCCAGACAGCTAGCTTATAGTATATTCCAAGCCATTACTTCTATATCTGTTAACCCCCAGCACCACATGCAGGGTAAGTGATAATGTAAAAGATAAATTATTATTACCAGAATTATTATGAGAAACCTTTTTACCAAAATTATAAAATATTAATGTAACCGTAACTTTTCACATCTTTTGCAATGTAGTCTGTATGTCAAGGCACAGGGTAAAAGTTATTTATTATATATAGTCCTAATATGAACCACATTTATATGAAAGGGATACCATTTTTAATATTTCTATGCTTTATATATATTTTTAACTTCGTTCTGTTCGTTTATCGTCAATAATGTAAATACGTAAATGTTAGGTGCGTTCGTTTCAAAATGTTGTCCATTGTATACGTCATATTGTCTACAACATGTTATTTGTATTTTAGGGGTTTTCTTCCCAACGTTCCTCTACTGGGAATAAATCATCAATTGCACCGACGTCTTGGCGTTTTTTTATTTGAGGCTAGAACCCGAAAACCACAGTAACATATCGTCATCGTCATCATTGTCGTCGTCGTAATCTTCATTGTCTTGTCGACATGGAATATTCTTGTAATCCAGTGTGTCTATGTCTGTTTCCCCTCGCTCTTCCCTCTTGCGCCGTCGTAGGTCGACAATCCTGACAGCAGCTGCTCGGTTGTCAGGGAGACGCCTACGCGAGTCCTCGTACGACTTGATAGCCAGTCTTGTGTTGCCAAATAGCTGGTGGCATATCCCGACCAGATTATGTAAAATTGCGTAGTGATGTGCTCCATAGACTTTATTGGTACGTACAGCCAGGAGGTCAACGAAGATTGTCATCGCCTTGTTAGTGTCTCCGAGTCTGTAGGTACACAACACCAGTAGGAAGACAGCATACGGAAGTGACGGGAGTTGAATTTCCGTCTCACTTGCTTGTACTTCAAGATCCAGTTCTTGTGGATAGAGTTTGTTGGTTTTTTTACTGATTCTATAATCAAGCATATATGAACGTTTGACTTTCTGTAGCAGTGTGTATCCTTTACAGCACATGCTATTCTTGTATTCGGTAATATCCTGATGTGGGTGAAACAACGCACTTTGTTGACAAGTGACCAATACACGTGTTGCCACTGAAGAAGCTTTGCTGTAAGAAGCGGTGTTGTAGTAGAATGTGGCCAGTGCTACCAGTCCTTCACAAACATCGGTTTCTGACGACATATGGAGAAACCGTTTGTTCCTTCTGATTTTTGTGTAAGCACATTTATTGGTTGAATGATGAGATGATATCGTGCCTACAGTGCTGTTACTAGAAGTGATTCTCAAACATTTGATGACGGAAAGCAGTACCATATCACAGAGTTTGTCACTAGGACATTCTAAGCACATCCTGTTTGCTAAGCTAAATGTTTCCATAACGCAATGGTATGCTATGGAAACACAATTCCTCCAGAAAATTTCATCCTGATATAATTCTTCGTTAACTAACTGCGTAATGGTTGCCAATGGATACATTGAACGACTTTCAATTACCGTTTGAGGTACAGACTGAAGACTTGGGCACTGAAACATAAACTTCCAACCAATACACTGGTATTTACTTAACACCTTGAGTAGTCTCCTCCTGTTTTCACCAGTTACGTTAGAGAGGAACATGTTGTGGGTAAGTACAAAATAATTAGGGCTGTACCCGGTTTGTACAAATTCCAGAAGTAAGTTGAAGCAGAACCAAAAACACTGAACAATGTTATGGTCCACCCACATGGATCGTGTGGAGTGTTCTATTGCATGGAAGACAATTGTCTTCATGAAATACGAACAGAGCAGGTCCTTAATAGATTCATCACGTTCAAGGCACTCTTTCAGAATAATTTTCAGTAAAGCATACGTTTTCAATTGTACGTGATTAAATGACCTTACGAGAAATTGTTCGGCGTTCGCAAAAGAAATCCGCCATTGCATTCCTTCAAGACTAGAATGTTTATCTCCGATCGCAGCAAAGTGGATTCCCTGACTCACGATATGGTTGACCAACTGTCTGGATGGCCAAACACAATGTTTGGTACGAGACCTGAAGTCACTTAAATTATCTGGCCAAGACCTACAATACAAACAGTATGCGGAATCAACTTCGTGTTGATTACAATTATAACAAACTGAAGTTGCGCACGGACCATGTAGGTATTGACCTGGTGCCAGTATCCCTGTACTGTAAACAACACTGGATAAATACTGCGAACCATCATTATATTCTACTATTGCATCCATTATATCTTTGTCGTAAACCGTTCCCACTTGATGAAGTTTCAGTAAAGTATAACCATGCCTACATCCTGTGGTGTCCATGACAAAAACAGTTTTACCGATATCCCTTTGTGGTATTTCCTCATTTGGTTGAATTACACTAGTTTTGTGCAATGATAGCATAATGTCAAGATCTGAGTTCTCAAAATCTAATCCCTCTCCCTTCGAACCAACTGCTCTAACTGTGAAATCCCGTCCTGTGAATGAAAGATCGCTTGCCAGATAGCGATACAGTCGTCTAATTTTGACTGTTTTCTCTGAACCTATACATTTGAGGCAGTCAAGATGATGCGACAAAAACCTTGACATTTTCTGTTTTGTCCTCCGCTCCATAGTTTGACCAGAAGTTGTGTGTTACGATGTCACCCTGAAAGTAAGAAATGCCATTCAAATTATTCTGTTTCAAGTAGGTATAATACTAGCAAGTTTGATCAAACTTCTAATAAGTTTGATCAAACATCTAACATATCTAATTTATGGAAAATTTGTTCAAGACGAACAGTGAATGATAGCAAAGGGGGTTGTGCATGGTGGCCCAAATTATATTCTAATTTTGTGTATGATATTACTGTAGACTACCACCAAATACGTGTAGTTTTAGACACTAAAATGGAAATCGGCAAACGCTATAAAATCAGCGCCACCTAACATGATTTTTGTGTCGCCTGAAAAGGCGACATATAGGGATAACTATGTCGGCGACGGCGGGTCTGCACCAACAGTTTCCGTGCGATAACTTGAGTTTCCTTGGGCCAATCAAACTCAAACTTCATACAGTGCTTCCTAAACAAAAGTGCTCGCTTGGGATTGCTTTTCAGGGTCGATGGTCAAAGGTCAAGGTCACTGTTGCTATATATAGAAATTCGGTTTCCGTGCGATAACTTCAGTTTCCTCGGGCCAATCAAACTCAAACTTCATACAGTGCTTCCTTACCAAAATTGCTCGCTTCGAATTGCTATTCAGGGTCGAAGGTGACAGATCAAGGTCACTGTTGCTATCAATAGAAATTTGGTTTCCGTGCAATAACGTGAGTTTCCCATGGTCAATCAAACTCAAACTTCATAGAGTAGTTCCTTACCAAAATTGCTCGCTTGGGATTGCTTTTCAGGGTCGAAGATCAAAGGTCAAGGTCACTGTTGCTATCAATAGAAATTCGGTTTCCGTGCGATAACTTTAGTTTCCTTTGGCCAATCAAACTCAAACTTCATACAGTGCTTCCTTACCAAAAAGTGCTCCCTTGGGATTGCTTTTCAGGGTCGAAAGTCAAAGGTCAAGGTCACTGTTGCTATCAATAGAAAATCGGTTTCCGTGCGATAACTTGAGTTTCCTTGGGCCAATCAAACTCAAACTTCATAGAGTACTTCCTTACCAAAAGTGCTCCCTTGGGATTGCTTTTCAGGGTCGAAGGTCAAAGGTCAAGGTAACTGTTGCTATAAATAGAAAATCACTTTTCCTGAGTTAATCAAACTCAAACTTCATACAGTGCTTCCTTACCAAAAGTGCTTGCTTGCGATTGGTTTTCACGGTCAAAGGTCAAGGTCACTTTTTCTATAAATAGAAAATATGTTTCCGTTCTATAACTTAGTTTTCTTGTGCCAATTAAACTCAAACTTCTTACAATGCTTCATTTCCAAAAGTGCTTGCTTGGGATTGCTTTTCAGGGTCAAAGGTCAAAGCCAGAGTCATTACACACATGAATTACACGTCCAGATGACCTTTGTCGCCTCTTTACTAAACACTAAAATAATTTTCAATAATTTTCAAATGACCTGTCATCTTGCAGCAAGCCATTTCGTGACGTTATTTCACATGAAATTTTTGGTGACAAAATGACTTAACGGACTCATGCGTTTATGCAAGCTTTCACTGTCAAGATACTGCCAGTAGTGATTTGATTGGCTAATGCGAAAGGTCATCGGAAAATGACCCCCTATGGGATTATCTCAGATCTTAACGCAGCAGAGAGGAGTTTACGGAACGGCGCGGAGATCAAGATATGATTTTAATCGGATTGTACGGAAGGTCGACAACTACAAGGATTTCCTCACTCAGCCAGCTCCATGTGTGCGATGACCTCAAATGTTAGTGTTCCATGTATGCAACATAGCAACTTCGATCAATGCCTAAATAAGATGCAAAGTTCTATCAAGACTGCCACCAAAGGTTACAATTGTAACTACTCGTTTATTAAGCATAAGTATGCCTACTTATTGTTATTGAGAATGATACCTCAGCTTTCACTTTGAGGACGTGACATATATTTGAGTTTGACATGACGTATGTCGTTGATGAAGTAAAAGACGTTTATTCTTCAAAAACACCTGTTTCATGTAAACTGTTCTTTATTCATATTTTGTCCCTAGTTTAATCGATTTTGAGTTTAGAGTATAGTTTTGTTGACAATTAGGTATTTTCTTATTTTTTATGGTCCCAATATTTATCTCTTTGATTAATATTGTGTTCCTTGTATGATATGTTTTTTATAATTTTTTTTCGAATATGTTACCTAGATGTGACATAGATTAAAATGACTTCGACGAAGAGGCTTAACCTCATAGATTTAAATGACTTCGACGAAGAGGCTTACCCTCATAGATTTAAATGACTTCGACGAAGAGGCTTACCCTGTAGAACACCAGTCCTGGTCTTATACTTTTGTATATTTTCTCCGAGTCCTTTGTTGAATCAATCAATTTTGAGTTGGAGTTACAGTTTTGTTAACGCTTGATGTTTCTTTGTTGTTTTGGGGTTGGAGGGGTTATAACCATTGCATTCAATGTGTTTTTTAACTAAAAATACGTTTTGTACGTTCCTTTATATACATGTAAACAGGACGGATACTATCACACACACGTGTATGACTACGAGGCATGATAATAACTCGCCTATTTATGCAGGGATTCCTACCAGACAGGGTTTCACCAACGAAAATTGCACAACCGTGACCAATATCGATACAATATAAACCGATTTGTTCATGGCTAAATTCTTTCGTGCTTTGAAGACATCAGTAACTATTTAACATGTATTTAATTCAAATATGGTTTATTCATTGTCTGGATTCAATAACAACCAAGTTTACACACAACGAATATCCCATAATCCAGGACTTGCAAAGTTCATTTTACAAAATAAAAAACACTAAAAGCCGGATAGACATTTCATGTTTTAATCATAATTTTGATGAAAAAGAAACAACAAACATATATAATATAAAACGAATGTGTAACAGACTATGACATAACATTGCGAGTAATATAGCGTGCTATACTGAGTCGACCATGGCATGTTTTTCTTCTGGACTAGCATCTGCTGATTTTGATGTCATATCCTTTTCTGCTTTCAGTGTATCTTTTGGTATAAAGAGAATCGTCACCGCCCCTAGTACGGACGCTAGGACAAATAGACAACCTGAAAAAGACATTTATAAAACGTTAATCATAAATGATTCCTGATCCAAAGAGTTTCTTACATACGATAACCTCCCCTTAATTTAACTTGTACAACTTAGGACCAGAACAGTACCGACATGATTCATGTAGGTCGATTAGAGCAAAAGTATGACGATTTTGAGGTCCAAATAGATCTCAGTCTAGACAAACTGGTACCACCAGAGTCTAGTGCGGGATTGGGTAGTCGGGGGTGCAATAGATAGCGCACTTGTCTTTCACCAAGTCGGATCGAGGTTCGATTCCCCGTCGTGACGTGAAAAGGTAAGGTGGTCACATGCCAGACCACGTGGGTTTTCTCCGGGTACTCCTGTTTCCTCCCATAACAAGATAATTCAACGAATTACAGTCCCCCACCGGGTTGTTATCTTGAGATCCAATAGCAATGAGTGTGAATCTCGAGATGCAATAAGGTCATGTATTTTCTTCAATGTATTGAAAGGTGAAGATGTAGTTTACAGAGACCCGCTTCTATACAGGAACCATCCCATTCTCACTAAATACATGTACACTGTAGGTATACTCTATAAATGATCTCTATATAAAGGACACAAGTCTATGAAGGACACCTTTAGTTTTTCTATTGGGTATCCTTTATAGACAGGTTTTACTGCAATAGACATGAAATTGTAATAATACTACATTGAATTCAACAGTACTGTATATTGATTAAATGGTGATCTGAGAAGAACACTAAATGTAGGTCAGAGGTCAAAATATAGCAAAATAAAGGTCACAGTGACCCAGTTTTGGTACGTGACACACCGCCTTCCCACAGGGAACTATACTACCAAGTATAAAGTTCTAATCCTTAATAGTGTAGGAGATAGAACCTGGACAAATTTTTCTTTCTTTAATGTAGGTCAGAGGTCAAAATATAGGTCACAGTGACCCGGTTTTGGTACGCGACACACCGCCTTCCCACGGGGAACCATACTACCAAGTATTAAGTTCTAGTGCTTTATAGTGTAGGAGATAGAGCCCGGACAAACTTTTACTTTAATGTAGGTCAGAGGTCAAAATATAGCAAAATAAAGGTCACAGTGACCCAGTTTTGGTACGCGACACACCGCCTTCCCACAGGGAACTATACTACCAAGTATAAAGTTCTAATCCTTAATAGTGTAGGAGATAGAACCTGGACAAATTTTTCTTTCTTTAATGTAGGTCAGAGGTCAAAATATAGGTCACAGTGACCTGGTTTTGGTACGCGACACACCGCCTTCCCACGGGGAACCATACTACCAAGTATTAAGTTCTAGTGCTTTATAGTGTAGGAGATAGAGCCCGGACAAGCTTTTTCTTTAATGTAGGTCAGAGGTCAAAATAAAGGTCACAGTGACCCGGTTTTTGTACGCGACACACCGCCTTCCTACAAGGAACCATACTACCAAGTATTAAGTTCTAGTCCTTTATAGTGTAGGAGATAGAGCCCGGACAAACTTTTACTTTAATGTAGGTCAGAGGTCAACAAATAGCAAAATATAGGTCACATTGACCCGGTTTTTGTACGCGACACACTGCCTTCCCACAGAGAACAATACTACTAAGTATTAAGTTCTAGTGCTTTATAGTGTAGGAGATAGAGCCCGGACAAGCTTTTTCTTTAATGTAGGTCAGAGGTCAAAATATAGGTCACAGTGACCCGGTTTTTGTATGCGACACACCGCCTTCCCACAGGGAACCCACACACTTAGTATGAAGTTCCAGTGTCTTATAGTATGGGAGATAGAGCCCGGACAAATAGTGTGCGGACGGACGGACGGACGGACACAACGCAAACCTATAGTCCCCCCCGGATTCCGGTGGGGGACTAATAACTACACTTGTGCGCTAACATCCGGGCCAACAAGAGTGATTAATATAAGTGTGATAACTTGTTTCATAATTGTTGTAAAACAATTATAAATTTTATATAGTGCGGGTTATTTTATGGAGTTATTAGTAACGCCGTGCATATAGTGATTAGATAAAAACCGGATATACGGAGTTTGAGACACCTAGCGGTAATCTCCGTAATTACTGTAAATAAGGGAGACGCCTTTTACAGTATCTGGTGCTTACATAGATTGTAGTTTGGAATACTGGGGGACATTCTGTTAAATACTGAAAAGCCGAACACTTCTTTCATGAACTTTACATAAACTTCACATATGATTAAATCTAACTCAGTTCATTTTAAACGCTTTGAAACGAACATTATAGAATCATGCAGAATGAGCATATTAGGTCTCCGTGTAAATCTTTAAATTGAATAGATTGAACAATATTTTAAATAGCTGTGTATATTTTTCGAAATATACATTGCCATAAATTATTCACAAAATGAAGTTTATTTTATCTTAATGAATTAAGCACAGTTTATTCCAGTACGCGTTTCACCTGTTAATGGCATTGTTATAAATATACTTACCTAGGAACATGAACACGTGCAGATATCCACCCACGCTAACCACTCTACCTGTATGTAGGGATATAACAAAAATACAATTTAAATTGGTAAAAGAAATTCAGCTTTAATGCCTTAAAGAAAGAGAAAAATATCTCAAACCGAGGTCAAGTGCTTTTAGGTCTTTAAGAGAATTTGTCGAATGAATTTTTCTTCCACGCTTCACAAGGGAAGAAAATAATCCATCAAGTAAAACGCATGTGAAACAAAGACAGAAATCTTAACTCCAGTGTACCTTTCATGTTTAGTAGAAGTTTAAGCCAAGTGCTAAATTAAAGGCTTTTCTGTTTACTTTACATTGGAATCACATGTGAACAAAATGTCCTAGTGAAGCCCTGCTCATTAAAAGAATGCTGTAATTTTGTCCTTAAATACTTTCCTACTAAACAATATGTGACAGTAAAGTCTTCCAAATCCCCATCCTCGTCAGCAGTGCAAGAAAAGTGTGCTTAACTTTATGACACTATATCTGGTTACAAATCTTATAAGAAAGAGATGAGGCTTTCAGAATGATTTTCTCAGACATTTTATATGTTGAGTGCCTGTGTATTTGGGACATTGCGGTAAGCCTGACTGAACCGTCAATCAATGTGTCCTTACAGTTCATTTTCGAAGATCCAATGTATTAAAGTCTCCATTATAAATGTGGAACGAAATACTAAATTAGCATTTTGTTGCGTTGACAAAATGACATTCAGGAAAAGAGCTATTTCAAATTTGTTTTGTAAATCTCGTTCCATTAGCCTCTATTTTTCGGAATTTTAACTTAAAATTATGTCATTCAAAATATCAGAGAAAGAAACTAATGATAATACTAGAGGATCATTCTATTTTTTGCATTCGTTTAATTATAAAAATTATGACTATAGAACAGTTAGATACAATGACGACTGAAAATGTATACTTACTTGAAACGACTGGACCGACTAGAAACCCAATACCAGATACGAACAGCTCCATGCCGACAGCACTAGCGAACCGGTCTAGTCCCACGATGTCTACCGCTATCTGACTAAGAAGGACGAATGTCCCGGCCGAGTACAGCCCTAACAGAACAGTGTATGTCACTTTCCCTGCAAACACATCCCCCATGGCGGGAAAGCAGAACGTCAGAACCCCCACAATACCCCAGGATCCGAAATAGACTACCTTTCCGTCGATACCGCCTTCGACTGCCGCGATTCCAGTTAATAACCTTGACAACGTGCTTCCAATACCAAATAAAGACATGAGGTAGGCGGCTTCGGTAGAAGTTGATCCAGTCGACACATAAAAATCCGGAAGTAGAAGAGTACAACTGTTTATACCGGAACTCCAGCATAATATGCTTAGGCACATAAAAATAAATCCCGTATTGTTAAATAGCCTAAGATAATCCATTATTGAGGAACATATATGTGTCAGCTTAAAAAGTTGACAAATACCAGCTTGGGACGATAAAGTCTGTTGTCGTTTGATTTCGGCCTTGTGCGGTCGCAAAAACGCGCCAAACACACAAGTCTGGAAGGATATACCCCCGAGCATAAGGAATGCCCCGTCAAGTCCGTATTGATCAATAAGTATTCGAATAAGTGGCGGAAATATGACAATTCCAAATCCTGTCCCTACCAAAATGGCGCCTGTAGCCAGAGTACGCTGTCTCTGAAAGTAGTATCCTATGGACACGACGGCGCCAATGTTAGTAAAAGACTGGCCCAGACCTATAGGAGGACAAATAGGAAAACTCACATAAACAAAATCCAAATATGTAATGAACATGAATGCTTTCAAATAAAACAGTTGACATTTTTTCCGAAAAATTGAAAATTAGATTTATCAGGAAGAAATAGGTTGAGGTCTAATTCATAACGTTGTTTTCAATCTTATAATATGTTATCAATGATATTGCAACAGCGTTTGAAATAGGATATTTTTTAAAACTGGACCGAGTTATTGGTACAAATTTATTAACAGAATAATTAGAACAATACTATTAACAAAAAACATTTAACGCATAGAATTGAGAAAAATCATAATATGCAATACTTATCTCATCCTAAAGAAACTGCTCTGACTAGTGTTTTTTATCCAATCGGTTTGTTCGTTCGTTGTTTTATCAAGACCAAATTGATTTGTTTGTGATTTCTGTAGGGAAACAAGTAGATACAAATTTCTTACCTGCAAGTGTTCCGTAAGAAACAAATAAAAATTCAAACTTCGGAACAAAGCATGCCAAGGCGAATCCGATCATGTTCAGACTTCCGCCGATGATCACGCATGCGCGACAACTGAAGCTGTTCACAATTGCACTTCCGAAAGGAGCTTAAACAGAAAACGAAATTCTATTAGAAGATGGGAAATATATGAACACGAAGAAAATATAGTAGGAAAACGGAAACCAAAAATGAAAAGCCGGAAGCTGTTCATTTTATACATATCTCATACTAGATTCTTTGTAGTAAGCTTTCTTTTACAATACTATAATGATAAAACTTGACATCCTGTTGAAGAGTTAGTCGACACTTGCCCTGTTTTTTGTTTTCATAAGTATCCGTGTCTTCGTTGTTGAAATATAATATTCCCATACATGCAATATATGATAAGTTCTTTGTAATCAATTATGGAAAGAATTCTACCAAATGGACAATTATTTGAAGTATAACTTTGCAAAGCGCTAGTTAATTATCAGGCATTGTACTGAATTCGATCAACTTCTGACAAAAAACGAACGCAGGGAAATTCATTTTCCAAACGTAAATCATTACGGAATTATGTTGCAAAAATTACATTACGTAAAAGACTTTTGATGCAACGCTGTAACTCACTTGAACCGTCCAGAAATCGAAAGAGTTTCGCTCTCCATACCTAAAGTACATGCGGGTCATGGCAAACTTATAGACTTGTAGAAGTCACAGGTGGAGTAGTGCAATGCCGGTTATGAAGACTTGTGTGGCAACACATGTGTTTTCGTTCGAGATTTTGTTTGTTTCACGTCTGGTTAACAGCTAGTGTCACTGAAGGTCGGCCTCCCTGTGTATGCAATGTGAGTGTCTGTGTGGAGTGCGTGTGTATTTCGAAGGCCGTAGTAGATCTGACAGATAATAAAGATGACGTAACACACACATATGCTGCACCTCTTAAATTTACTAATTGATACAGTATGCCGAAAAAAATGAATTAAACTGCATCAGACAGCTGTTTCGTCCTCCTATGACTCTTCAGTGATGCTAGGGGTCAAAAGGTAGGAAGCCAAAATTTCTAAACGAATGTTGAAGCAGAAGGTTCAGGTGCGTATAGCCCCTTTAATTCATTAATTTAGAAGTAAAACTAAGTTGAGCTAAGCCCCTTGCAATTTTCAAAGAACATATAATTATATTTTATGCCGAGCAGGAACGTTTAAACCCGAAATCCAGCTTCCTGACAGGCTTCCATTTGCTTGAACTTGGGTTGAAGAAAGAAAATGAGATTACAGCCATTACAATTTGAGGCATAAAGAAAAATGTTAATGATCAGGATTTTAAATTCTAAATTGTATACGCAAAACTATTTTCTTTGTTACAGTGTACTTAAAAGATTTCAGCAAGGTATTTGAACATTCCTTCATCCACAAAAACAATGATTACATCTGATATTGAGAGGGTGTATAATGATGTCAAGTGCATATTAAGGATGTATTATAGTATTGGATTAGGCATATACCAAAATGACCATCCTCCTTTAATAGCACTAACCACTTGCCCTGAATGACCAAAGCTGTCGATTGGTTGTGAAACACAAACAAACACTGTACCTAATATAGCACGATAGCATGGTTATTGTTAATGATCGCCAAAAAGTATAAACAACTACTTTATTTGTGTAACAGACAACAGACAGTCAATTTCAACATTGAAAGTGCCTATGACGACTTCTATTTATTATAAAAGACCAACAGTAGTTTTCAGACAGTCCTGAAATTCCAGCGACAGTTATTTGTCTGAAAAAAAAATCAAGATCGTCAACAAAAACATATTTGAAACTAAAAATCGATATGATCAAGTGCAAACTATGAACGAAAAAAAGATTAATACGAAAACACCTGAAAAACTGCAAGAGAATAAGACTAGATGTTCCTGGAAAGTAAGCGTCTTCTGCTCAAAGACGACATTCGCCATGTAAATCGTGGTCACATCCAGGTAATCATCAAGTCCTCAGTGACAACTGGGTCACCACTGTCAATCAAAATACCATACAAAAACATCTACCCACTACTAACAAAATGCCTGACTCGTCTCGTCGCAGCTGTCCTGCTCATTTGTAATATGATTTCGGCGACCTCTTTATTCCACCTCTCTACCTATGTATACCATGCTTTATAGAGTAAATAATGTATGCAAAATGTGCCCTTTGATATCACTGCAGATGAATTTACGTTCAACAGTGTGCATAGTTTTAAGATTTGTTAAGTACAGTTCAGCCATGTCATAAATGCTGTTTTATAAAACACGTGCGAGATCACGACTTTATGATTATTTTTGAAACCATGATCCAAGTGGTCAGATTACAGCAGAGAATGTATATTGCTATATATCTGACAACATATCGAGATTTCTTTCTGTTTGTTTAATTATATTTATATAATAGGCCTTACGGCCCATAAGTTATGAATACAAAACGTGTGTGAATAGTAAACGAGTGTTTACAAACTAAAATGGATTTCTTTCAAGTTATTAACACTAAAAACTCAACTAGCTTAAATAACATTAAGATGTCAGAGATATACATATCTTGATAGTAAAAGAATGATAGTTACTACTGCCTGCCTGACGCTCAGTATTACAGGAGTGGAACGATTGGTAAACCCGTTGTCACTATAGTGCTGGATGGGGTGTTCTGTGGTGTGGTGCCTGTGGCACCATAAATGTGGCATCAGCTCCCCACTTTCGAAGGAGGTTGTCCTTAAATTCCGTTATATGTTTATAGGACGTAACATAAGTTCTCCAAAAGGCCTGCATCGCTCACCTTACAGTGGTACAGTCGTAATACCCCAGAGTTGGCAGCTGGTCAATCTTTTGAACATTTTTATTTCACTTACCCAATTACTCGGTCATTCCTTAAGAAGGATTTTGAAGAATTTGCTATATTTTCCCGATTTGGCCCGCTCTCAGGCTCCAAGGGGGTAAGTCACGCCGTTTAAAACAAAAAGGTGTATCACTTTAAAGGCACAATATACGTAACTTTCGGCAAAACTTGAAGCCAAAATCAAGCCTTATAACTTGTTATATTTATAGATTTAGCTAAGATTAACTGATATCAGCAATATTCAAGATGAATTCTTTCGCGGTTACCGATACAGCAGCAGTTGAAACACGCTATTTGTAAACAAGCGTCCATTTCGAACCGTCTTCTACCTTCGGTTTGTTTTTAAGTGGGCCCCACCTGAATTATTTTCAATTCTTTGCATTTCTTTATCCAGAGTTTCTTGTAAGTTACCGCTCAGGTTTACTTCGTTTTAGGCTTATTTTTGAATGGTTATCAACTTGATTTTTTTTCAGAATCACGAAAATTTCCCTGAAGTTACGTATATTGGGCCTTTAACCAATGATGATTCAGACAAAATTTGGACAATATCCTGTCATTCCATAAGAAGAAGGGGGGTTTTAAAGAATTGACTAAATTTGTTCTGTGGAGCCCTGCCCCTCAGGCCCAGGGTGTTGGGGTCAAACAATATATACGCAAGTGTTTCCTCTTCGTCACATGATGGTTGTGACCAAATTTGGTCTAAATCTGCTCTGTGATTAAATTATGACTAATAGGGATATGTAGAAAACGAACGCAGCAGAAAGGCATAAGTCCATTGGTTCTAAGGATCAGATGAGCTAACAAAATAAAGCCAAGCCAAATTGATCTTCCCTGTTATCTATATACCAGCATGATTTGTTTGTAATCTAATAAACATTTTTGTGTAAATGTATCAACATTGTATGGCATCTGATTTATGCATGGCATAAAATAAATCAAACATAACATACACCTATGATTGTAATTTCAAAATTCATTTTTTAAGAATTGCTTGCATGCTAGAAACAAGGCCTAACACACCAGTTACCGAGTCTGTGTACTTACCTCCGAGAACCAGTTACCGAGTCCGTGTACTTACCTCCGAGAACCAGTTACCGAGTCTGTGTACTTACCTCCGAGAACCAGTTACCGAGTCTGTGTACTTACCTCCGAGAACCAGTTACCGAGTCCGTGTACTTACCTCCGAGAACCAGTTACCGAGTCTGTGTACTTACCTCCGAGACAGAACATACTGCTGAACAGGGAGCCGGCCCAGGCAGTAAGTAGGGGCGACCTGTTGTACTTCTCCAAAAGGGCCACATGAATTACACCAGAGGAGTAACCCAGACTGGTACCCAAAAATATACTTAGGAATCCGGATATCAGCACCACCCATTTTTCTGTACCGGACATTAGTGAATCAACTGAGTATCTGGTGGAGAAACCGTTGCACAGCTAACGATGATGGACATCTAACGATGATCTGTCGTATAATAAAATAAACATATATTTGGCAGATACGACGCTGATATAATATACAATATAAAATACACAGCCGCTTAATATGTATGTCAATAGTTGAATAAGAACAAAACACAAACACTAGTCAATACTTCTCATTCGCGAACGGCTGTGTAACCTATATGTACCGTATACATTGAATATATAATTTGAATTTGACTCTGCTGTATATTTTAACACACGAACTTTGTAATATTCCCGGGGACGGTGATGTAGCAAGGCAGGTACAGGCTGGCAACACCTCCTTATTTATGTTTACAATGCATTTAATTGTATATTATTACCAACTGATGAAAAAGAGTTTAATGTGCTAGTGACCTCCTTTCGTGAACAGCTGGTTTTACATCGCAATACACAGCTGTATTAAATAAAGAATGAAGCCCTGAACAACGCTGTTTTATCATCTGTTGCGCATGCATAGATACTTCTCATGGGTATCGAAATACATGCATGGATGTTATAAAACATGAATAAGCTGAGAGCTATGACTTAGAGTTCTAGCTTACTTCCAGTTAACTATAGACCACCATCTGGTGTATGAAAGTACTAAGAACTGTTCCTTATCTTATTTTTCAGTATAAAAAAAAACAATTTCCTTTCGTTTCTGGATTCCTTTTAAAAATGTGTTATTAAGGAGAATAATGGAGTTTTTAGCATTATTGACATTTATAGTGTGTGTGAACCCACAGCTTTCCATATTCTTGCGTAGTATTGGTTGGGTAATGCTGAATTCAGTCGCTAATGAAAGGGGCATCCCGCGAAAGTTAGCTTTTCTTCATAATTTTTTTTTCAAAATATTACATACACATATCGAGTGGGTATTCTTATGGACTATGACGATTGGATTTTGCTGATATGTATTCATAAAATAGATATTTGCAAAATAACTAGTGGAATTCCTTAAGGTCTAGCCAGACGCTCTGGCTTGGGATTTCCACCTACCAACGATGCAAAGCGAGCGCCGTTTCCATTGTAAATATTCTATCTGGTATTATCCATATATTTACATTTTACTATAGAACAATTGCTTAACTTCATTTATATTTTTTTTCAATTAATAGTTTATTACCTGCGTTTCGGATATTTTTCTTTAAAATCCACAAATTCGTAGTAAGAGATATGTTCATATCCTCAGTGAGAATTCAGGACTTGATGTAAAGTCGTGAGATCTCGCTGTGTTGCCAACGTACACAAAAACAACAATAATAATTGATAAAAGAGGTATTTTTTATATCAAATACAAACAATGTTTTTTGTCAAAGTAAAGTTGTGTGTCCATCCGTACGCCTGACAAACTATAGTTTAATGTCGATTAAAGGCCTAGATCCTAGCAAGGAAAGGGAAGCGTAAATTTACCTTGAAAATTTACTTAATGGTTGAGAAACTGCTAGCTGCATCCCGATTCCGTAATGATAGGATACGATTGTAAGATAATGTTTGTGAAAGATTATAATCCCAAGATCCCTTGGAGGCTTTCGTATTTACAAAAAAACACGGGCATATATGATTTAGGGCTCACACAACTAAATAATTTACTATACGTTATTACTAAGCTTTCGAGCTAATAACTTTAATATTTGAAGTTCAACACTTGTGACAACTGCCTAGATTCACAGATACATACATGACAAAGGCTTCAAAGGGCATTTTATGGTTTAGCTCGCTACAGGCGTCTGCTTCGGACAACAGGACATTTACATTGAAAACAGTGAAATGGGACGGGAACACCCTCTTACTTTTGACCCCATATCAGTCCGCCATCACATATCAAAATCTACCAAAAGTATATATTTTTAAAGTTAAATAGCTACAGATTTCATTCAATGCAGAAAAGGTCAACAATTACCTATTTAAATTACTCAGAATCACTGTACTTAGCCGGAATAAATTTTTAGTAGGGACTACAAACGTATGAAACACTTTGTGATAGGCTGGTTTTGTTATGTGACTCCTTTATGAGGAAGATACTTTACTCTGCTTGTTCCAGTCTACTCAGTTGTAAATGAATACGTGGTTGGGTAGTTCTAGAAATTTTAGAATGCTAGCTGTGAGTGCCGAATTGGTTTATGCTCCCCAGAGAGTTGGGAATGATATTGGATGGTTGCTATGGCCCTATAACCAAGGACAATAATTTGTGAACCGCTTTGAGACGACCTATACGTTGTAATAAAGCGGTATATAAGAACCACGAATTATTATTTTAAATCATTAATTATCATTATGATTTATTACCGGTTGATTATCATTATTCTTATTGCATGTTTAATGACCCATAAATAAGAAAAGACCAAAACATTGTCGACAAAAACATATAAGCAAAATGAAATCATCAAAAATGACCATGAAAACTTAAAAAGTGAAAGTGGATATGGATTCCTATAGTCCATGTAAAAGAACAGCTTTTCGATAGTCTAAAACTTAGGTTGTTGCTTCGCAGAATATATTTCAGTATGGTAGCATTATAACGGCATCGGTTCCGTACTATCTTAAAGAAGCTAACACGAACATACCACATTCTCTCGTATACACAAGCTCTTACGAACTTTCGCAAGGAGCTAGATTCATACGAACACACCAATGCTTTCCGTATACACGAGCTCGTGTATACTTTCGCAATGAGCTAGACTCATACGAACGCACCAATGCTTACCGTATACACGAGCTCGTACGAAATTTCGCAAGGAGCTAGACTCATACGAACGCACCAATGCTTACCGTATACACGAGCTCGTGTATACTTTCGCAATGAGCTAGACTCATACGAACGCACCAATGCTTACCGTATACACGAGCTCGTGTATACTTTCGCAATGAGCTAGACTAATACGAACACACCAATGCTTTCCGTATATACGAGCCCTTGACGCACTCTCTCACGTCACATACCGAAAATATGTCTTTTGTGACCGTAGCTATTTTTGTAGTGTGTACAAAACTGACTATAAATGGTTCATTAATTCCAACACTAGGCTGGTCCCCATGGTTTAAATAAAGTAACTTGAAATGTATAAAGAAACGCAAACCTGCTTTTTTACAATGGGAGTGTCGTATTCAGGTATATTATATTGCATTTTAAACATGTATTTCACAAAATTGCATAATATGATAGTTTACATAACAATAAACTTATCTTTTTGTATCGACACGAGTGAATAAATGTCCATATATTATTGATATTGTCAATTTTATTCCCCATTATCACGCATCAGTTAAAGCATTAAACAAAATTTTCTTTTTAACAGTGGCCTTTTGATAATAACGCACAAACATTAGATGTGTAACACTTGTTACATGTAGTATTCCGGTTATTATATTTACTGCGTGCCTGCTCCGGAACTTGTCGCTTGTCTGTAGTGTCAGACCTTGTCAAAAGTGTGACCATAATATTATATAGGAAAAACGAAGAAATTTTAAGGGTTGATGCAATAGCGATTTTGACATCCTTAATAATGTGATATCTTAATGACGTCATCATGACACGGGAGACAACATTAATTTAGATCATACTGCCCTGCGCGTAGGTGAACCATATACATTCTAATTCGAAACGGGTAACTAAATTTGGGACCTTTAATTTTGTTTCTTTAAAACAACTTTTCCCTTATGTCTTACTTGACACCACCTCACTCCTGTGAGGAAGGCTTTGGGTAATGTCCCAGGCTGAGACATACCAGAGTCTCTATCAATGGTAGTTACTACTCTCTGCATGACGCTCTGGAACGACTGGTTCACCGTCGTCAGTATAATCTGACCGGGTTAAGTTTTCTGCCTCGGGCCTTCGGTAGTATAATTAAGTGTGGTAGCACCATTAAATAGACATCAGTACTGCACTATCACAAGGAAATAACAAGAACATACCTCAGCTTCCCAAATGCACACGTTCTCAACACACACCCACATCCGCATCGCATGCAACGGGTGGCGATCCATACATGTCCCTGGCTGTATTTCCAGGCATGGGTTTACTGTTGAATAAGAACTCGTATACTAGTATCTTGACGTTGATCTTAGCACCCTGACACACGATCTTGTACCAGGTATTCTCATACTTGACCAACAGGAAAAGTTTGATTAAAATCAGTGAAAAAAATAATCTCTATATTTTCTTTAAATCGGAACGATGACCTTGGCGTTCACTTCAGAACCATGAAGCACGAACTATTTTGTGGTATTCTTCATCGTCGGAAACCCACGGTACACTTCTCTGACGCTTGCATACCGTGGGCTAGAATCGATGTAAATCTTCTTTTCCCCGAATAGACGTTTCTCGTGACACTCTGTTAGAACAATTTACCGTGACCACGACCAGTATTTCTGTAGGCATGATGCCGATGTAAGTCTCCGTATAGTATGACCTTATATTTTAATCACAATCGACACAATTATAACACAATCGACGGGTTTTGTTGACAGGCGGTGCTACAAATTAAACGGGATACCCCGGCTGGATGTAGACAAGAATGAAACCATCAATATGATTGGCTACTTTTTTAGTACGAAAACCAGGGTTTCCATCTATTCTAGCCCGTAGTATGCAAGCGTCAGAGAAGTGTACCGTGAGTTTCCGACGATAGGTATTCTTATACTTGACCAACATATCAAGTTTTATTAAAATCCATCAAAAAGTCTTTTCGCAAAAGCGATGACAAAGATTTTCTATAAATAGTAACGATGACTAATTGTTCAACTTGGCACATAGAAACAAGATCTAGTATGTGGCATTGTCATACTTGACCAACATAATATGAATTTTGATTGAAATCCGTTAAAAATACCGTAAATAGTAATGATGACGTTGACCTTTACACCCTGTTACACAAACTCGATCAAGGTAACTTGATCTGAACTTTGATTAAAATCCTTAAAGTCATTAAAGCAATGATATATGTACCAACGTAACCACGGACAATATCCATTTTATCCACAATAACCATTTTAGACCATAAGTAAAGCATCTTCGACTGTTTAGATTTGGGTTCAATATTGTTTTAAAAGCTTTCCGTTTTCATTTCTTTATCATGGCTTTTTGTTGTGAATTGGAAATATATGAAAACTCGTCTCGGTTAGTATTACGTTCACAGGTTAGTACACTTAAGTGTACCTCACTAAAAGTCTATAATTGATAAGCATTGACATTGTATCTATACAATGAAGCAGGTTTGGTTGTATGAGCAGCAGACAAAAAGCCCATATCCCTCTAAGATACCGCCAACATGAAGTAAACACACATAATCATTGATAGTACCACGTTTGAATGACTTGCACACTTCGTGTATGCTGGTAACTCGAAAATATACTGTAAATCGTAGCCAAACATCAAAAGCTAGTTTCCGTTTCATTGTCATAAAGCGTCTGCTCAAATGTGGTCCCCTTTCGCGAGGTTAATGACCTACATGTATTTACAGTTTTGATTTCTCCTTCAGTGACATTCCATGCTTTGTAGATATAAACCACGCATTATGCCCATATATCAACAAACATCTTTCAACAAAATTTGCACTAAACAATCGTATCTCGTTATCTCGAACTTGTATAACCCGAACAATTAGTTTAATTCGATGTTTTTTTCTATATATCTCTGCCAAACTTCATACAAAACATTCGAACCCTTTAAATCGAATAATTTGAAGTTTCCCCTCGCTCTGATCGACTTCGAGATAACGAAGTTTGACTTGCATGTTTGTATGTGACAAATACTTACCCATGCGCACATATACTACGATACTAACATACTGCTCAGACAGAACTTGCCAATTGTGATTGGGTAGCAGACAGACGGACATACGAACACCGTTCATCTCTGACGTTGTCCAAATATAGAATACAAGTTAAGCAACAAATCGATTAGTTTTGATACTTACACCATGTTCTAACCGCTTGCTAGTACTTGTCGCATGACGTGCTTGTGTGAAGATCTAGATGTGCTTGTGTATGATACCAACTTTTTGTTCGTCGTTCTGAGCGTGGTACAACACTGTAAAGGCCAGTAGAGGCAGTAAAATAAATTCACACAGTCAAGGTCGGATAAATTATTTACGGATTTCAATTGTTATGAATTACGTAACTCGTCAAGCATTGTAAACACATTGACTATGATTATACGTGTAATGTCTCCACGCGCCACCTATCGTCACCGTGTTCATTCTCAACTGCTACCGGTAATATTAGACACACATACCTTCTCTCCTGGTATTATTTCAGATATGAAGACACGTTTATCTACACACAACACATACTCTCTCCTGGTGCTATAACATATATGTAGACACGTTTATCTTCACACAGCACATACAATGTACCCTCTCCTGGTACTATTACATATATGTACACACGTTTACCTACACACAACACATACCCTCTCCTGGTACTATTACATATATGGAGACACGTTTATCTACACACAACACATACTCTCTCTTCTGGTTCTATTACATATATGTAGACACGTTTACCTATACATAACACATACTCTCTCCTGGTACTATTACATATATATAGACACGTTTATCTACACACAACACATACTCTCTCTTCTGGTTCTATTACATATATGTACACACGTTTATCTTCACACAACACATACCCTCTCCTGGTACTATTACATATATGTACACACGTTTATCTTCACACAACACATACTCTCTCCTGGTACTATTACATATATGTACACACGTTTATCTTCACACAACACATACTCTCTCCTGGTACTATTACATATATGTACACACGTTTATCTACACACAACACATACTCTCTCCTGGTACTATTACATATATGTAGACACGTTTACCTACACACAACACATACTCTCTTTCCTGGTACTATTACATTTATATAGACACGTTTATCTACACACAACACATACCCTCTCCTGGTACTATTACATATATGTAGACACGTTTATCTTCACACAATACATACTCTTTCCTGTTACTATTACATATATATAGACACGTTTATCTTCACACAACACATACTCTCTCTCCTGGTACTATTACATATATATAGACACGTTTATCTTCACATGACACATACCCTCTCCTGGTGCTATTACATATATATAGACACGTTTATCTACACACAACACATACTCTCTCCTAGTACTATTACATATATGTACACACGTTTATCTTCACACAATACATACTCTCTCCTGTTACTATTACATATATATAGACACGTTTATCTACACACAACACATACTCTCTCCTAGTACTATTACATATATGTACACACGTTTATCTTCACACAACACATACTCTCTCCTGGTACTATTACATATATGTACACACGTTTATCTACACACAACAAATACTCTCTTCTGGTACTATTACATATATGTAGACACGTTTATCTACACACAACACATACTCTCTTCTGGTACTATTACATATATATAGACACGTTTATCTACACACAACACATACCCCTCCTGGTACTATTACATATATGTAGACACGTTTATCTTCACACAACACATACTCTCTCCTGGTACTATTACATATATGTACACACGTTTATCTTCACACAACACATAACCTCTCCTGGTACTATTACATATATGTAGACACGTTTACCTACACACAACACATAACCTCTCCTGGTACTATTACATATATGTAGACACGTTTACCTACACACAACAAATACCCTCTCCTAGTACTATTACATATAAGTACACACGTTTATCTACACACAACACATACTCTCTCCTGGTACTATTACATATATATAGACACGTTTATCTACACACAACACATACCCCTCCTGGTACTATTACATATATATAGACACGTTTATCTACACACAACACATACCCCTCCTGGTACTATTACATATATATAGACACGTTTATCTACACACAACACATACCCCTCCTGGTACTATTACATATATATAGACACGTTTATCTACACACAACACATACTCTCTCCTGGTACTATTACATATATGTACACACGTTTATCTTCACACAACACATACTCTCTCCTGGTATTATTACATATATATAGACACGTTTATCTACACACAATACATACTCTCTCCTGGTACTATTACATATATGTAGACACGTTTATCTTCACACAACACATACTCTCTCCTGGTATTATTACATATATATAGACACGTTTATCTACACATAACACATATCCTCTCCTGGTACTATTACATATATGTAGACACGTTTATCTACAAACAACACATACCCTCTCCTGGTACTATTACATATATGAAGACACGTTTATCTACACGCAACACATACTCTCTCCTGGTGCTATAACATATATGTAGACACGTTTATCTACACACAAAACATACTCTCTCCTGGTACTATTACATATATGTAGACACGTTTATCTACACACAACACATACTCTCTCTTCTGGTACTATTACATATATGTAGACACGTTTACCTATACATAACACATACTCTCTCCTGGTACTATTACATATATGTAGACACGTTTATCTACACACAATACATACTCTCTCCTGGTACTATTACATATATGTAGACACGTTTATCTACACACAACACATACTCCTGGTACTATTACATATATATAGACACGTTTATTTACACACAACACATACTCTCTCCTGGTACTATTACATATATGTAGACACGTTTATCTACACATAGCACATACTCTCTCCTGGTACTATTACATATATGTAGACACGTTTATCTACACACATTACATACCCTCTCCTGGTACTATAACATATATGTAGACACGTTTATCTTCACACAGCACATACAATGTACCCTCTCCTGGTACTATTACATATATGTACACACGTTTACCTACACACAACACATACCCTCTCCTGGCACTATTACATATATGTAGACACGTTTACCTATACATAACACATACTCTCTCCTGGTACTATTACATATATATAGACACGTTTATCTACACACAACACATACTCTCTCTTCTGGTTCTATTACATATATGTAGACACGTTTACCTATACATAACACATACTCTCTCCTGGTACTATTACATATATATAGACACGTTTATCTACACACAACACATACTCTCTCTTCTGGTTCTATTACATATATGTACACACGTTTATCTTCACACAACACATACCCTCTCCTGGTACTATTACATATATGTACACACGTTTATCTTCACACAACACATACTCTCTCCTGGTACTATTACATATATGTACACACGTTTATCTTCACACAACACATACTCTCTCCTGGTACTATTACATATCTGTACACACGTTTATCTACACACAACACATACTCTCTCCTGGTACTATTACATATATGTAGACACGTTTACCTACACACAACACATACTCTCTTTCCTGGTACTATTACATTTATATAGACACGTTTATCTACACACAACACATACCCTCTCCTGGTACTATTACATATATGTAGACACGTTTATCTTCACACAATACATACTCTCTCCTGTTACTATTACATATATATAGACACGTTTATCTTCACACAACACATACTCTCTCTCCTGGTACTATTACATATATATAGACACGTTTATCTTCACATGACACATACCCTCTCCTGGTGCTATTACATATATATAGACACGTTTATCTACACACAACACATACTCTCTCCTAGTACTATTACATATATGTACACACGTTTATCTTCACACAATACATACTCTCTCCTGTTACTATTACATATATATAGACACGTTTATCTACACACAACACATACTCTCTCCTAGTACTATTACATATATGTACACACGTTTATCTTCACACAACACATACTCTCTCCTGGTACTATTACATATATGTACACACGTTTATCTACACACAACAAATACTCTCTTCTGGTACTATTACATATATGTAGACACGTTTATCTACACACAACACATACTCTCTTCTGGTACTATTACATATATATAGACACGTTTATCTACACACAACACATACCCCTCCTGGTACTATTACATATATGTAGACACGGCTATCTTCACACAACACATACTCTCTCCTGGTACTATTACATATATGTACACACGTTTATCTTCACACAACACATAACCTCTCCTGGTACTATTACATATATGTAGACACGTTTACCTACACACAACACATAACCTCTCCTGGTACTATTACATATATGTAGACACGTTTACCTACACACAACAAATACCCTCTCCTAGTACTATTACATATAAGTACACACGTTTATCTACACACAACACATACTCTCTCCTGGTACTATTACATATATATAGACACGTTTATCTACACACAACACATACCCCTCCTGGTACTATTACATATATATAGACACGTTTATCTACACACAACACATACCCCTCCTGGTACTATTACATATATATAGACACGTTTATCTACACACAACACATACCCCTCCTGGTACTATTACATATATATAGACACGTTTATCTACACACAACACATACTCTCTCCTGGTACTATTACATATATGTACACACGTTTATCTTCACACAACACATACTCTCTCCTGGTATTATTACATATATATAGACACGTTTATCTACACACAATACATACTCTCTCCTGGTACTATTACATATATGTAGACACGTTTATCTTCACACAACACATACTCTCTCCTGGTATTATTACATATATATAGACACGTTTATCTACACATAACACATATCCTCTCCTGGTACTATTACATATATGTAGACACGTTTATCTACAAACAACACATACCCTCTCCTGGTACTATTACATATATGAAGACACGTTTATCTACACGCAACACATACTCTCTCCTGGTGCTATAACATATATGTAGACACGTTTATCTACACACAAAACATACTCTCTCCTGGTACTATTACATATATGTAGACACGTTTATCTACACACAACACATACTCTCTCTTCTGGTACTATTACATATATGTAGACACGTTTACCTATACATAACACATACTCTCTCCTGGTACTATTACATATATGTAGACACGTTTATCTACACACAATACATACTCTCTCCTGGTACTATTACATATATGTAGACACGTTTATCTACACACAACACATACTCCTGGTACTATTACATATATATAGACACGTTTATTTACACACAACACATACTCTCTCCTGGTACTATTACATATATGTAGACACGTTTATCTACACACAACACATACTCCTGGTACTATTACATATATATAGACACGTTTATTTACACACAACACATACTCTCTCCTGGTACTATTACATATATGTAGACACGTTTATCTACACATAGCACATACTCTCTCCTGGTACTATTACATATATGTAGACACGTTTATCTACACACATTACATACCCTCTCCTGGTACTATTACATATATGTAGACACGTTTACCTACACACAACACATACTCTCTTTCCTGGTACTATTACATATATGTAGACACGTTTATCTACACACAACACATACTCTCTTTCCTGGTACTATTACATATATGTAGACACGTTTACCTACACACAACACATACTCTCTTTCCTGGTACTATTACATTTATATAGACACGTTTATCTACACACAACACATACCCTCTCCTGGTACTATTACATATATATAGACACGTTTATCTTCACACAATACATACTCTCTCCTGTTACTATTACATATATATAGACACGTTTATCTTCACACAACACATACTCTCTCCTGGTACTATTACATATATGTAGACACGTTTATCTTCACACAACACATACTCTCTCCTGGTACTATTACATATATATAGACACGGTTATTTACACACAACACATACCCTTTCCTGGTACTATTACATATATATACACGTTTATCTACACACAACACATACTCCCTCCTGGTACTATTACATATATATAGACACGTTTATCTTCACACAAGATATACTCTCTCCTGGTACTATTACATATATGTACACACGTTTATCTTCACACAACACATACCCTCTCCTGGTACTATTACATATATATAGACACGTTTATCTTCACACAACACATACTCTCTCCTGGTACTATTACATATATGTAGACACGTTTATCTACACATAACACATACTCTCTCCTGGTACTATTACATATATGTAGACACGTTTATCTACACATAACACATACTCTCTCCTGGTACTATTACATATATGTACACACGTTTATCTTCACACAACACATATTCTCTCTTGGTACTATTACATATATGTACACACGTTTATCTACACATAACACATACCCTCTCCTAGTACTATTACATATATGTAGACAAGTTAATCTTCACACAACACATACCCTCTCCTGGTACTATTACATATATGTAGACACGTTTATCTTCACACAACACATACTCTCTCCTGGTACTATTACATATATGTACACACGTTTATCTTCACACAACACATAACCTCTCCTGGTACTATTACATATATGTAGACACGTTTACCTACACACAACACATAACCTCTCCTGGTACTATTACATATATGTAGACACGTTTACCTACACACAACAAATACCCTCTCCTAGTACTATTACATATAAGTACACACGTTTATCTACACACAACACATACTCTCTCCTGGTACTATTACATATATATAGACACGTTTATCTACACACAACACATACCCCTCCTGGTACTATTACATATATATAGACACGTTTATCTACACACAACACATACCCCTCCTGGTACTATTACATATATATAGACACGTTTATCTACACACAACACATACCCCTCCTGGTACTATTACATATATATAGACACGTTTATCTACACACAACACATACTCTCTCCTGGTACTATTACATATATGTACACACGTTTATCTTCACACAACACATACTCTCTCCTGGTATTATTACATATATATAGACACGTTTATCTACACACAATACATACTCTCTCCTGGTACTATTACATATATGTAGACACGTTTATCTTCACACAACACATACTCTCTCCTGGTATTATTACATATATATAGACACGTTTATCTACACATAACACATATCCTCTCCTGGTACTATTACATATATGTAAACACGTTTATCTACAAACAACACATACCCTCTCCTGGTACTATTACATATATGAAGACACGTTTATCTACACGCAACACATACTCTCTCCTGGTGCTATAACATATATGTAGACACGTTTATCTACACACAAAACATACTCTCTCCTGGTACTATTACATATATGTAGACACGTTTATCTACACACAACACATACTCTCTCTTCTGGTACTATTACATATATGTAGACACGTTTACCTATACATAACACATACTCTCTCCTGGTACTATTACATATATGTAGACACGTTTATCTACACACAATACATACTCTCTCCTGGTACTATTACATATATGTAGACACGTTTATCTACACACAACACATACTCCTGGTACTATTACATATATATAGACACGTTTATTTACACACAACACATACTCTCTCCTGGTACTATTACATATATGTAGACACGTTTATCTACACATAGCACATACTCTCTCCTGGTACTATTACATATATGTAGACACGTTTATCTACACACATTACATACCCTCTCCTGGTACTATTACATATATGTAGACACGTTTACCTACACACAACACATACTCTCTTTCCTGGTACTATTACATATATGTAGACACGTTTATCTACACACAACACATACTCTCTTTCCTGGTACTATTACATATATGTAGACACGTTTACCTACACACAACACATACTCTCTTTCCTGGTACTATTACATTTATATAGACACGTTTATCTACACACAACACATACCCTCTCCTGGTACTATTACATATATATAGACACGTTTATCTTCACACAATACATACTCTCTCCTGTTACTATTACATATATATAGACACGTTTATCTTCACACAACACATACTCTCTCCTGGTCCTATTACATATATGTAGACACGTTTATCTTCACACAACACATACTCTCTCCTGGTACTATTACATATATATAGACACGGTTATTTACACACAACACATACCCTTTCCTGGTACTATTACATATATATACACGTTTATCTACACACAACACATACTCCCTCCTGGTACTATTACATATATATAGACACGTTTATCTTCACACAAGATATACTCTCTCCTGGTACTATTACATATATGTACACACGTTTATCTTCACACAACACATACCCTCTCCTGGTACTATTACATATATATAGACACGTTTATCTTCACACAACACATACTCTCTCCTGGTACTATTACATATATGTAGACACGTTTATCTACACATAACACATACTCTCTCCTGGTACTATTACATATATGTAGACACGTTTATCTACACATAACACATACTCTCTCCTGGTACTATTACATATATGTACACACGTTTATCTTCACACAACACATATTCTCTCTTGGTACTATTACATATATGTACACACGTTTATCTACACATAACACATACCCTCTCCTAGTACTATTACATATATGTAGACAAGTTAATCTTCACACAACACATACCCTCTCCTGGTACTATTACATATATGTAGACACGTTTATCTACACACAACACATACTCTCTCCTGGTACTATTGCATATATGTAGACACGTTTATCTACACATAACACATACTCTCTCCTGGTACTATCACATATATGTAGACAAGTTAATCTTCACACAACACATACCCTCTCCTGGTACTATTACATATATGTAGACACGTTTATCTTCACACAACACATACCCTCTCCTGGTACTATTACATATATGTACACACGTTTATCTACACACAACACATACCCTCTCCTGGTACTATTACATATATATAGACACGTTTATCTTCACACAATACATACTCTCTCCTGTTACTATTATATATATATAGACACGTTTATCTTCACACAACACATACTCTCTCCTGGTACTATTGCATATATGTAGACACGTTTATCTTCACACAACACATACTCTCTCCTGGTACTATTACATATATGTAGACACGTTTATCTTCACACAACACATACTCTCTCCTGGTACTATTACATATATGTAGACACGTTTATCTTCACACAACACATATTCTCTCTTGGTACTATTACATATATGTAGACAAGTTAATCTTCACACAACACATACCCTCTCCTGGTACTATTACATATATGTAGACACGTTTATCTACACATAACACATACTCTCTCCTGGTACTATTACATATATGTAGACACGTTTATCGACACATAATACATACTCTCTCCTGGTACTATTACATATATGTAGACAAGTTAATCTTCACACAACACATACCCTCTCCTGGTACTATTACATATATGTAGACACGTTTATCTTCACACAACACATACTCTCTCCTGGTACTATTACATATATATAGACACGTTTATCTTCACACAACACATACTCTCTCCTGGTACTATTACATATATATAGACACGGTTATTTACACACAACACATACCCTTTCCTGGTACTATTACATATATGTACACACGTTTATCTTCACATAACACATACTCTCTCCTGGTACTATTACATATATGTACACACGTTTATCTACACACAACACATACTCTCTCCTGGTACTATTACATATATGTAGACACGTTTACCTACACACAACACATACTCTCTTTCCTGGTACTATTACATTTATATAGACACGTTTATCTACACACAACACATACTCTCTCCTGTTACTATTACATATATATAGACACGTTTATCTACACACAACACATACTCTCTCCTAGTACTATTACATATATGTACACACGTTTATCTACACACAACAAATACTCTCTTCTGGTACTATTACATATATGTACACACGTTTATCTACACACAACACATACTCTCTTCTGGTACTATTACATATATATAGACACGTTTATCTACACACAACACATACCCCTCCTGGTACTATTACATATATGTACACACGTTTATCTACACATAACACATACTCTCTCCTGGTACTATTGCATATATGTAGACACGTTTATCTACACATAATACATACTCTCTCCTGGTACTATTACATATATGTAGACAAGTTAATCTTCACACAACACATAACCTCTCCTGGTACTATTACATATATGTAGACACGTTTACCTACACACAACAAATACCCTCTCCTAGTACTATTACATATAAGTACACACGTTTATCTACACACAACACATACTCTCTCCTGGTACTATTACATATATATAGACACGTTTATCTACACACAACACATACCCCTCCTGGTACTATTACATATATATAGACACGTTTATCTACACACAACACATACCCCTCCTGGTACTATTACATATATATAGACACGTTTATCTACACACAACACATACCCCTCCTGGTACTATTACATATATATAGACACGTTTATCTACACACAACACATACTCTCTCCTGGTACTATTACATATATGTACACACGTTTATCTTCACACAACACATACTCTCTCCTGGTATTATTACATATATATAGACACGTTTATCTACACACAATACATACTCTCTCCTGGTACTATTACATATATGTAGACACGTTTATCTTCACACAACACATACTCTCTCTTCTGGTACTATTACATATATGTAGACACGTTTACCTATACATAACACATACTCTCTCCTGGTACTATTACATATATGTAGACACGTTTATCTACACACAATACATACTCTCTCCTGGTACTATTACATATATGTAGACACGTTTATCTACACACAACACATACTCCTGGTACTATTACATATATATAGACACGTTTATTTACACACAACACATACTCTCTCCTGGTACTATTACATATATGTAGACACGTTTATCTACACATAGCACATACTCTCTCCTGGTACTATTACATATATGTAGACACGTTTATCTACACACATTACATACCCTCTCCTGGTACTATTACATATATGTAGACACGTTTACCTACACACAACACATACTCTCTTTCCTGGTACTATTACATATATGTAGACACGTTTATCTACACACAACACATACTCTCTTTCCTGGTACTATTACATATATGTAGACACGTTTACCTACACACAACACATACTCTCTTTCCTGGTACTATTACATTTATATAGACACGTTTATCTACACACAACACATACCCTCTCCTGGTACTATTACATATATATAGACACGTTTATCTTCACACAATACATACTCTCTCCTGTTACTATTACATATATATAGACACGTTTATCTTCACACAACACATACTCTCTCCTGGTCCTATTACATATATGTAGACACGTTTATCTTCACACAACACATACTCTCTCCTGGTACTATTACATATATATAGACACGGTTATTTACACACAACACATACCCTTTCCTGGTACTATTACATATATATACACGTTTATCTACACACAACACATACTCCCTCCTGGTACTATTACATATATATAGACACGTTTATCTTCACACAAGATATACTCTCTCCTGGTACTATTACATATATGTACACACGTTTATCTTCACACAACACATACCCTCTCCTGGTACTATTACATATATATAGACACGTTTATCTTCACACAACACATACTCTCTCCTGGTACTATTACATATATGTAGACACGTTTATCTACACATAACACATACTCTCTCCTGGTACTATTACATATATGTAGACACGTTTATCTACACATAACACATACTCTCTCCTGGTACTATTACATATATGTACACACGTTTATCTTCACACAACACATATTCTCTCTTGGTACTATTACATATATGTACAAACGTTTATCTACACATAACACATACCCTCTCCTAGTACTATTACATATATGTAGACAAGTTAATCTTCACACAACACATACCCTCTCCTGGTACTATTACATATATGTAGACACGTTTATCTACACACAACACATACTCTCTCCTGGTACTATTGCATATATGTAGACACGTTTATCTACACATAACACATACTCTCTCCTGGTACTATCACATATATGTAGACAAGTTAATCTTCACACAACACATACCCTCTCCTGGTACTATTACATATATGTAGACACGTTTATCTTCACACAACACATACCCTCTCCTGGTACTATTACATATATGTACACACGTTTATCTACACACAACACATACCCTCTCCTGGTACTATTACATATATATAGACACGTTTATCTTCACACAATACATACTCTCTCCTGTTACTATTATATATATATAGACACGTTTATCTTCACACAACACATACTCTCTCCTGGTACTATTGCATATATGTAGACACGTTTATCTTCACACAACACATACTCTCTCCTGGTACTATTACATATATGTAGACACGTTTATCTTCACACAACACATATTCTCTCTTGGTACTATTACATATATGTAGACAAGTTAATCTTCACACAACACATACCCTCTCCTGGTACTATTACATATATGTAGACACGTTTATCTACACATAACACATACTCTCTCCTGGTACTATTACATATATGTAGACACGTTTATCTACACATAATACATACTCTCTCCTGGTACTATTACATATATGTAGACAAGTTAATCTTCACACAACACATACCCTCTCCTGGTACTATTACATATATGTAGACACGTTTATCTTCACACAACACATACTCTCTCCTGGTACTATTACATATATATAGACACGTTTATCTTCACACAACACATACCCTCTCCTGGCACTATTACATATATGTAGACACGTTTACCTATACATAACACATACTCTCTCCTGGTACTATTACATATATATAGACACGTTTATCTACACACAACACATACTCTCTCTTCTGGTTCTATTACATATATGTAGACACGTTTACCTATACATAACACATACTCTCTCCTGGTACTATTACATATATATAGACACGTTTATCTACACACAACACATACTCTCTCTTCTGGTTCTATTACATATATGTACACACGTTTATCTTCACACAACACATACCCTCTCCTGGTACTATTACATATATGTACACACGTTTATCTTCACACAACACATACTCTCTCCTGGTACTATTACATATATGTACACACGTTTATCTTCACACAACACATACTCTCTCCTGGTACTATTACATATCTGTACACACGTTTATCTACACACAACACATACTCTCTCCTGGTACTATTACATATATGTAGACACGTTTACCTACACACAACACATACTCTCTTTCCTGGTACTATTACATTTATATAGACACGTTTATCTACACACAACACATACCCTCTCCTGGTACTATTACATATATGTAGACACGTTTATCTTCACACAATACATACTCTCTCCTGTTACTATTACATATATATAGACACGTTTATCTTCACACAACACATACTCTCTCTCCTGGTACTATTACATATATATAGACACGTTTATCTTCACATGACACATACCCTCTCCTGGTGCTATTACATATATATAGACACGTTTATCTACACACAACACATACTCTCTCCTAGTACTATTACATATATGTACACACGTTTATCTTCACACAATACATACTCTCTCCTGTTACTATTACATATATATAGACACGTTTATCTACACACAACACATACTCTCTCCTAGTACTATTACATATATGTACACACGTTTATCTTCACACAACACATACTCTCTCCTGGTACTATTACATATATGTACACACGTTTATCTACACACAACAAATACTCTCTTCTGGTACTATTACATATATGTAGACACGTTTATCTACACACAACACATACTCTCTTCTGGTACTATTACATATATATAGACACGTTTATCTACACACAACACATACCCCTCCTGGTACTATTACATATATGTAGACACGTTTATCTTCACACAACACATACTCTCTCCTGGTACTATTACATATATGTACACACGTTTATCTTCACACAACACATAACCTCTCCTGGTACTATTACATATATGTAGACACGTTTACCTACACACAACACATAACCTCTCCTGGTACTATTACATATATGTAGACACGTTTACCTACACACAACAAATACCCTCTCCTAGTACTATTACATATAAGTACACACGTTTATCTTCACACAACACATACCCTCTCCTGGTACTATTACATATATGTACACACGTTTATCTACACACAACACATACCCTCTCCTGGTACTATTACATATATATAGACACGTTTATCTTCACACAATACATACTCTCTCCTGTTACTATTATATATATATAGACACGTTTATCTTCACACAACACATACTCTCTCCTGGTACTATTGCATATATGTAGACACGTTTATCTTCACACAACACATACTCTCTCCTGGTACTATTACATATATGTAGACACGTTTATCTTCACACAACACATACTCTCTCCTGGTACTATTACATATATGTAGACACGTTTATCTTCACACAACACATATTCTCTCTTGGTACTATTACATATATGTAGACAAGTTAATCTTCACACAACACATACCCTCTCCTGGTACTATTACATATATGTAGACACGTTTATCTACACATAACACATACTCTCTCCTGGTACTATTACATATATGTAGACACGTTTATCTACACATAATACATACTCTCTCCTGGTACTATTACATATATGTAGACAAGTTAATCTTCACACAACACATACCCTCTCCTGGTACTATTACATATATGTAGACACGTTTATCTTCACACAACACATACTCTCTCCTGGTACTATTACATATATATAGACACGTTTATCTTCACACAACACATACTCTCTCCTGGTACTATTACATATATATAGACACGGTTATTTACACACAACACATACCCTTTCCTGGTACTATTACATATATGTACACACGTTTATCTTCACATAACACATACTCTCTCCTGGTACTATTACATATATGTACACACGTTTATCTACACACAACACATACTCTCTCCTGGTACTATTACATATATGTAGACACGTTTACCTACACACAACACATACTCTCTTTCCTGGTACTATTACATTTATATAGACACGTTTATCTACACACAACACATACCCTCTCCTGGTACTATTACATATATGTAGACACGTTTATCTTCACACAATACATACTCTCTCCTGTTACTATTACATATATATAGACACGTTTATCTTCACACAACACATACTCTCTCTCCTGGTACTATTACATATATATAGACACGTTTATCTTCACATGACACATACCCTCTCCTGGTACTATTACATATATATAGACACGTTTATCTACACACAACACATACTCTCTCCTAGTACTATTACATATATGTACACACGTTTATCTTCACACAACACATACTCTCTCCTGGTACTATTACATATATGTACACACGTTTATCTACACACAACAAATACTCTCTCCTAGTACTATTACATATATGTACACACGTTTATCTTCACACAATACATACTCTCTCCTGTTACTATTACATATATATAGACACGTTTATCTACACACAACACATACTCTCTCCTAGTACTATTACATATATGTACACACGTTTATCTACACACAACAAATACTCTCTTCTGGTACTATTACATATATGTACACACGTTTATCTACACACAACACATACTCTCTTCTGGTACTATTACATATATATAGACACGTTTATCTACACACAACACATACCCCTCCTGGTACTATTACATATATGTAGACACGTTTATCTACACATAACACATACTCTCTCCTGGTACTATTGCATATATGTAGACACGTTTATCTACACATAATACATACTCTCTCCTGGTACTATTACATATATGTAGACAAGTTAATCTTCACAAAACACATAACCTCTCCTGGTACTATTACATATATGTACACACGTTTACCTACACACAACAAATACCCTCTCCTAGTACTATTACATATAAGTACACACGTTTATCTACACACAACACATACTCTCTCCTGGTACTATTACATATATATAGACACGTTTATCTACACACAACACATACCCCTCCTGGTACTATTACATATATATAGACACGTTTATCTACACACAACACATACCCCTCCTGGTACTATTACATATATATAGACACGTTTATCTACACACAACACATACCCCTCCTGGTACTATTACATATATATAGACACGTTTATCTACACACAACACATACTCTCTCCTGGTACTATTACATATATGTACACACGTTTATCTTCACACAACACATACTCTCTCCTGGTATTATTACATATATATAGACACGTTTATCTACACACAATACATACTCTCTCCTGGTACTATTACATATATGTAGACACGTTTATCTTCACACAACACATACTCTCTCCTGGTATTATTACATATATATAGACACGTTTATCTACACATAACACATATCCTCTCCTGGTACTATTACATATATGTAGACACGTTTATCTACAAACAACACATACCCTCTCCTGGTACTATTACATATATGAAGACACGTTTATCTACACGCAACACATACTCTCTCCTGGTGCTATAACATATATGTAGACACGTTTATCTACATACAAAACATACTCTCTCCTGGTACTATTACATATATGTAGACACGTTTATCTACACACAACACATACTCTCTCTTCTGGTACTATTACATATATGTAGACACGTTTACCTATACATAACACATACTCTCTCCTGGTACTATTACATATATGTAGACACGTTTATCTACACACAATACATACTCTCTCCTGGTACTATTACATATATGTAGACACGTTTATCTACACACAACACATACTCCTGGTACTATTACATATATATAGACACGTTTATTTACACACAACACATACTCTCTCCTGGTACTATTACATATATGTAGAAACGTTTATCTACACATAGCACATACTCTCTCCTGGTACTATTACATATATGTAGACACGTTTATCTACACACATTACATACCCTCTCCTGGTACTATTACATATATGTAGACACGTTTACCTACACACAACACATACTCTCTTTCCTGGTACTATTACATATATGTAGACACGTTTATCTACACACAACACATACTCTCTTTCCTGGTACTATTACATATATGTAGACACGTTTACCTACACACAACACATACTCTCTTTCCTGGTACTATTACATTTATATAGACACGTTTATCTACACACAACACATACTCTCTCCTAGTACTATTACATATATGTACACACGTTTATCTTCACACAACACATACTCTCTCCTGGTACTATTACATATATGTACACACGTTTATCTACACACAACAAATACTCTCTCCTAGTACTATTACATATATGTACACACGTTTATCTTCACACAATACATACTCTCTCCTGTTACTATTACATATATATAGACACGTTTATCTACACACAACAAATACTCTCTCCTGGTACTATTACATATATGTACACACGTTTATCTTCACACAACACATATTCTCTCTTGGTACTATTACATATATGTACACACGTTTATCTACACATAACACATACCCTCTCCTAGTACTATTACATATATGTAGACAAGTTAATCTTCACACAACACATACCCTCTCCTGGTACTATTACATATATGTAGACACGTTTATCTACACACAACACATACTCTCTCCTGGTACTATTGCATATATGTAGACACGTTTATCTACACATAACACATACTCTCTCCTGGTACTATCACATATATGTAGACAAGTTAATCTTCACACAACACATACCCTCTCCTGGTACTATTACATATATGTAGACACGTTTATCTTCACACAACACATACCCTCTCCTGGTACTATTACATATATGTACACACGTTTATCTACACACAACACATACCCTCTCCTGGTACTATTACATATATATAGACACGTTTATCTTCACACAATACATACTCTCTCCTGTTACTATTATATATATATAGACACGTTTATCTTCACACAACACATACTCTCTCCTGGTACTATTGCATATATGTAGACACGTTTATCTTCACACAACACATACTCTCTCCTGGTACTATTACATATATGTAGACACGTTTATCTTCACACAACACATATTCTCTCTTGGTACTATTACATATATGTAGACAAGTTAATCTTCACACAACACATACCCTCTCCTGGTACTATTACATATATGTAGACACGTTTATCTACACATAACACATACTCTCTCCTGGTACTATTACATATATGTAGACACGTTTATCTACACATAATACATACTCTCTCCTGGTACTATTACATATATGTAGACAAGTTAATCTTCACACAACACATACCCTCTCCTGGTACTATTACATATATGTAGACACGTTTATCTTCACACAACACATACTCTCTCCTGGTACTATTACATATATATAGACACGTTTATCTTCACACAACACATACTCTCTCCTGGTACTATTACATATATATAGACACGGTTATTTACACACAACACATACCCTTTCCTGGTACTATTACATATATGTACACACGTTTATCTTCACATAACACATACTCTCTCCTGGTACTATTACATATATGTACACACGTTTATCTACACACAACACATACTCTCTCCTGGTACTATTACATATATGTAGACACGTTTACCTACACACAACACATACTCTCTTTCCTGGTACTATTACATTTATATAGACACGTTTATCTACACACAACACATACCCTCTCCTGGTACTATTACATATATGTAGACACGTTTATCTTCACACAATACATACTCTCTCCTGTTACTATTACATATATATAGACACGTTTATCTTCACACAACACATACTCTCTCTCCTGGTACTATTACATATATATAGACACGTTTATCTTCACATGACACATACCCTCTCCTGGTACTATTACATATATATAGATACGTTTATCTACACACAACACATACTCTCTCCTAGTACTATTACATATATGTACACACGTTTATCTTCACACAACACATACTCTCTCCTGGTACTATTACATATATGTACACACGTTTATCTACACACAACAAATACTCTCTCCTAGTACTATTACATATATGTACACACGTTTATCTTCACACAATACATACTCTCTCCTGTTACTATTACATATATATAGACACGTTTATCTACACACAACACATACTCTCTCCTAGTACTATTACATATATGTACACACGTTTATCTACACACAACAAATACTCTCTTCTGGTACTATTACATATATGTACACACGTTTATCTACACACAACACATACTCTCTTCTGGTACTATTACATATATATAGACACGTTTATCTACACACAACACATACCCCTCCTGGTACTATTACATATATGTAGACACGTTTATCTACACATAACACATACTCTCTCCTGGTACTATTGCATATATGTAGACACGTTTATCTACACATAATACATACTCTCTCCTGGTACTATTACATATATGTAGACAAGTTAATCTTCACACAACACATAACCTCTCCTGGTACTATTACATATATGTACACACGTTTACCTACACACAACAAATACCCTCTCCTAGTACTATTACATATAAGTACACACGTTTATCTACACACAACACATACTCTCTCCTGGTACTATTACATATATATAGACACGTTTATCTACACACAACACATACCCCTCCTGGTACTATTACATATATATAGACACGTTTATCTACACACAACACATACCCCTCCTGGTACTATTACATATATATAGACACGTTTATCTACACACAACACATACCCCTCCTGGTACTATTACATATATATAGACACGTTTATCTACACACAACACATACTCTCTCCTGGTACTATTACATATATGTACACACGTTTATCTTCACACAACACATACTCTCTCCTGGTATTATTACATATATATAGACACGTTTATCTACACACAATACATACTCTCTCCTGGTACTATTACATATATGTAGACACGTTTATCTTCACACAACACATACTCTCTCCTGGTATTATTACATATATATAGACACGTTTATCTACACATAACACATATCCTCTCCTGGTACTATTACATATATGTAGACACGTTTATCTACAAACAACACATACCCTCTCCTGGTACTATTACATATATGAAGACACGTTTATCTACACGCAACACATACTCTCTCCTGGTGCTATAACATATATGTAGACACGTTTATCTACATACAAAACATACTCTCTCCTGGTACTATTACATATATGTAGACACGTTTATCTACACACAACACATACTCTCTCTTCTGGTACTATTACATATATGTAGACACGTTTACCTATACATAACACATACTCTCTCCTGGTACTATTACATATATGTAGACACGTTTATCTACACACAATACATACTCTCTCCTGGTACTATTACATATATGTAGACACGTTTATCTACACACAACACATACTCCTGGTACTATTACATATATATAGACACGTTTATTTACACACAACACATACTCTCTCCTGGTACTATTACATATATGTAGAAACGTTTATCTACACATAGCACATACTCTCTCCTGGTACTATTACATATATGTAGACACGTTTATCTACACACATTACATACCCTCTCCTGGTACTATTACATATATGTAGACACGTTTACCTACACACAACACATACTCTCTTTCCTGGTACTATTACATATATGTAGACACGTTTATCTACACACAACACATACTCTCTTTCCTGGTACTATTACATATATGTAGACACGTTTACCTACACACAACACATACTCTCTTTCCTGGTACTATTACATTTATATAGACACGTTTATCTACACACAACACATACTCTCTCCTAGTACTATTACATATATGTACACACGTTTATCTTCACACAACACATACTCTCTCCTGGTACTATTACATATATGTACACACGTTTATCTACACACAACAAATACTCTCTCCTAGTACTATTACATATATGTACACACGTTTATCTTCACACAATACATACTCTCTCCTGTTACTATTACATATATATAGACACGTTTATCTACACACAACACATACTCTCTCCTAGTACTATTACATATATGTACACACGTTTATCTACACACAACAAATACTCTCTTCTGGTACTATTACATATATGTACACACGTTTATCTACACACAACACATACTCTCTTCTGGTACTATTACATATATATAGACACGTTTATCTACACACAACACATACCCCTCCTGGTACTATTACATATATGTAGACACGTTTATCTACACATAACACATACTCTCTCCTGGTACTATTGCATATATGTAGACACGTTTATCTACACATAATACATACCCTCTCCTGGTACTATTACATATATGTAGACAAGTTAATCTTCACACAACACATAACCTCTCCTGGTACTATTACATATATGTAGACACGTTCACCTACACACAACAAATACCCTCTCCTAGTACTATTACATATAAGTACACACGTTTATCTACACACAACACATACTCTCTCCTGGTAATATTACATATATATAGACACGTTTATCTACACACAACACATACCCCTCCTGGTACTATTACATATATATAGACACGTTTATCTACACACAACACATACCCCTCCTGGTACTATTACATATATATAGACACGTTTATCTACACACAACACATACCCCTCCTGGTACTATTACATATATATAGACACGTTTATCTACACACAACACATACTCTCTCCTGGTACTATTACATATATGTACACACGTTTATCTTCACACAACACATACTCTCTCCTGGTATTATTACATATATATAGACACGTTTATCTACACACAATACATACTCTCTCCTGGTACTATTACATATATGTAGACACGTTTATCTTCACACAACACATACTCTCTCCTGGTATTATTACATATATATAGACACGTTTATCTACACATAACACATATCCTCTCCTGGTACTATTACATATATGTAGACACGTTTATCTACAAACAACACATACCCTCTCCTGGTACTATTACATATATGAAGACACGTTTATCTACACGCAACACATACTCTCTCCTGGTGCTATAACATATATGTAGACACGTTTATCTACATACAAAACATACTCTCTCCTGGTACTATTACATATATGTAGACACGTTTATCTACACACAACACATACTCTCTCTTCTGGTACTATTACATATATGTAGACACGTTTACCTATACATAACACATACTCTCTCCTGGTACTATTACATATATGTAGACACGTTTATCTACACACAATACATACTCTCTCCTGGTACTATTACATATATGTAGACACGTTTATCTACACACAACACATACTCCTGGTACTATTACATATATATAGACACGTTTATTTACACACAACACATACTCTCTCCTGGTACTATTACATATATGTAGAAACGTTTATCTACACATAGCACATACTCTCTCCTGGTACTATTACATATATGTAGACACGTTTATCTACACACATTACATACCCTCTCCTGGTACTATTACATATATGTAGACACGTTTACCTACACACAACACATACTCTCTTTCCTGGTACTATTACATATATGTAGACACGTTTATCTACACACAACACATACTCTCTTTCCTGGTACTATTACATATATGTAGACACGTTTACCTACACACAACACATACTCTCTTTCCTGGTACTATTACATTTATATAGACACGTTTATCTACACACAACACATACCCTCTCCTGGTACTATTACATATATATAGACACGTTTATCTTCACACAACACATACTCTCTCCTGTTACTATTACATATATATACACACGTTTATCTTCACACAACACATACCCTCTCCTGGTACTATTACATATATATAGACACGTTTATCTTCACACAACACATACTCTCTCCTGGTACTATTACATATATGTAGACATGTTTATCTACACATAACACATACTCTCTCCTGGTACTATTACATATATGTAGACACGTTTATCTACACATAACACATACTCTCTCCTGGTACTATTACATATATGTACACACGTTTATCTTCACACAACACATATTCTCTCTTGGTACTATTACATATATGTACACACGTTTATCTACACATAACACATACCCTCTCCTGGTACTATTACATATATATAGACACGTTTATCTTCACACAACACATACCCTCTCCTGGTACTATTACATATATGTAGACACGTTTATCTACACATAACACATACCCTCTCCTAGTACTATTACATATATGTAGACAAGTTAATCTTCACACAACACATACCCTCTCCTGGTACTATTACATATATGTAGACACGTTTATCTTCACATAACACATACCCTCTCCTAGTACTATTACATATATGTAGACAAGTTAATCTTCACACAACACATACCCTCTCCTGGTACTATTACATATATGTAGACACGTTTATCTACACACAACACATACTCTCTCCTGGTACTATTGCATATATGTAGACACGTTTATCTACACATAACACATACTCTCTCCTGGTACTATTACATATATGTAGACAACTTAATCTTCACACAACACATACCCTCTCCTGGTACTATTACATATATGTAGACACGTTTATCTTCACACAACACATACTCTCTCTCCTGGTACTTTTACATTTATATAGACACGTTTATCTACACACAACACATACCCTCTCCTGGTACTATTACATATATATAGACACGTTTATCTTCACACAATACATACTCTCTCCTGTTACTATTACATATATATAGACACGTTTATCTTCACACAACACATACTCTCTCCTGGTACTATTACATATATGTAGACACGTTTATCTTCACACAACACATACTCTCTCCTGGTACTATTACATATATGTAGACACGTTTATCTTCACACAACACATATTCTCTCTTGGTACTATTACATATATGTAGACAAGTTAATCTTCACACAACACATACCCTCTCCTGGTACTATTACATATATGTAGACACGTTTATCTACACATAACACATACTCTCTCCTGGTACTATTGCATATATGTAGACACGTTTATCTACACATAATACATACTCTCTCCTGGTACTATTACATATATGTAGACAAGTTAATCTTCACACAACACATACTCTCTCCTGGTACTATTACATATATGTAGACACGTTTATCTTCACACAACACATACTCTCTCCTGGTACTATTACATATATGTAGACACGTTTATCTTCACACAACACATACTCTCTCCTGGTACTATTACATATATATAGACACGTTTATCTTCACACAACACATACTCTCTCCTGGTACTATTACATATATATAGACACGTTTATCTTCACACAACACATACTCTCTCCTGGTACTATTACATATATATAGACACGTTTATCTTCACACAACACATACTCTCTCCTGGTACTATTACATATATATAGACACGGTTATTTACACACAACACATACCCTTTCCTGGTACTATTACATATATATACACGTTTATCTACACACAACACATACCCTCTCCTGGTACTATAACATATATATTTTTTTGTATGTAGACACGTTTATCTTCACACAACACATACTCCCTCCTGGTACTATTACATATATATAGACACGTTTATCTATACACAACACATACTCTCTCTCCTGTTACTATTACATATATATAGACACGTTTATCTACACATAACACATACTATCTCCTGTTACTATTACATATATATAGACACGTTTATCTTCACACAACACATACTCTCTCCTGGTACTATTACATATATGTAGACAAGTTAATCTTCACACAACACATACCCTCTCCTGGTACTATTGCATATATGTAGACACGTTTATCTACACATAATACATACTCTCTCCTGGTACTATTACATATATGTAGACAAGTTAATCTTCACACAACACATAACCTCTCCTGGTACTATTACATATATGTAGACACGTTTACCTACACACAACAAATACCCTCTCCTAGTACTATTACATATAAGTACACACGTTTATCTACACACAACACATACTCTCTCCTGGTACTATTACATATATATAGACACGTTTATCTACACACAACACATACCCCTCCTGGTACTATTACATATATATAGACACGTTTATCTACACACAACACATACCCCTCCTGGTACTATTACATATATATAGACACGTTTATCTACACACAACACATACTCTCTCCTGGTACTATTACATATATGTACACACGTTTACCTACACACAACACATACTCTCTTTCCTGGTACTATTACATTTATATAGACACGTTTATCTACACACAACACATACTCTCTCCTAGTACTATTACATATATGTACACACGTTTATCTACACACAACACATACCCCTCCTGGTACTATTACATATATATAGACACGTTTATCTACACACAACACATACTCTCTCCTGGTACTATTACATATATGTACACACGTTTACCTACACACAACACATACTCTCTTTCCTGGTACTATTACATATATGTAGACACGTTTACCTACACACAACACATACTCTCTTTCCTGGTACTATTACATTTATATAGACACGTTTATCTACACACAACACATACTCTCTCCTAGTACTATTACATATATGTACACACGTTTATCTTCACACAACACATACTCTCTCCTGGTACTATTACATATATGTACACACGTTTATCTACACACAACAAATACTCTCTCCTAGTACTATTACATATATGTACACACGTTTATCTTCACACAATACATACTCTCTCCTGTTACTATTACATATATATAGACACGTTTATCTACACACAACAAATACTCTCTCCTGGTACTATTACATATATGTACACACGTTTATCTTCACACAACACATATTCTCTCTTGGTACTATTACATATATGTACACACGTTTATCTACACATAACACATACCCTCTCCTAGTACTATTACATATATGTAGACAAGTTAATCTTCACACAACACATACCCTCTCCTGGTACTATTACATATATGTAGACACGTTTATCTACACACAACACATACTCTCTCCTGGTACTATTGCATATATGTAGACACGTTTATCTACACATAACACATACTCTCTCCTGGTACTATCACATATATGTAGACAAGTTAATCTTCACACAACACATACCCTCTCCTGGTACTATTACATATATGTAGACACGTTTATCTTCACACAACACATACCCTCTCCTGGTACTATTACATATATGTACACACGTTTATCTACACACAACACATACCCTCTCCTGGTACTATTACATATATATAGACACGTTTATCTTCACACAATACATACTCTCTCCTGTTACTATTATATATATATAGACACGTTTATCTTCACACAACACATACTCTCTCCTGGTACTATTGCATATATGTAGACACGTTTATCTTCACACAACACATACTCTCTCCTGGTACTATTACATATATGTAGACACGTTTATCTTCACACAACACATATTCTCTCTTGGTACTATTACATATATGTAGACAAGTTAATCTTCACACAACACATACCCTCTCCTGGTACTATTACATATATGTAGACACGTTTATCTACACATAACACATACTCTCTCCTGGTACTATTACATATATGTAGACACGTTTATCTACACATAATACATACTCTCTCCTGGTACTATTACATATATGTAGACAAGTTAATCTTCACACAACACATACCCTCTCCTGGTACTATTACATATATGTAGACACGTTTATCTTCACACAACACATACTCTCTCCTGGTACTATTACATATATATAGACACGTTTATCTTCACACAACACATACTCTCTCCTGGTACTATTACATATATATAGACACGGTTATTTACACACAACACATACCCTTTCCTGGTACTATTACATATATGTACACACGTTTATCTTCACATAACACATACTCTCTCCTGGTACTATTACATATATGTACACACGTTTATCTACACACAACACATACTCTCTCCTGGTACTATTACATATATGTAGACACGTTTACCTACACACAACACATACTCTCTTTCCTGGTACTATTACATTTATATAGACACGTTTATCTACACACAACACATACCCTCTCCTGGTACTATTACATATATGTAGACACGTTTATCTTCACACAATACATACTCTCTCCTGTTACTATTACATATATATAGACACGTTTATCTTCACACAACACATACTCTCTCTCCTGGTACTATTACATATATATAGACACGTTTATCTTCACATGACACATACCCTCTCCTGGTACTATTACATATATATAGATACGTTTATCTACACACAACACATACTCTCTCCTAGTACTATTACATATATGTACACACGTTTATCTTCACACAACACATACTCTCTCCTGGTACTATTACATATATGTACACACGTTTATCTACACACAACAAATACTCTCTCCTAGTACTATTACATATATGTACACACGTTTATCTTCACACAATACATACTCTCTCCTGTTACTATTACATATATATAGACACGTTTATCTACACACAACACATACTCTCTCCTAGTACTATTACATATATGTACACACGTTTATCTACACACAACAAATACTCTCTTCTGGTACTATTACATATATGTACACACGTTTATCTACACACAACACATACTCTCTTCTGGTACTATTACATATATATAGACACGTTTATCTACACACAACACATACCCCTCCTGGTACTATTACATATATGTAGACACGTTTATCTACACATAACACATACTCTCTCCTGGTACTATTGCATATATGTAGACACGTTTATCTACACATAATACATACTCTCTCCTGGTACTATTACATATATGTAGACAAGTTAATCTTCACACAACACATAACCTCTCCTGGTACTATTACATATATGTACACACGTTTACCTACACACAACAAATACCCTCTCCTAGTACTATTACATATAAGTACACACGTTTATCTACACACAACACATACTCTCTCCTGGTACTATTACATATATATAGACACGTTTATCTACACACAACACATACCCCTCCTGGTACTATTACATATATATAGACACGTTTATCTACACACAACACATACCCCTCCTGGTACTATTACATATATATAGACACGTTTATCTACACACAACACATACCCCTCCTGGTACTATTACATATATATAGACACGTTTATCTACACACAACACATACTCTCTCCTGGTACTATTACATATATGTACACACGTTTATCTTCACACAACACATACTCTCTCCTGGTATTATTACATATATATAGACACGTTTATCTACACACAATACATACTCTCTCCTGGTACTATTACATATATGTAGACACGTTTATCTTCACACAACACATACTCTCTCCTGGTATTATTACATATATATAGACACGTTTATCTACACATAACACATATCCTCTCCTGGTACTATTACATATATGTAGACACGTTTATCTACAAACAACACATACCCTCTCCTGGTACTATTACATATATGAAGACACGTTTATCTACACGCAACACATACTCTCTCCTGGTGCTATAACATATATGTAGACACGTTTATCTACATACAAAACATACTCTCTCCTGGTACTATTACATATATGTAGACACGTTTATCTACACACAACACATACTCTCTCTTCTGGTACTATTACATATATGTAGACACGTTTACCTATACATAACACATACTCTCTCCTGGTACTATTACATATATGTAGACACGTTTATCTACACACAATACATACTCTCTCCTGGTACTATTACATATATGTAGACACGTTTATCTACACACAACACATACTCCTGGTACTATTACATATATATAGACACGTTTATTTACACACAACACATACTCTCTCCTGGTACTATTACATATATGTAGAAACGTTTATCTACACATAGCACATACTCTCTCCTGGTACTATTACATATATGTAGACACGTTTATCTACACACATTACATACCCTCTCCTGGTACTATTACATATATGTAGACACGTTTACCTACACACAACACATACTCTCTTTCCTGGTACTATTACATATATGTAGACACGTTTATCTACACACAACACATACTCTCTTTCCTGGTACTATTACATATATGTAGACACGTTTACCTACACACAACACATACTCTCTTTCCTGGTACTATTACATTTATATAGACACGTTTATCTACACACAACACATACTCTCTCCTAGTACTATTACATATATGTACACACGTTTATCTTCACACAACACATACTCTCTCCTGGTACTATTACATATATGTACACACGTTTATCTACACACAACAAATACTCTCTCCTAGTACTATTACATATATGTACACACGTTTATCTTCACACAATACATACTCTCTCCTGTTACTATTACATATATATAGACACGTTTATCTACACACAACACATACTCTCTCCTAGTACTATTACATATATGTACACACGTTTATCTACACACAACAAATACTCTCTTCTGGTACTATTACATATATGTACACACGTTTATCTACACACAACACATACTCTCTTCTGGTACTATTACATATATATAGACACGTTTATCTACACACAACACATACCCCTCCTGGTACTATTACATATATGTAGACACGTTTATCTACACATAACACATACTCTCTCCTGGTACTATTGCATATATGTAGACACGTTTATCTACACATAATACATACCCTCTCCTGGTACTATTACATATATGTAGACAAGTTAATCTTCACACAACACATAACCTCTCCTGGTACTATTACATATATGTAGACACGTTCACCTACACACAACAAATACCCTCTCCTAGTACTATTACATATAAGTACACACGTTTATCTACACACAACACATACTCTCTCCTGGTAATATTACATATATATAGACACGTTTATCTACACACAACACATACCCCTCCTGGTACTATTACATATATATAGACACGTTTATCTACACACAACACATACCCCTCCTGGTACTATTACATATATATAGACACGTTTATCTACACACAACACATACCCCTCCTGGTACTATTACATATATATAGACACGTTTATCTACACACAACACATACTCTCTCCTGGTACTATTACATATATGTACACACGTTTATCTTCACACAACACATACTCTCTCCTGGTATTATTACATATATATAGACACGTTTATCTACACACAATACATACTCTCTCCTGGTACTATTACATATATGTAGACACGTTTATCTTCACACAACACATACTCTCTCCTGGTATTATTACATATATATAGACACGTTTATCTACACATAACACATATCCTCTCCTGGTACTATTACATATATGTAGACACGTTTATCTACAAACAACACATACCCTCTCCTGGTACTATTACATATATGAAGACACGTTTATCTACACGCAACACATACTCTCTCCTGGTGCTATAACATATATGTAGACACGTTTATCTACATACAAAACATACTCTCTCCTGGTACTATTACATATATGTAGACACGTTTATCTACACACAACACATACTCTCTCTTCTGGTACTATTACATATATGTAGACACGTTTACCTATACATAACACATACTCTCTCCTGGTACTATTACATATATGTAGACACGTTTATCTACACACAATACATACTCTCTCCTGGTACTATTACATATATGTAGACACGTTTATCTACACACAACACATACTCCTGGTACTATTACATATATATAGACACGTTTATTTACACACAACACATACTCTCTCCTGGTACTATTACATATATGTAGAAACGTTTATCTACACATAGCACATACTCTCTCCTGGTACTATTACATATATGTAGACACGTTTATCTACACACATTACATACCCTCTCCTGGTACTATTACATATATGTAGACACGTTTACCTACACACAACACATACTCTCTTTCCTGGTACTATTACATATATGTAGACACGTTTATCTACACACAACACATACTCTCTTTCCTGGTACTATTACATATATGTAGACACGTTTACCTACACACAACACATACTCTCTTTCCTGGTACTATTACATTTATATAGACACGTTTATCTACACACAACACATACCCTCTCCTGGTACTATTACATATATATAGACACGTTTATCTTCACACAACACATACTCTCTCCTGTTACTATTACATATATATACACACGTTTATCTTCACACAACACATACCCTCTCCTGGTACTATTACATATATATAGACACGTTTATCTTCACACAACACATACTCTCTCCTGGTACTATTACATATATGTAGACATGTTTATCTACACATAACACATACTCTCTCCTGGTACTATTACATATATGTAGACACGTTTATCTACACATAACACATACTCTCTCCTGGTACTATTACATATATGTACACACGTTTATCTTCACACAACACATATTCTCTCTTGGTACTATTACATATATGTACACACGTTTATCTACACATAACACATACCCTCTCCTGGTACTATTACATATATATAGACACGTTTATCTTCACACAACACATACCCTCTCCTGGTACTATTACATATATGTAGACACGTTTATCTACACATAACACATACCCTCTCCTAGTACTATTACATATATGTAGACAAGTTAATCTTCACACAACACATACCCTCTCCTGGTACTATTACATATATGTAGACACGTTTATCTTCACATAACACATACCCTCTCCTAGTACTATTACATATATGTAGACAAGTTAATCTTCACACAACACATACCCTCTCCTGGTACTATTACATATATGTAGACACGTTTATCTACACACAACACATACTCTCTCCTGGTACTATTGCATATATGTAGACACGTTTATCTACACATAACACATACTCTCTCCTGGTACTATTACATATATGTAGACAACTTAATCTTCACACAACACATACCCTCTCCTGGTACTATTACATATATGTAGACACGTTTATCTTCACACAACACATACTCTCTCTCCTGGTACTTTTACATTTATATAGACACGTTTATCTACACACAACACATACCCTCTCCTGGTACTATTACATATATATAGACACGTTTATCTTCACACAATACATACTCTCTCCTGTTACTATTACATATATATAGACACGTTTATCTTCACACAACACATACTCTCTCCTGGTACTATTACATATATGTAGACACGTTTATCTTCACACAACACATACTCTCTCCTGGTACTATTACATATATGTAGACACGTTTATCTTCACACAACACATATTCTCTCTTGGTACTATTACATATATGTAGACAAGTTAATCTTCACACAACACATACCCTCTCCTGGTACTATTACATATATGTAGACACGTTTATCTACACATAACACATACTCTCTCCTGGTACTATTGCATATATGTAGACACGTTTATCTACACATAATACATACTCTCTCCTGGTACTATTACATATATGTAGACAAGTTAATCTTCACACAACACATACTCTCTCCTGGTACTATTACATATATGTAGACACGTTTATCTTCACACAACACATACTCTCTCCTGGTACTATTACATATATGTAGACACGTTTATCTTCACACAACACATACTCTCTCCTGGTACTATTACATATATATAGACACGTTTATCTTCACACAACACATACTCTCTCCTGGTACTATTACATATATATAGACACGTTTATCTTCACACAACACATACTCTCTCCTGGTACTATTACATATATATAGACACGTTTATCTTCACACAACACATACTCTCTCCTGGTACTATTACATATATATAGACACGGTTATTTACACACAACACATACCCTTTCCTGGTACTATTACATATATATACACGTTTATCTACACACAACACATACCCTCTCCTGGTACTATAACATATATATTTTTTTGTATGTAGACACGTTTATCTTCACACAACACATACTCCCTCCTGGTACTATTACATATATATAGACACGTTTATCTATACACAACACATACTCTCTCTCCTGTTACTATTACATATATATAGACACGTTTATCTACACATAACACATACTATCTCCTGTTACTATTACATATATATAGACACGTTTATCTTCACACAACACATACTCTCTCCTGGTACTATTACATATATGTAGACAAGTTAATCTTCACACAACACATACCCTCTCCTGGTACTATTGCATATATGTAGACACGTTTATCTACACATAATACATACTCTCTCCTGGTACTATTACATATATGTAGACAAGTTAATCTTCACACAACACATAACCTCTCCTGGTACTATTACATATATGTAGACACGTTTACCTACACACAACAAATACCCTCTCCTAGTACTATTACATATAAGTACACACGTTTATCTACACACAACACATACTCTCTCCTGGTACTATTACATATATATAGACACGTTTATCTACACACAACACATACCCCTCCTGGTACTATTACATATATATAGACACGTTTATCTACACACAACACATACCCCTCCTGGTACTATTACATATATATAGACACGTTTATCTACACACAACACATACTCTCTCCTGGTACTATTACATATATGTACACACGTTTATCTTCACACAACACATACTCTCTCCTGGTATTATTACATATATATAGACACGTTTATCTACACACAATACATACTCTCTCCTGGTACTATTACATATATGTAGACACGTTTATCTTCACACAACACATACTCTCTCCTGGTATTATTACATATATATAGACACGTTTATCTACACATAACACATATCCTCTCCTGGTACTATTACATATATGTAGACACGTTTATCTACAAACAACACATACCCTCTCCTGGTACTATTACATATATGAAGACACGTTTATCTACACGCAACACATACTCTCTCCTGGTGCTATAACATATATGTAGACACGTTTATCTACATACAAAACATACTCTCTCCTGGTACTATTACATATATGTAGACACGTTTATCTACACACAACACATACTCTCTCTTCTGGTACTATTACATATATGTAGACACGTTTACCTATACATAACACATACTCTCTCCTGGTACTATTACATATATGTAGACACGTTTATCTACACACAATACATACTCTCTCCTGGTACTATTACATATATGTAGACACGTTTATCTACACACAACACATACTCCTGGTACTATTACATATATATAGACACGTTTATTTACACACAACACATACTCTCTCCTGGTACTATTACATATATGTAGAAACGTTTATCTACACATAGCACATACTCTCTCCTGGTACTATTACATATATGTAGACACGTTTATCTACACACATTACATACCCTCTCCTGGTACTATTACATATATGTAGACACGTTTACCTACACACAACACATACTCTCTTTCCTGGTACTATTACATATATGTAGACATGTTTATCTACACACAACACATACTCTCTTTCCTGGTACTATTACATATATGTAGACACGTTTACCTACACACAACACATACTCTCTTTCCTGGTACTATTACATTTATATAGACACGTTTATCTACACACAACACATACCCTCTCCTGGTACTATTACATATATATAGACACGTTTATCTTCACACAACACATACTCTCTCCTGTTACTATTACATATATATACACACGTTTATCTTCACACAACACATACCCTCTCCTGGTACTATTACATATATATAGACACGTTTATCTTCACACAACACATACTCTCTCCTGGTACTATTACATATATGTAGACATGTTTATCTACACATAACACATACTCTCTCCTGGTACTATTACATATATGTAGACACGTTTATCTACACATAACACATACTCTCTCCTGGTACTATTACATATATGTACACACGTTTATCTTCACACAACACATATTCTCTCTTGGTACTATTACATATATGTACACACGTTTATCTACACATAACACATACCCTCTCCTGGTACTATTACATATATATAGACACGTTTATCTTCACACAACACATACCCTCTCCTGGTACTATTACATATATTTAGACACGTTTATCTACACATAACACATACCCTCTCCTAGTACTATTACATATATGTAGACAAGTTAATCTTCACACAACACATACCCTCTCCTGGTACTATTACATATATGTAGACACGTTTATCTTCACATAACACATACCCTCTCCTAGTACTATTACATATATGTAGACAAGTTAATCTTCACACAACACATACCCTCTCCTGGTACTATTACATATATGTAGACACGTTTATCTACACACAACACATACTCTCTCCTGGTACTATTGCATATATGTAGACACGTTTATCTACACATAACACATACTCTCTCCTGGTACTATTACATATATGTAGACAAGTTAATCTTCACACAACACATACCCTCTCCTGGTACTATTACATATATGTAGACACGTTTATCTTTACACAACACATACTCTCTCTCCTGGTACTTTTACATTTATATAGACACGTTTATCTACACACAACACATACCCTCTCCTGGTACTATTACATATATATAGACACGTTTATCTTCACACAATACATACTCTCTCCTGTTACTATTACATATATATAGACACGTTTATCTTCACACAACACATACTCTCTCCTGGTACTATTACATATATGTAGACACGTTTATCTTCACACAACACATACTCTCTCCTGGTACTATTACATATATGTAGACACGTTTATCTTCACACAACACATATTCTCTCTTGGTACTATTACATATATGTAGACAAGTTAATCTTCACACAACACATACCCTCTCCTGGTACTATTACATATATGTAGACACGTTTATCTACACATAACACATACTCTCTCCTGGTACTATTGCATATATGTAGACACGTTTATCTACACATAATACATACTCTCTCCTGGTACTATTACATATATGTAGACAAGTTAATCTTCACACAACACATACTCTCTCCTGGTACTATTACATATATGTAGACACGTTTATCTTCACACAACACATACTCTCTCCTGGTACTATTACATATATGTAGACACGTTTATCTTCACACAACACATACTCTCTCCTGGTACTATTACATATATATAGACACGTTTATCTTCACACAACACATACTCTCTCCTGGTACTATTACATATATATAGACACGTTTATCTTCACACAACACATACTCTCTCCTGGTACTATTACATATATATAGACACGTTTATCTTCACACAACACATACTCTCTCCTGGTACTATTACATATATATAGACACGGTTATTTACACACAACACATACCCTTTCCTGGTACTATTACATATATATACACGTTTATCTACACACAACACATACCCTCTCCTGGTACTATAACATATATATTTTTTTGTATGTAGACACGTTTATCTTCACACAACACATACTCCCTCCTGGTACTATTACATATATATAGACACGTTTATCTATACACAACACATACTCTCTCTCCTGTTACTATTACATATATATAGACACGTTTATCTACACATAACACATACTCTCTCCTGTTACTATTACATATATATAGACACGTTTATCTTCACACAACACATACTCTCTCCTGGTACTATTACATATATGTAGACAAGTTAATCTTCACACAACACATACCCTCTCCTGGTACTATTACATATATGTAGACACGTTTATCTCCACACAACACATACTCTCTCCTGTTACTATTACATATATGTAGACACGTTTATCTACACACAACACATACCCTCTCCTGGTACTATTACATATATGTAGACAAGTTAATCTTCACACAACACATACTCTCTCCTGGTACTATTACATATATGTAGACACGTTTATCTTCACACAACACATACTCTCTCCTGTTACTATTACATATATGTAGACACGTTTATCTACACATAACACATACTCTCTCCTGTTACTATTACATATATGTAGACACGTTTATCTACACATAACACATACTCTCTCCTAGTACTATTACATATATGTAGACACGTTTATCTTAACACAACACATACCCTCTCCTGTTACTATTACATATATGTAGACACGTTTATCTACACATAACACATACTCTCTCCTGGTACTATTACATATATGTACACACGTTTATCTACACATAACACATACTCTCTCCTGGTACTATTACATATATGTAGACAAGTTAATCTTCACACAACACATACCCTCTCCTGGTACTATTACATATATGTAGACACGTTTATCTTCACACAACACATACTCTCTCCTGGTACTATTAGATATATGTAGACACGTTTATCTACACATAACACATATTCTCTCTTGGTACTATTACATATATGTAGACACGTTTATCTTAACACAACACATACCCTCTCCTGTTACTATTACATATATGTAGACACGTTTATCTACACACAACACATACTCTCTCCTGGTACTATTGCATATATGTAGACACGTTTATCTACACATAACACATACTCTCTCCTGGTACTATTACATATATGTAGACAAGTTAATCTTCACACAACACATACCCTCTCCTGGTACTATTACATATATGTAGACACGTTTATCTTCACACAACACATACTCTCTCTCCTGGTACTTTTACATTTATATAGACACGTTTATCTACACACAACACATACCCTCTCCTGGTACTATTACATATATATAGACACGTTTATCTTCACACAATACATACTCTCTCCTGTTACTATTACATATATATAGACACGTTTATCTTCACACAACACATACTCTCTCCTGGTACTATTACATATATGTAGACACGTTTATCTTCACGCAACACATACTCTCTCCTGGTACTATTACATATATGTAGACACGTTTATCTTCACACAACACATATTCTCTCTTGGTACTATTACATATATGTAGACAAGTTAATCTTCACACAACACATACCCTCTCCTGGTACTATTACATATATGTAGACACGTTTATCTACACATAACACATACTCTCTCCTGGTACTATTGCATATATGTAGACACGTTTATCTACACATAATACATACTCTCTCCTGGTACTATTACATATATGTAGACAAGTTAATCTTCACACAACACATACCCTCTCCTGGTACTATTACATATATGTAGACACGTTTATCTTCACACACCACATACTCTCTCCTGGTACTATTACATATATGTAGACACGTTTATCTTCACACAACACATACTCCCTCCTGGTACTATTACATATATATAGACACGTTTATCTACACACACCACATACCCTCTCCTGGTACTATAACATATACATTTTTTTGTATGTAGACACGTTTATCTTCACACAACACATACTCCCTCCTGGTACTATTACATATATATAGACACGTTTATCTATACACAACACATACTCTCTCTCCTGTTACTATTACATATATATAGACACGTTTATCTACACATAACACATACTTTCTCCTGTTACTATTACATATATATAGACACGTTTATCTTCACACAACACATACTCTCTCCTGGTACTATTACATATATGTAGACAAGTTAATCTTCACACAACACATACCCTCTCCTGGTACTATTACATATATGTAGACACGTTTATCTCCACACAACACATACTCTCTCCTGTTACTATTACATATATGTAGACACGTTTATCTACACACAACACATACCCTCTCCTGGTACTATTACATATATGTAGACAAGTTAATCTTCACACAACACATACCCTCTCCTGGTACTATTACATATATGTAGACACGTTTATCTTCACACAACACATACTCTCTCCTGTTACTATTACATATATGTAGACACGTTTATCTACACATAACACATACTCTCTCCTGTTACTATTACATATATGTAGACACGTTTATCTACACATAACACATACTCTCTCCTAGTACTATTACATATATGTAGACACGTTTATCTTAACACAACACATACCCTCTCCTGTTACTATTACATATATGTAGACACGTTTATCTACACATAACACATACTCTCTCCTGGTACTATTACATATATGTACACACGTTTATCTACACATAACACATACTCTCTCCTGGTACTATTACATATATGTAGACACGTTTATCTTAACACAACACATACCCTCTCCTGGTACTATTACATATATGTAGACACGTTTATCTTCACACAACACATACTCTCTCCTGGTACTATTACATATATGTACACACGTTTATCTACACATAACACATATTCTCTCTTGGTACTATTACATATATGTAGACACGTTTATCTTTACACAACACATACTCTCTCTTGGTACTATTACATATATGTAGACACGTTTATCTTCACACAACACATACCCTCTCCTGTTACTATTACATATATGTAGACACGTTTATCTTCATATAACACATACTCTCTCCTGGTACTATTACATATATGTAGACACGTTTATCTTAACACAACACATACCCTCTCCTGTTACTATTACATATATGTAGACACGTTTATCTACACATAACACATACTCTCTCCTGGTACTATTACATATATGTACACACGTTTATCTACACATAACACATACTCTCTCCTGGTACTATTACATATATGTAGACAAGTTAATCTTCACACAACACATACCCTCTCCTGGTACTATTACATATATGTAGACACGTTTATCTTCACACAACACATACTCTCTCCTGGTACTATTAGATATATGTAGACACGTTTATCTACACATAACACATATTCTCTCTTGGTACTATTACATATATGTAGACACGTTTATCTTAACACAACACATACCCTCTCCTGTTACTATTACATATATGTAGACACGTTTATCTACACACAACACATACTCTCTCCTGGTACTATTGCATATATGTAGACACGTTTATCTACACATAACACATACTCTCTCCTGGTACTATTACATATATGTAGACAAGTTAATCTTCACACAACACATACCCTCTCCTGGTACTATTACATATATGTAGACACGTTTATCTTCACACAACACATACTCTCTCTCCTGGTACTTTTACATTTATATAGACACGTTTATCTACACACAACACATACCCTCTCCTGGTACTATTACATATATATAGACACGTTTATCTTCACACAATACATACTCTCTCCTGTTACTATTACATATATATAGACACGTTTATCTTCACACAACACATACTCTCTCCTGGTACTATTACATATATGTAGACACGTTTATCTTCACGCAACACATACTCTCTCCTGGTACTATTACATATATGTAGACACGTTTATCTTCACACAACACATATTCTCTCTTGGTACTATTACATATATGTAGACAAGTTAATCTTCACACAACACATACCCTCTCCTGGTACTATTACATATATGTAGACACGTTTATCTACACATAACACATACTCTCTCCTGGTACTATTGCATATATGTAGACACGTTTATCTACACATAATACATACTCTCTCCTGGTACTATTACATATATGTAGACAAGTTAATCTTCACACAACACATACCCTCTCCTGGTACTATTACATATATGTAGACACGTTTATCTTCACACACCACATACTCTCTCCTGGTACTATTACATATATGTAGACACGTTTATCTTCACACAACACATACTCCCTCCTGGTACTATTACATATATATAGACACGTTTATCTACACACACCACATACCCTCTCCTGGTACTATAACATATACATTTTTTTGTATGTAGACACGTTTATCTTCACACAACACATACTCCCTCCTGGTACTATTACATATATATAGACACGTTTATCTATACACAACACATACTCTCTCTCCTGTTACTATTACATATATATAGACACGTTTATCTACACATAACACATACTTTCTCCTGTTACTATTACATATATATAGACACGTTTATCTTCACACAACACATACTCTCTCCTGGTACTATTACATATATGTAGACAAGTTAATCTTCACACAACACATACCCTCTCCTGGTACTATTACATATATGTAGACACGTTTATCTCCACACAACACATACTCTCTCCTGTTACTATTACATATATGTAGACACGTTTATCTACACACAACACATACCCTCTCCTGGTACTATTACATATATGTAGACAAGTTAATCTTCACACAACACATACCCTCTCCTGGTACTATTACATATATGTAGACACGTTTATCTTCACACAACACATACTCTCTCCTGTTACTATTACATATATGTAGACACGTTTATCTACACATAACACATACTCTCTCCTGTTACTATTACATATATGTAGACACGTTTATCTACACATAACACATACTCTCTCCTAGTACTATTACATATATGTAGACACGTTTATCTTAACACAACACATACCCTCTCCTGTTACTATTACATATATGTAGACACGTTTATCTACACATAACACATACTCTCTCCTGGTACTATTACATATATGTACACACGTTTATCTACACATAACACATACTCTCTCCTGGTACTATTACATATATGTAGACACGTTTATCTTAACACAACACATACCCTCTCCTGGTACTATTACATATATGTAGACACGTTTATCTTCACACAACACATACTCTCTCCTGGTACTATTACATATATGTACACACGTTTATCTACACATAACACATATTCTCTCTTGGTACTATTACATATATGTAGACACGTTTATCTTTACACAACACATACTCTCTCTTGGTACTATTACATATATGTAGACACGTTTATCTTCACACAACACATACCCTCTCCTGTTACTATTACATATATGTAGACACGTTTATCTTCATATAACACATACTCTCTCCTGGTACTATTACATATATGTAGACACGTTTATCTTCACACAACACATACTCCCTCCTGGTACTATTATATATATGTAGACACGTTTATCTACACACAACACATACTCTCTCCTGGTACTATTACATATATGTAGACACGTTTATCTACACACACCACATACTCTCCCTCCTAGTACTATTACATATATGTAGACACGTTTATCTACACACAACACATACTCCCTCCTGGTACTATTACATATATATAGACACGTTTATCTACACACACCACATATTCTCTCTTGGTACTATTACATATATGTAGACAAGTTAATCTTCACACAACACATACCCTTTCCTGGTACTATTACATATATGTAGACACGTTTATCTACACATAACACATACTCTCTCCTGGTACTATTGCATATATGTAGACACGTTTATCTACACATAATACATACTCTCTCCTGGTACTATTACATATATGTAGACAAGTTAATCTTCACACAACACATACCCTCTCCTGGTACTATTACATATATGTAGACACGTTTATCTTCACACACCACATACTCTCTCCTGGTACTATTACATATATGTAGACACGTTTATCTTCACACAACACATACTCCCTCCTGGTACTATTACATATATATAGACACGTTTATCTACACACACCACATACCCTCTCCTGGTACTATAACATATACATTTTTTTGTATGTAGACACGTTTATCTTCACACAACACATACTCCCTCCTGGTACTATTACATATATATAGACACGTTTATCTATACACAACACATACTCTCTCTCCTGTTACTATTACATATATATAGACACGTTTATCTACACATAACACATACTTTCTCCTGTTACTATTACATATATATAGACACGTTTATCTTCACACAACACATACTCTCTCCTGGTACTATTACATATATGTAGACAAGTTAATCTTCACACAACACATACCCTCTCCTGGTACTATTACATATATGTAGACACGTTTATCTCCACACAACACATACTCTCTCCTGTTACTATTACATATATGTAGACACGTTTATCTACACACAACACATACCCTCTCCTGGTACTATTACATATATGTAGACAAGTTAATCTTCACACAACACATACCCTCTCCTGGTACTATTACATATATGTAGACACGTTTATCTTCACACAACACATACTCTCTCCTGTTACTATTACATATATGTAGACACGTTTATCTACACATAACACATACTCTCTCCTGTTACTATTACATATATGTAGACACGTTTATCTACACATAACACATACTCTCTCCTAGTACTATTACATATATGTAGACACGTTTATCTTAACACAACACATACCCTCTCCTGTTACTATTACATATATGTAGACACGTTTATCTACACATAACACATACTCTCTCCTGGTACTATTACATATATGTACACACGTTTATCTACACATAACACATACTCTCTCCTGGTACTATTACATATATGTAGACACGTTTATCTTAACACAACACATACCCTCTCCTGGTACTATTACATATATGTAGACACGTTTATCTTCACACAACACATACTCTCTCCTGGTACTATTACATATATGTACACACGTTTATCTACACATAACACATATTCTCTCTTGGTACTATTACATATATGTAGACACGTTTATCTTTACACAACACATACTCTCTCTTGGTACTATTACATATATGTAGACACGTTTATCTTCACACAACACATACCCTCTCCTGTTACTATTACATATATGTAGACACGTTTATCTTCATATAACACATACTCTCTCCTGGTACTATTACATATATGTAGACACGTTTATCTTCACACAACACATACTCCCTCCTGGTACTATTATATATATGTAGACACGTTTATCTACACACAACACATACTCTCTCCTGGTACTATTACATATATGTAGACACGTTTATCTACACACACCACATACTCTCCCTCCTAGTACTATTACATATATGTAGACACGTTTATCTACACACAACACATACTCCCTCCTGGTACTATTACATATATATAGACACGTTTATCTACACACACCACATACTCTCCCTCCTGGTACTATTACATATATGTACACACGTTTATCTTCACACAACAAATACTCTCTCCTGTTACTATTACATATATGTAGACACGTTTATCTACACATAACACATACTCTCTCCTGTTACTATTACATATATGTAGACACGTTTATCTACACATAACACATACTCTCTCCTAGTACTATTACATATATGTAGACACGTTTATCTTAACACAACACATACCCTCTCCTGTTACTATTACATATATGTAGACACGTTTATCTACACATAACACATACTCTCTCCTGGTACTATTACATATATGTACACACGTTTATCTACACATAACACATACTCTCTCCTGGTACTATTACATATATGTAGACAAGTTAATCTTCACACAACACATACCCTCTCCTGGTACTATTACATATATGTAGACACGTTTATCTTCACACAACACATACTCCCTCCTGGTACTATTATATATATGTAGACACGTTTATCTACACACAACACATACTCTCTCCTGGTACTATTACATATATGTAGACACGTTTATCTACACACACCACATACTCTCCCTCCTAGTACTATTACATATATGTAGACACGTTTATCTACACACAACACATACTCCCTCCTGGTACTATTACATATATATAGACACGTTTATCTACACACACCACATACTCTCCCTCCTGGTACTATTACATATATGTAGACACGTTTATCTACACATAACACATACTCTCTCCTGGTACTATCACATATATGTAGACAAGTTAATCTTCACACAACACATACCCTCTCCTGGTACTATTACATATATGTAGACACGTTTATCTTCACACAACACATACCCTCTCCTGGTACTATTACATATATGTACACACGTTTATCTACACACAACACATACCCTCTCCTGGTACTATTACATATATATAGACACGTTTATCTTCACACAATACATACTCTCTCCTGTTACTATTATATATATATAGACACGTTTATCTTCACACAACACATACTCTCTCCTGGTACTATTGCATATATGTAGACACGTTTATCTTCACACAACACATACTCTCTCCTGGTACTATTACATATATGTAGACACGTTTATCTTCACACAACACATACTCTCTCCTGGTACTATTACATATATGTAGACACGTTTATCTTCACACAACACATATTCTCTCTTGGTACTATTACATATATGTAGACAAGTTAATCTTCACACAACACATACCCTCTCCTGGTACTATTACATATATGTAGACACGTTTATCTACACATAACACATACTCTCTCCTGGTACTATTACATATATGTAGACACGTTTATCTACACATAATACATACTCTCTCCTGGTACTATTACATATATGTAGACAAGTTAATCTTCACACAACACATACCCTCTCCTGGTACTATTACATATATGTAGACACGTTTATCTTCACACAACACATACTCTCTCCTGGTACTATTACATATATATAGACACGTTTATCTTCACACAACACATACTCTCTCCTGGTACTATTACATATATATAGACACGGTTATTTACACACAACACATACCCTTTCCTGGTACTATTACATATATGTACACACGTTTATCTTCACATAACACATACTCTCTCCTGGTACTATTACATATATGTACACACGTTTATCTACACACAACACATACTCTCTCCTGGTACTATTACATATATGTAGACACGTTTACTTACACACAACACATACTCTCTTTCCTGGTACTATTACATTTATATAGACACGTTTATCTACACACAACACATACCCTCTCCTGGTACTATTACATATATGTAGACACGTTTATCTTCACACAATACATACTCTCTCCTGTTACTATTACATATATATAGACACGTTTATCTTCACACAACACATACTCTCTCTCCTGGTACTATTACATATATATAGACACGTTTATCTTCACATGACACATACCCTCTCCTGGTACTATTACATATATATAGACACGTTTATCTACACACAACACATACTCTCTCCTAGTACTATTACATATATGTACACACGTTTATCTTCACACAACACATACTCTCTCCTGGTACTATTACATATATGTACACACGTTTATCTACACACAACAAATACTCTCTCCTAGTACTATTACATATATGTACACACGTTTATCTTCACACAATACATACTCTCTCCTGTTACTATTACATATATATAGACACGTTTATCTACACACAACACATACTCTCTCCTAGTACTATTACATATATGTAGACACGTTTATCTACACACAACAAATACTCTCTTCTGGTACTATTACATATATGTACACACGTTTATCTACACACAACACATACTCTCTTCTGGTACTATTACATATATATAGACACGTTTATCTACACACAACACATACCCCTCCTGGTACTATTACATATATGTACACACGTTTATCTACACATAACACATACTCTCTCCTGGTACTATTGCATATATGTAGACACGTTTATCTACACATAATACATACTCTCTCCTGGTACTATTACATATATGTAGACAAGTTAATCTTCACACAACACATAACCTCTCCTGGTACTATTACATATATGTAGACACGTTTACCTACACACAACAAATACCCTCTCCTAGTACTATTACATATAAGTACACACGTTTATCTACACACAACACATACTCTCTCCTGGTACTATTACATATATATAGACACGTTTATCTACACACAACACATACCCCTCCTGGTACTATTACATATATATAGACACGTTTATCTACACACAACACATACCCCTCCTGGTACTATTACATATATATAGACACGTTTATCTACACACAACACATACCCCTCCTGGTACTATTACATATATATAGACACGTTTATCTACACACAACACATACTCTCTCCTGGTACTATTACATATATGTACACACGTTTATCTTCACACAACACATACTCTCTCCTGGTATTATTACATATATATAGACACGTTTATCTACACACAATACATACTCTCTCCTGGTACTATTACATATATGTAGACACGTTTATCTTCACACAACACATACTCTCTCTTCTGGTACTATTACATATATGTAGACACGTTTACCTATACATAACACATACTCTCTCCTGGTACTATTACATATATGTAGACACGTTTATCTACACACAATACATACTCTCTCCTGGTACTATTACATATATGTAGACACGTTTATCTACACACAACACATACTCCTGGTACTATTACATATATATAGACACGTTTATTTACACACAACACATACTCTCTCCTGGTACTATTACATATATGTAGACACGTTTATCTACACATAGCACATACTCTCTCCTGGTACTATTACATATATGTAGACACGTTTATCTACACACATTACATACCCTCTCCTGGTACTATTACATATATGTAGACACGTTTACCTACACACAACACATACTCTCTTTCCTGGTACTATTACATATATGTAGACACGTTTATCTACACACAACACATACTCTCTTTCCTGGTACTATTACATATATGTAGACACGTTTACCTACACACAACACATACTCTCTTTCCTGGTACTATTACATTTATATAGACACGTTTATCTACACACAACACATACCCTCTCCTGGTACTATTACATATATATAGACACGTTTATCTTCACACAATACATACTCTCTCCTGTTACTATTACATATATATAGACACGTTTATCTTCACACAACACATACTCTCTCCTGGTCCTATTACATATATGTAGACACGTTTATCTTCACACAACACATACTCTCTCCTGGTACTATTACATATATATAGACACGGTTATTTACACACAACACATACCCTTTCCTGGTACTATTACATATATATACACGTTTATCTACACACAACACATACTCCCTCCTGGTACTATTACATATATATAGACACGTTTATCTTCACACAAGATATACTCTCTCCTGGTACTATTACATATATGTACACACGTTTATCTTCACACAACACATACCCTCTCCTGGTACTATTACATATATATAGACACGTTTATCTTCACACAACACATACTCTCTCCTGGTACTATTACATATATGTAGACACGTTTATCTACACATAACACATACTCTCTCCTGGTACTATTACATATATGTAGACACGTTTATCTACACATAACACATACTCTCTCCTGGTACTATTACATATATGTACACACGTTTATCTTCACACAACACATATTCTCTCTTGGTACTATTACATATATGTACACACGTTTATCTACACATAACACATACCCTCTCCTAGTACTATTACATATATGTAGACAAGTTAATCTTCACACAACACATACCCTCTCCTGGTACTATTACATATATGTAGACACGTTTATCTACACACAACACATACTCTCTCCTGGTACTATTGCATATATGTAGACACGTTTATCTACACATAACACATACTCTCTCCTGGTACTATCACATATATGTAGACAAGTTAATCTTCACACAACACATACCCTCTCCTGGTACTATTACATATATGTAGACACGTTTATCTTCACACAACACATACCCTCTCCTGGTATTATTACATATATGTACACACGTTTATCTACACACAACACATACCCTCTCCTGGTACTATTACATATATATAGACACGTTTATCTTCACACAATACATACTCTCTCCTGTTACTATTATATATATATAGACACGTTTATCTTCACACAACACATACTCTCTCCTGGTACTATTGCATATATGTAGACACGTTTATCTTCACACAACACATACTCTCTCCTGGTACTATTACATATATGTAGACACGTTTATCTTCACACAACACATATTCTCTCTTGGTACTATTACATATATGTAGACAAGTTAATCTTCACACAACACATACCCTCTCCTGGTACTATTACATAGATGTAGACACGTTTATCTACACATAACACATACTCTCTCCTGGTACTATTACATATATGTAGACACGTTTATCTACACATAATACATACTCGATCTTCTGGTACTATTACATATATGTAGACAAGTTAATCTTCACACAACACATACCCTCTCCTGGTACTATTACATATATGTAGACACGTTTATCTTCACACAACACATACTCTCTCCTGGTACTATTACATATATATAGACACGTTTATCTTCACACAACACATACTCTCTCCTGGTACTATTACATATATATAGACACGGTTATTTACACACAACACATACCCTTTCCTGGTACTATTACATATATGTACACACGTTTATCTTCACATAACACATACTCTCTCCTGGTACTATTACATATATGTACACACGTTTATCTACACACAACACATACTCTCTCCTGGTACTATTACATATATGTAGACACGTTTACCTACACACAACACATACTCTCTTTCCTGGTACTATTACATTTATATAGACACGTTTATCTACACACAACACATACCCTCTCCTGGTACTATTACATATATGTAGACACGTTTATCTTCACACAATACATACTCTCTCCTGTTACTATTACATATATATAGACACGTTTATCTTCACACAACACATACTCTCTCTCCTGGTACTATTACATATATATAGACACGTTTATCTTCACATGACACATACCCTCTCCTGGTACTATTACATATATATAGACACGTTTATCTACACACAACACATACTCTCTCCTAGTACTATTACATATATGTACACACGTTTATCTTCACACAACACATACTCTCTCCTGGTACTATTACATATATGTACACACGTTTATCTACACACAACAAATACTCTCTCCTAGTACTATTACATATATGTACACACGTTTATCTTCACACAATACATACTCTCTCCTGTTACTATTACATATATATAGACACGTTTATCTACACACAACACATACTCTCTCCTAGTACTATTACATATATGTACACACGTTTATCTACACACAACAAATACTCTCTTCTGGTACTATTACATATATGTACACAGGTTTATCTACACACAACACATACTCTCTTCTGGTACTATTACATATATATAGACACGTTTATCTACACACAACACATACCCCTCCTGGTACTATTACATATATGTAGACACGTTTATCTACACATAACACATACTCTCTCCTGGTACTATTGCATATATGTAGACACGTTTATCTACACATAATACATACTCTCTCCTGGTACTATTACATATATGTAGACAAGTTAATCTTCACACAACACATAACCTCTCCTGGTACTATTACATATATGTACACACGTTTACCTACACACAACAAATACCCTCTCCTAGTACTATTACATATAAGTACACACGTTTATCTACACACAACACATACTCTCTCCTGGTACTATTACATATATATAGACACGTTTATCTACACACAACACATACCCCTCCTGGTACTATTACATATATATAGACACGTTTATCTACACACAACACATACCCCTCCTGGTACTATTACATATATATAGACACGTTTATCTACACACAACACATACCCCTCCTGGTACTATTACATATATATAGACACGTTTATCTACACACAATACATACTCTCTCCTGGTACTATTACATATATGTACACACGTTTATCTTCACACAACACATACTCTCTCCTGGTATTATTACATATATATAGACACGTTTATCTACAAACAATACATACTCTCTCCTGGTACTATTACATATATGTAGACACGTTTATCTTCACACAACACATACTCTCTCCTGGTATTATTACATATATATAGACACGTTTATCTACACATAACACATATCCTCTCCTGGTACTATTACATATATGTAGACACGTTTATCTACAAACAACACATACCCTCTCCTGGTACTATTACATATATGAAGACACGTTTATCTACACGCAACACATACTCTCTCCTGGTGCTATAACATATATGTAGACACGTTTATCTACATACAAAACATACTCTCTCCTGGTACTATTACATATATGTAGACACGTTTATCTACACACAACACATACTCTCTCTTCTGGTACTATTACATATATGTAGACACGTTTACCTATACATAACACATACTCTCTCCTGGTACTATTACATATATGTAGACACGTTTATCTACACACAATACATACTCTCTCATGGTACTATTACATATATGTAGACACGTTTATCTACACACAACACATACTCCTGGTACTATTACATATATATAGACACGTTTATTTACACACAACACATACTCTCTCCTGGTACTATTACATATATGTAGAAACGTTTATCTACACATAGCACATACTCTCTCCTGGTACTATTACATATATGTAGACACGTTTATCTACACACATTACATACCCTCTCCTGGTACTATTACATATATGTAGACACGTTTACCTACACACAACACATACTCTCTTTCCTGGTACTATTACATATATGTAGACACGTTTATCTACACACAACACATACTCTCTTTCCTGGTACTATTACATATATGTAGACACGTTTACCTACACACAACACATACTCTCTTTCCTGGTACTATTACATTTATATAGACACGTTTATCTACACACAACACATACTCTCTCCTAGTACTATTACATATATGTACACACGTTTATCTTCACACAACACATACTCTCTCCTGGTACTATTACATATATGTACACACGTTTATCTACACACAACAAATACTCTCTCCTAGTACTATTACATATATGTACACACGTTTATCTTCACACAATACATACTCTCTCCTGTTACTATTACATATATATAGACACGTTTATCTACACACAACACATACTCTCTCCTAGTACTATTACATATATGTACACACGTTTATCTACACACAACAAATACTCTCTTCTGGTACTATTACATATATGTACACACGTTTATCTACACACAACAAATACTCTCTTCTGGTACTATTACATATATATAGACACGTTTATCTACACACAACACATACCCCTCCTGGTACTATTACATATATGTAGACACGTTTATCTACACATAACACATACTCTCTCCTGGTACTATTGCATATATGTAGACACGTTTATCTACACATAATACATACTCTCTCCTGGTACTATTACATATATGTAGACACGTTTATCTACACATAACACATACTCTCTCCTGGTACTATTACATATATGTACACACGTTTATCTTCACACAACACATATTCTCTCTTGGTACTATTACATATATGTACACACGTTTATCTACACATAACACATACTCTCTCCTGTTACTATTACATATATATAGACACGTTTATCTTCACACAACACATACTCTCTCCTGGTACTATTACATATATGTAGACACGTTTATCTTCACACAACACATACTCTCTCCTGTTACTATTACATATATGTACACACGTTTATCTTCACACAACACATACCCTCTCCTGGTACTATTACATATATATAGACACGTTTATCTTCACACAACACATACTCTCTCCTGGTACTATTACATATATGTAGACATGTTTATCTACACATAACACATACTCTCTCCTGGTACTATTACATATATGTAGACACGTTTATCTACACATAACACATACTCTCTCCTGGTACTATTACATATATGTACACACGTTTATCTTCACACAACACATATTCTCTCTTGGTACTATTACATATATGTACACACGTTTATCTACACATAACACATACCCTCTCCTGGTACTATTACATATATATAGACACGTTTATCTTCACACAACACATACCCTCTCCTGGTACTATTACATATATGTAGACACGTTTATCTACACATAACACATACCCTCTCCTAGTACTATTACATATATGTAGACAAGTTAATCTTCACACAACACATACCCTCTCCTGGTACTATTACATATATGTAGACACGTTTATCTTCACATAACACATACCCTCTCCTAGTACTATTACATATATGTAGACAAGTTAATCTTCACACAACACATACCCTCTCCTGGTACTATTACATATATGTAGACACGTTTATCTACACACAACACATACTCTCTCCTGGTACTATTGCATATATGTAGACACGTTTATCTACACATAACACATACTCTCTCCTGGTACTATTACATATATGTAGACAAGTTAATCTTCACACAACACATACCCTCTCCTGGTACTATTACATATATGTAGACACGTTTATCTTCACACAACACATACTCTCTCTCCTGGTACTTTTACATTTATATAGACACGTTTATCTACACACAACACATACCCTCTCCTGGTACTATTACATATATATAGACACGTTTATCTTCACACAATACATACTCTCTCCTGTTACTATTACATATATATAGACACGTTTATCTTCACACAACACATACTCTCTCCTGGTACTATTACATATATGTAGACACGTTTATCTTCACGCAACACATACTCTCTCCTGGTACTATTACATATATGTAGACACGTTTATCTTCACACAACACATATTCTCTCTTGGTACTATTACATATATGTAGACAAGTTAATCTTCACACAACACATACCCTCTCCTGGTACTATTACATATATGTAGACACGTTTATCTACACATAACACATACTCTCTCCTGGTACTATTGCATATATGTAGACACGTTTATCTACACATAATACATACTCTCTCCTGGTACTATTACATATATGTAGACAAGTTAATCTTCACACAACACATACTCTCTCCTGGTACTATTACATATATGTAGACACGTTTATCTTCACACAACACATACTCTCTCCTGGTACTATTACATATATGTAGACACGTTTATCTTCACACAACACATACTCTCTCCTGGTACTATTACATATATATAGACACGTTTATCTTCACACAACACATACTCTCTCCTGGTACTATTACATATATATAGACACGTTTATCTTCACACAACACATACTCTCTCCTGGTACTATTACATATATATAGACACGTTTATCTTCACACAACACATACTCTCTCCTGGTACTATTACATATATATAGACACGGTTATTTACACACAACACATACCCTTTCCTGGTACTATTACATATATATACACGTTTATCTACACACAACACATACCCTCTCCTGGTACTATAACATATATATTTTTTTGTATGTAGACACGTTTATCTTCACACAACACATACTCCCTCCTGGTACTATTACATATATATAGACACGTTTATCTATACACAACACATACTCTCTCTCCTGTTACTATTACATATATATAGACACGTTTATCTACACATAACACATACTCTCTCCTGTTACTATTACATATATATAGACACGTTTATCTTCACACAACACATACTCTCTCCTGGTACTATTACATATATGTAGACAAGTTAATCTTCACACAACACATACCCTCTCCTGGTACTATTACATATATGTAGACACGTTTATCTCCACACAACACATACTCTCTCCTGTTACTATTACATATATGTAGACACGTTTATCTACACACAACACATACCCTCTCCTGGTACTATTACATATATGTAGACAAATTAATCTTCACACAACACATACCCTCTCCTGGTACTATTACATATATGTAGACACGTTTATCTTCACACAACACATACTCTCTCCTGTTACTATTACATATATGTAGACACGTTTATCTACACATAACACATACTCTCTCCTGTTACTATTACATATATGTAGACACGTTTATCTACACATAACACATACTCTCTCCTAGTACTATTACATATATGTAGACACGTTTATCTTAACACAACACATACCCTCTCCTGTTACTATTACATATATGTAGACACGTTTATCTACACATAACACATACTCTCTCCTGGTACTATTACATATATGTACACACGTTTATCTACACATAACACATACTCTCTCCTGGTACTATTACATATATGTAGACAAGTTAATCTTCACACAACACATACCCTCTCCTGGTACTATTACATATATGTAGACACGTTTATCTTCACACAACACATACTCTCTCCTGGTACTATTACATATATGTAGACACGTTTATCTACACATAACACATATTCTCTCTTGGTACTATTACATATATGTAGACACGTTTATCTTAACACAACACATACCCTCTCCTGTTACTATTACATATATGTAGACACGTTTATCTACACACAACACATACTCTCTCCTGGTACTATTGCATATATGTAGACACGTTTATCTACACATAACACATACTCTCTCCTGGTACTATTACATATATGTAGACAAGTTAATCTTCACACAACACATACCCTCTCCTGGTACTATTACATATATGTAGACACGTTTATCTTCACACAACACATACTCTCTCTCCTGGTACTTTTACATTTATATAGACACGTTTATCTACACACAACACATACCCTCTCCTGGTACTATTACATATATATAGACACGTTTATCTTCACACAATACATACTCTCTCCTGTTACTATTACATATATATAGACACGTTTATCTTCACACAACACATACTCTCTCCTGGTACTATTACATATATGTAGACACGTTTATCTTCACGCAACACATACTCTCTCCTGGTACTATTACATATACGTAGACACGTTTATCTTCACACAACACATATTCTCTCTTGGTACTATTACATATATGTAGACAAGTTAATCTTCACACAACACATACCCTCTCCTGGTACTATTACATATATGTAGACACGTTTATCTACACATAACACATACTCTCTCCTGGTACTATTGCATATATGTAGACACGTTTATCTACACATAATACATACTCTCTCCTGGTACTATTACATATATGTAGACAAGTTAATCTTCACACAACACATACCCTCTCCTGGTACTATTACATATATGTAGACACGTTTATCTTCACACACCACATACTCTCTCCTGGTACTATTACATATATGTAGACACGTTTATCTTCACACAACACATACTCCCTCCTGGTACTATTACATATATATAGACACGTTTATCTACACACACCACATACCCTCTCCTGGTACTATAACATATACATTTTTTTGTATGTAGACACGTTTATCTTCACACAACACATACTCCCTCCTGGTACTATTACATATATATAGACACGTTTATCTATACACAACACATACTCTCTCTCCTGTTACTATTACATATATATAGACACGTTTATCTACACATAACACATACTCTCTCCTGTTACTATTACATATATATAGACACGTTTATCTTCACACAACACATACTCTCTCCTGGTACTATTACATATATGTAGACAAGTTAATCTTCACACAACACATACCCTCTCCTGGTACTATTACATATATGTAGACACGTTTATCTCCACACAACACATACTCTCTCCTGTTACTATTACATATATGTAGACACGTTTATCTACACACAACACATACCCTCTCCTGGTACTATTACATATATGTAGACAAGTTAATCTTCACACAACACATACCCTCTCCTGGTACTATTACATATATGTAGACACGTTTATCTTCACACAACACATACTCTCTCCTGTTACTATTACATATATGTAGACACGTTTATCTACACATAACACATACTCTCTCCTGTTACTATTACATATATGTAGACACGTTCATCTACACATAACACATACTCTCTCCTAGTACTATTACATATATGTAGACACGTTTATCTTAACACAACACATACCCTCTCCTGTTACTATTACATATATGTAGACACGTTTATCTACACATAACACATACTCTCTCCTGGTACTATTACATATATGTACACACGTTTATCTACACATAACACATACTCTCTCCTGGTACTATTACATATATGTAGACAAGTTAATCTTCACACAACACATACCCTCTCCTGGTACTATTACATATATGTAGACACGTTTATCTTCACACAACACATACTCTCTCCTGGTACTATTACATATATGTACACACGTTTATCTACACATAACACATATTCTCTCTTGGTACTATTACATATATGTAGACACGTTTATCTTTACACAACACATACTCTCTCTTGGTACTATTACATATATGTAGACACGTTTATCTTCACACAACACATACCCTCTCCTGTTACTATTACATATATGTAGACACGTTTATCTTCATATAACACATACTCTCTCCTGGTACTATTACATATATGTAGACACGTTTATCTTCACACAACACATACTCCCTCCTGGTACTATTATATATATGTAGACACGTTTATCTACACACAACACATACTCTCTCCTGGTACTATTACATATATGTAGACACGTTTATCTACACACACCACATACTCTCCCTCCTAGTACTATTACATATATGTAGACACGTTTATCTACACACAACACATACTCCCTCCTGGTACTATTACATATATATAGACACGTTTATCTACACACACCACATACTCTCCCTCCTGGTACTATTACATATATGTACACACGTTTATCTTCACACAACAAATACTCTCTCCTGTTACTATTACATATATGTAGACACGTTTATCTACACATAACACATACTCTCTCCTGTTACTATTACATATATGTAGACACGTTTATCTACACATAACACATACTCTCTCCTAGTACTATTACATATATGTAGACACGTTTATCTTAACACAACACATACCCTCTCCTGTTACTATTACATATATGTAGACACGTTTATCTACACATAACACATACTCTCTCCTGGTACTATTACATATATGTACACACGTTTATCTACACATAACACATACTCTCTCCTGGTACTATTACATATATGTAGACAAGTTAATCTTCACACAACACATACCCTCTCCTGGTACTATTACATATATGTAGAGACGTTTATCTTCACACAACACATACTCCCTCCTGGTACTATTATATATATGTAGACACGTTTATCTACACACAACACATACTCTCTCCTGGTACTATTACATATATGTAGACACGTTTATCTACACACACCACATACTCTCCCTCCTAGTACTATTACATATATGTAGACACGTTTATCTACACACAACACATACTCCCTCCTGGTACTATTACATATATATAGACACGTTTATCTACACACACCACATACTCTCCCTCCTGGTACTATTACATATATGTACACACGTTTATCTTCACACAACACATACCCTCTCCTGGTACTATTACATATATGTACACACGTTTATCTTCACACAACACATACTCTCTCCTGGTACTATTACATATATGTAGACACGTTTATCTACACACAACACATACTCTCTCCTGGTACTATTACGTATATGTAGACACGTTTATCTACACACAACACATACTCTCTCTCCTGGTACTATTACATATATATAGACACGTTTATCTACACACAAAACATACCCTCTCCTGGTACTATTACATATATGTAGACACGTTTATCTTCACACAACACATACTCTCACTTGGTACTATTACATATATATAGACACGGTTATCTACACACAACACATACTCTCACCTGGTACTATTACATATATGTACACACGTTTATCTTCACACAAAACATACTCTCTCCTGGTACTATTACATATATGTACACACGTTTATCTTCACACAAAACATACTCTCTCCTAGTACTATTACATATATGTACACACGTTTATCTTCACACAAAACATACTCTCTCCTGGTACTATTACATATATATAGACACGTTTATCTACACACAACACATACTCTCACTTGGTACTATTACATATATATAGACACGGTTATCTACACACAACACATACCCTCTCCTGGTACTATTACATTCATGTAGACATGTTTATCTTAACACAACACATACTCTCTCCTGGTACTATTACATATATATAGACACGGTTATCTACACACAACACATACCTTCTCCTGGTACTATTACATATATATAGACACGGTTATCTACACACAACACATACTCTCTCCTGGTACTATTACATATATATAGACACGTTTACCTACACACAACACATACTCCTGGTACTATTACATATATGTACACACGTTTATCTACACATTACACATACTCTCTCCTGGTACTATTACATATATATAGACACGTTTATCTACACACAAAACATACCCTCTCCTGGTACTATTACATATATGTAGACACGTTTATCTACACACAACCCATACCCTCTCTCCTGGTACTATTACATATATGTAGACACGTTTACCTACACACAACACATACCCTCTCCTGGTACTATTACATATATGTACACACGTTTATCTTCACACAACACATACTCTCTCCTGGTACTATTACATATATGTAGACACGTTTATCTACACAAAACACATACTCTCTCCTGGTACTATTACATATATGTAGACACGTTTATCTACACACAACACATACTCTCTCTCCTGGTACTATTACATATATATAGACACGTTTATCTACACACAAAACATACCCTCTCCTGGTACTATTACATATATGTAGACACGTTTATCTTCACACAACACATACTCTCACTAGGTACTATTACATATATATAGACACGGTTATCTACACACAACACATACTCTCACCTGGTACTATAACATTTATGTAGACATGTTTATCTTCACACAACACATACTCTCTCCTGGTACTATTACATATATATAGACACGTTTATCTACACACAACACATACCCTCTCCTGGTACTATTACATTTATGTAGACATGTTTATCTACACACATCACATGGAAGCACGTCTTCAGATTAAACGATAAACAAAATCAAATCAAATAACAAATAAGAACAAGAAACCATTAAAAGGCTGAAACACATTTGTCCTGTATGGCATTTAATGTGACAGAGATTTATTCAAATAAACAGTTTTGATAATCCAACATTCAAACAAACTAAACCTCTCGATTATTGAAATGAAGTCAATAATAGGTTTGATAAATACATTTGAAGTTTAGGACATTTATAAGCCAGAAATTCACTCAACTGAAAATATTGATAATCCGTCATCCAAATATTCTACTTGCCTTATATATCAACATTTCAGGACACTCGGTTAAAAAAGGTTGTTTTAAGATTCAAAATTATTAGACTTGAGTGACATTGAAAGCTGGTAAAAAGTTCCCTGCTACTGTTGGTAAATGTGCCAAACTCATGTAAAATTTAAAACTGTATCGCACACAGTTTACACGTTTTGTGTGCATAAGCTGGTCATTTGTCTGATGAAGGTGACATGGTTCACATCGTACTAGTCATTGAAACGTCACATAAAACATGTATTGGTTGTTTAAAACAGGAAGTATATAGAAGAGAAAACAATTGCAAACACAAATTCAAGCTTTGTAATGCCGGTGTCACGTTGAAAATGGACCACCGTGGAAAATGGACCCCGTTCTTGTTCTCATTCCGTCTTACAAGGATCTGACAACATACCATAAGAGGTCATGGTCTGGTGAATTGTGTCGCCTCTATACTTCACACTGTAGTAGAATTTTACAGCAAGGCATTTCGTCAAAGCATTTTACATGTGCTTGTTGTGACGAAATGACTAAACGCACAGATAGGATTAAGAAAGCTTTTTCACCAATCAATATTCACTTCGAAGATTCTGTAAGCGGTAATATGATTGGCTAATACAAAAGTTCAAAAGAACGTGACCCCTTATGGGATGAAGTTTACGGAACGGCGCGGAGATCAAGATATGCTTTTAATCAGATTGGAAAAAACCTCGATTCCAGCGCAAGCGGCCAACATTCGGCGCCTTCAGCGATACATATGCAGTGGGTTAAAGCTGGTAAAATGATAATGTCTTCGATACCCCAGTAAGACAAAAGTAAGAATCAACTACAGATGATACAGTGCCTTATAGGAGAAATAGGTCGTTTTAAGGTTTGAAAAACCTCATAGGCTTCACTTTTTAGTCCCTTTCTAAGCAAAGCAGCGTGCAGTTTAATTTGGCTCGACTGTGTACGTTGTATCTTATTCTAAATCATCAAGGTGCTATTCTTTTGTATGTCTTGTAAAATATTTTCATTTCATTTCACAAAGAGTTTACTGAATCAATATTCCAAAGGAATAAAGCAACAGGCAGACGCCTACACGTGTAGAATTCTTTGAAATTTGTCAAATCTGCTTACAAACTATGTCAATTCCATACATAAGAACAAACTTGATATTCCTCATCACTCTTACGTCTGGCAAATATCATCATTCGTGGGCTTATGGGTAATTAGGAAAGGGACATTAATTGATGTCTAAAACATTACAGCCGTGTAGCCTTGGAAGTGGGTCAATGTCATTTCGTTGAACAAATTCCGTGTATGGTATGTCAATAAAAGTACTAGTACTTTCTCATCTAAAATTGTTTTTTTTTTGCTCTCCAAGTTTTCCTTATCCAACTGCGTGGCCATGAAATGATAATAAATTAGAGAATACCGAAGCGTTAACAAATCATAATCCGAATTCAAAATCGATTAAACCGGCGGCAAAGTATGAACAAAGGAAAGATTTACATGGAGACCCTTGTAAAGGTACAGGAGAATAAGACCAGGTTTTCCGGAAGAGTATGCGTTTTCTGCTTCTTCGACGGCACCCGCCATGTAAAAGACGATTGATGTTGTTTACCATGCAGAAGTGGGCTGGTCAGGTGGTGCAGGGGATAGCGTAATTGCCTTTCTCCAAGGCTGCCGGGGTTCGATTCCCCGATGGGATATAAGTTGGATAACATATTTCATATTTTTTGCAAAATAAATAAAATTAAGTGGGCTGGTTTTTTTTACGTTGTCTTCCATTTAGAAAGTTGACAAAAACGATTGCGCCTATAACATTAATAGATATATCATGACATTGTCAACCATTACTGTATTATACAGCCGTTACGTCATACTAGCACTCATCGGTGATGCTGTGGTTAAAAAACGAAACCCTATATACTGTTGAATGTAAGGGGAAGTGTATCGAACCTCTCGCTTGTAAATACGATTTTTAAAAAGTTAAGTACGGTTTAAATTCAAATTCACTATGAGTTTTAGTGTGTACGTTATGAGCTATGACATTGTAGAAATTGGACCTGTTGTATAAAGGGAACATGGGAGAGGCCGGTACTAAATTTGTGTTTCTTACAATACGTATCAGTCCACATTATATGTTTCCATTTTCAGACTAACTCTCCACATATGGGACTGGCTGTCGGGATAACGTTTATACTTAATGCTGTTGACTATGTTGTTGTTGTTGACAAATTGACACAAGAAGGCAGGTACACCAACATACCCTGTTCCCGGTCAATATCCACACATGCAGGTTTACACAAACACATGGCTGCACCACCTTTGGTGGCCTTACATGTTTATAAATAGGACTTTGAACAGCATAATAGCAATGCATTAGACACGTGACCCAGAAAGGCGGGATAATATTAAATATCCCCTTCCTGTCCCGGTCGGTCCTCCCCTTTCAGTCCTTGAGGACAATCATAACGTTAACTGCTTCAACTAGTGTTTTGGACAGACAAACAAATACTAAGTGCACTTTGTTGCTCTTTTTTGCCGAGAATTCAAACGATAGCAGCATACTATTTTCAGTAATTGTCACTTGTTATACATCTAATAACCCTTACTGCGATGTTAAGAGGCCGTCTAACCCAACACTTCAGAAGCATATCTTCGTGCTTAATGTTCGTCCTTCAAGAACGTGTGACCTGCATTAAGTATATGTTATACTTCACACCAGTTTGGTACAAGTATGTCTCTTTTTAACGTGATCTTACCGGCCTAGATCACTTAACTACGTACCAGGTTTAAGTAAGTAGTGGAAGAGAGTCGGACTTCCGGTATCAGTTCCGTACTACCACAACGAGGCTTTCATCAACTCAAGTCATCGCATACATCGAGACACTGACCTTAAATGACCTCTGGAAAGAGAACCCGGGGAGAAAACAATAGTAAACACAGTGTCAATGCCTATTTGTCATGCTGTTTTGTTTTGACCTTGGATATCTGCAGCTTTTATTTTTTTCTTCGCGTATAGTCTTCAAAATAGATGATTGGAATGAGTATAATGAAACCAGCAGCCAGAAAGAAAACGTTTCATTTGGCGCTCATTTTTTTTTTGTAATCTTTATGAAATATTTCAAATTTTTTACAGTGTTTAAATGGTCAAAACGAGTCACATGCCCAGTATGTAGTTTCGGCATCAGTTCCGCGCTATCACTGAGAGGGGAATACACCAACATACCCCGTCTCCGCCAGCCATACACAACATACCTCGTCTTCGGGGCACATACACAACAAACCCTGTATCCGGCAAATATACACAACATACCCGGTCTCCGGGACGCATGAAATATCAGAGAATACCAAAGCGTCAACAAAACCATAATCCCAACTCAAAATCGATTAAAATAGAGGCAAAATATGAACAAGAGAAATATTTACACGGAGACTCTCGTAAAAAACAAAAGAGAATAAGACCAGGTGTTCAGGAGGAGTAAGCGTCTTCTGCTTCAGCGACGACACCCGCCGTGTAAATCTTTGTCACATCCAAGTAAACATCAAGTTCTCAAAACGAGTATCATAGTCATTACAACAAATACACACATGGAAGCATGGCCTTAAATGAGTTTTGCTGATTATTACTGTCCCTTTCAGCGCCTCTTTAGAATAAATCTTATCGCCAAACATATTTAGGTCACCTACAGATGACACATGAGTACATTTGTACTCCTGATAACGTTTACCCTTATTTTTTTCGTTTGAAGAAGAGGCTAAAAAATATTTATGAACTTTTGGAAGGAAAACGTGATCGATTTCGTTTCCACGGTATTGGTTGTGCTACACAAGCGCAACGATTTTAATGAAAAGAAAATAATCGACATCGAAAATTCATATTCAGAATGCAGAACTAGTGCAACATTGACCTTTTCATTGCAGTTATTTGTTATATTTAAAAAATAAAATAAAAAGAATCCGACTCTTAATTACTCTATGTTTTCGTCGTGTTATGAGTGTGTTAGTGTCTGAATTACAGGGGGGGCTAATACAACATTTCACGGATCTGACGATACGTTATATTGACATTTCACGGATCTGAAGATACATTATATTGACATTTCACGGATCTGAAGATACGTTATATTGACATTTCACGGATCTGACGATACATTATATTGACATTACACGGATCTGAAGATACGTTATATTGACATTTCACGGATCTGAAGATACGTTATATTAACATCTCGGTGACGCCGTAAGGTATTGCAACGGGAATAATTGATGTCATGTGATCCAGATTAGACCAATGAGTAATAGTGTGACATTTTAATTATGTAATAACCTATTATATTATAGATATGATATTTTATTAAACAAGTATATAATTACTAGTGAGAAAAAATGTTACACTTGTTCTTTATTCTGAACATGAATTGTTGGTTTTTTTTTAAATTAATTTCAATGTTTTTTTTAATTTCATTGACAAATCAGTTAAACTCATATAATAATCAAATTCAAATTTTGGTTTCGGGCGATTCACGGTTTAACAGACGTGAGCTGAACAATATTTACCTCGACCTTCGGCCTCAGTGAATATTGGCTAGGTCAAGTTCATAAAACCACGGACTGCCCTCAACTAAAGTCTGTTTTAGTATTTCATTTTCTTTTAAGTAATTAACGTCCAATGTAAACAAGTTTGGAGATGATGGAAAAACCTGCTTTCGTCAGGTCTGTCCTGTTTAGTAACACTATTTTTAAGATTAGGAACAATACTATCATGACTTAACATTGCTAGGTACATTCTGTGAAAAATGTGTTCGCGACAGGTGTACATGTAGGTGACAAATGCCCAAATAAGACGCCCTGAAATAATCGCTGATAATTATTTCCCTGGTCTCGTCGGTCCGTGCTAGTGTTTCCCTGTCAAGAGCGCAATCCACAGCCATGCTGAAGTTCGCGGTGTACGTGTGCTTGATCGTGTATGCGGCTGGACAAAATGTTCAGGAACGTAACACGGAATGTTTACCGGAATTCGGCTGTTTCAATTCACACGGACTCGTTCCCGTCCCTCAAGATCCAGGCCAGGTGAACACGCATATGAAAATATTCACACGCGCGCACGCGCATTCCCCGATCGTTAATTTTAATTTGGACGAGTATCCTAGTCAAGTTGGCCACTTTGCATCGTTATTTGACGCGTCCAAGGACACCAAACTCGTAATCCATGGCTACCTCAACTCTGGATCAGACGACTGGGTGGTACAGATGACGAACGAGCTCTTGAAGAAGGTAAAAAAAAAGTCCAAATCGGCCATTACTTTTTCTGCCAATTAACCTTTTAAGGTGTCCCGTAACTTGTAACTATCTGTAAACTCTTGGTGTCACATTGATCTGACGTCATTATCCTCTTTTATGAACTCTGCATCCTTGTGTCAGGGCGGGGTGTTCTGCTTGGTGCCATCGCCAGTATTCCTCAGTGTGGTAGCACTCTAAAATCGGCAAAATATTCGACCTATTACAAGCCTCCCAAAATACACATGCACTCGTACTCGCATCGCATACACCACAGAGGGCGTCCTTAAATGACTTTTATTAGCTGTTAATGGGACGTAACACACAAATTAAACCAAACCTATGCATCCTTGGAATATAACATATGGCAAAAGGTAGCGTGGTACCGCCATGCTACAATTGACTGGATGCGAAATTGGATGTCGCGCCTTGTTAGTTTTCAAAACACATGCAAAACGTGCACTGTATTTTTTGGTTAGTGTTTCTTTTAATAATAGACCAATCAAATACCTACATTTAAATTGGGTGTCTTCAATTGCGTTCGTACATGATTGATGTCTAATTTAATCATGGAAAGGTCCCGGGCATAACGGTGAAGTGGTTTCATTCCATCGATTTTGTAGCCAATATTTATTTCATAGGTTCTATCGTATATGCAATTGTTCTGGTAAATCGACAAACATTTCAGGGTGACTTTAACGTGATCGTGGTAGATTGGGAGGGCGGAAGTAAGCAGACGTACGGCCATGCTGTAGGGAACACCTACCTGGTCGGGGCGGAAGTTGCAAAGACGCTGACGTATCTTCATGACAACAGATCGCTCGACTACAGCAGAGTTCACATCATTGGCCACAGTCTCGGGGCTCAGATTGCCGGACACATTGGCTATCGAGTTAAGGGAATCGGCCGTATTTCAGGTATGTATTTCAGTGTCGTCTGCAATATCACGCGTCATTACAGGGTGCTCGTGACGGTCTTCATTTCTATGGTGTATACTTTTTAGGTTGTCGTCTGCAGAAATATAATTTGAGTGTCAAATATCATTGAATACTTCTTGATCTAATAAATGGCCTAGGCCATCCAGTTAGAAGAATATAGTTTCGTATTACCTAAGTCCCGCCGTATTTCCGGCAAACTGACAGTAGAAGAGCAGTTATAAAGATTGCTGGTGACATTTTCTTTTAATCTTGTTCTCAACTTCCTTTTCCTCGTAGTGGAATTATGTAATCCATATCGCCGTACTTAAAATTTTAAATACTTTCACCGAAAATGACGTTAATTTTACAGCACTGGACCCAGCAGAGCCTGACTTTAGTGGCCAGCCCACTAACCAAAGACTTGACCAGTCGGACGCGACCTTTGTTGACGTCATCCACACAGACGGGTCAGCTTTCGTTGGCGTGTCGGGTACGTTCTCAATAGTCAAAGGTCAAACTGGTGTATGTACTGTGATATTCGGGTTCTCTTAAAGTGCAAAACCAAATTCAAACGGAACGAACATTTTCAATAACTTCGAAACAAACACAGTAAAATGAAAAGAAAATACCATTGAGTGTTCTTTATCAGAAATGAAAGGACAAACGATAGTACTCCGATGGAAATCACTGTATGGAAAGGTGTACATGCCAAGTTTACATGTTCCTTTTCTGTAACCATGCCGTAAAGTGGAGGTGGGACACTCATAACTTCCGGTTAGACTGTTCGTTTATTTGACAGGTTATTTTCCTTTAATTCATCATTCATATCATATTGTAATAAAACTCCCGTTGTCCTTGATTGAACCTGGCTAGAAAATCACTGAAGACGGTTAATGAACTACAACATGTTCGTGACGAAAATAATAGATTGACTACGATGTAATAGTAAAGTGTGCCTAGTAGAGTGGGTAACAATGGCAATGGTCACTGCTATGGTCAGTGTGATTTGACGTCCGAGTTTACTCTGGCCCTAACAACAGACTTAAAGAGGCAATTTAGCTCCAAATATAGCGACATCAAAATATAGCACGAAATAACTGCGCCACCTGACCTGGCGCGACCACATATGTGTGTTGTAAACAATTGGACGCCAGGAAACGAGGAGTTTGATTTCACACGTACTTCTTTCAAGGTATGTTAAATTAAGGAAATACGTTATCAACAATTATGATATATTTGATTATTATTAGGTCCCACTAGAAATTGTGTTGGTAAATTTCAAACTAACAAAAGCTTATATTATTGAAAGTCCGCACACAAAGGGGCCCTCTGAAGGGAAATTTGTTAACCTGAAAACACGCATGCTCCGTGGGGTCAAAGTGTTCGTCTCATTTGCATGGGTTGGACGATTTAGGATTTCCTTATTATTAATTGAAAAACGCATGGAAAACATCAAGGTTTGTCAAAATATCGGTATTAATAGTTCACAAGGATTACCGAACTACAATTGTATACAATATTTGGTGATATAAAAACGTTAACAAGCTTCGCTTGTCCCTTTAAGATATTTTGACAGACATATGTCTCGTATGGTTTGGGGCCAGGGAAAAGTCGATTTATGCGATTTTTAGCCCGAGTTTCATCTGCCCTAACATCAACGGGCTTAGACGTTTTGACAGATAGATGTTTGGTGTGGGCCAGTGGAAACTCGGGTTATGTGATTTGAAGCGCGACATTACTATGCCCTTAACACCGGACTTGGTCCTTTTGACAAGTAGATGTCTGGAATGGTTTGGGACCATAGCAAACTCGGTCTATGCGATTTTTAGCCCGAGTTTCCTCTGGCCTTAACACCAGACTTGGACATTTTGACAGGTAGATGTCTGATATGGGCCAGATGATTTCGGGCTATGTGATTTGGTTATTATTTAAACCTTATTGTGTTGTAGGTTATGGATTGAAGGACCCTGTCGGTAATGTGGACTTCTACCCTAACGGAGGTCAGCATCAGCCGGGATGTTCTGTCCAACCACTTGCCAGCGCCCTCGGCAACATTCTCGCTGGGTCTATTGGAGGTGATATATAATTGATATTTAAGCTTGTTCTATAATTTTTAGAAATAACCCCTTTCCCTATCTTTTTTAATTCCCCCAAAAAATGAAAGAGGGGAATAATTGGTTTTGCTATTGGCTGAATACCATTGATATTCAACAAGAACCATTGTTGGGTTGTCTCGGTAATGACTGTATCGGGTATAATTGCCTTTCTCCATCTAAGGGCGTGCCTTGGTGTTTGTTGTATAACCATGTATGTGTGATGTTTGGGGAAATTTTGGCTGAGGCAGTGTATGTTGCAGTCACTGAAATCTTATGATGGCGCGGATCTAGTCCCGGTTTCATCAATGCGCATCAACTTCAGGAAACCCCTTGACCTAAAAATCTCCAAATGGAACATTGCAGAAGTTAGGAAAACCTTAACTTCTGTAATGCTACCTAAGGAGATTTTTGAGTTACAAATAATATTTTAACATTTTAATATTTTGCTATGTAGAATTCCCTTAACTTGGTCAACGATGATGAAAGTGGGGCTAAAGGCATCCAGTAGAGCATTCCGCTAGGTCACATTAGACTGTAAACCATGGAAGGTTTTGGTATATCCAAGCCTGGGGATAAAGCCCATAAACTTACGCGTCGAGGTGAAGTATTGTCAGATGCTAGGTTTGGTTTGGTTTGGTTGTTTTACGTCCTATTAACAGCTTACGTCATTCAAGGACACCGTCCCGATTTTTGCGATGTGGGTATGTGTTGAATGCGTGTCCATCAGGAAGTCTGCGGTATGTTTGTGTCAGCCTTCTTGCGATAGTCCGGATCTTTTGCCGATTTAAAGTGCTACAACATTTAAATATACTGCCAAAGGCTCCAGCAGAGCACCCCACCTGGTCACATTATACTGACAACGGGTTAACCTATTCTTCCCCCAAAACCAGAAGTTAATTCTAAGCAGAGCGAAATGCAGAGATCGCAAAAACGCAACGAGTGTAGCAGATTGTTTTAGTTGTTTTGTAACCAAAAGAAAAGGCTAGGGCACAGCAGCAAAACCTTATCCGGTAGGTGGTTCCCGCAAAGTCGTATTTTACGATTCATGTAGTAGATAACAGCAAAGTCAGCTCGTTTTTAAAATGTAACAAATGAGAGGAGTGACATTTGTGGGTCAGTCATGTGTACCGGCCTTGTAAAGCTTTGCCAATTTACTAGGTCATAACGACATTCTTCCCCAACATTAAATGAAGTTGCTCAGATAAATCATTTTTGCCCTCCACCTTCCTGCATGGATAAATTGTTAACATGGGTTTAATGTGTTTTTCGTCAAAAATGACCACATCTTATAAATTGACATGTTCAAGGGAATACAACAAGGTGATGTAACCGCTCCCTATCTGTTGTTTGGTGTTTGCTCAAACTGAGAATGGCTTGCGACATTGAGCAATTTTAGGAACTTTTTTAACAGTACCCTTTGTAATTAAATCGTATTGTATTTTTCTTTTAAGCATTTATATTTGACCAATTCTACATATTGTTTCTTTCTTCAAAAGTGACCCTATCTCAAATAGCATATTACGATCCTCTGGATTCAGGTGTAAAACCATGTAGGTTTGAACTTAGCCATACGTTAAGTCTCGCAGATCTTCCCTGTGCTCTCTTATTGTGGAAATAAAATGATAATCGGCTTCTTTTATGTTTCAGGGGCCGCTGGTAGCATCTCATGCAGTCATTCCCGAGCCATACACTTGTTTATCGAATCTATCAACTCGCCTTGTAAATTCTACGCCCACACGTGCTCCTCTGCGTCACAATTCAATAATGGCGCCTGCTTGGGCTGTCCTTCCGATGGATGCCCAGTGATGGGGTACGAGGCTGACCAGACTAGCCACAGAGGGTCATTCTACCTGGGCACAGCCGGGAAGACGCCCTATTGTGGTTAGTTAATGTTTCAACCCCCAGGACACAGTTGAATTCTTCCAATTCAAGACAGCATTTCCATTCGCTTTTGCATTTTGTAGTATTTTCTAAGGTTTCTCATTATAATGTTAAATATATATGCCTACTCTGGTCAATTAAGGGCACCCGTACCTATTTTGGAGGGTGGTCGGGTGGTGCAGTGTATGGCGCCCTTGCCTTTCACCAAGGCGGTCGGGGTTCGATTCCCCGACTAGACGTGAAAAGGTATGAAGTCCCCTGCCCGACCACGTCGGTTTCCTCCGGGTACGCCGGTTTCTCCCGCGCAAACTTCAGTTTGATAACTTCATAATTGTTGTACATTGGTAAATTAAATAAAATTTATGTATTTTCTTATTTCGGAGGTAAAAACCCCTCTGCAGGAACTTTCTAGGAATGCTGACGACGGTTGAAATAGTTCAATATTAAGTCAAAGTAGTGAATGAGTAAACAAGGGTAGTTTGATAGTTTGAACTTCTTAATTGTAAATATTCCCTATACAAATACATCATTCTATACCAATATATTAACATTTGCGCTGAAGTGTCACTATATAAACCAAGTAAATTCCGTTTTGGCGCAAAGGACTATAACCCGAAACGAGGATGAATACAAACGTGAGATGAAGGTTAAAAAAACAATGCATATCATGCCGAACTCTCGTTTGGACGGGAACTATACACACTTTATTTAATTTAAATCACCTATTTGGTAAAATCGAATTAAAATAATTAAAAACTGAAAAGGCGTTGTTAGTACAAGCATAAGCTTTTAATTACACACTGTCTGCCTCGAAAAGTAGTCCTATCGTCCAAAACAATGTATTGTCACCAATCTGACACCACGTACATACATATGTAGAAAGACGATTCGTATCCCTATCAGCAGTGAAGTCGGCCAAAGATTAACATGCATGCATAAAGGGGGAAGTTCACCAAGTATGACCTAGAAAAACCACACGCGACAATCGCGGACAAAATCCATACGATCTAACCATTTATTTCTGTGTACGCTCTAGATATGTGTTCGATGTAATCTCGTATGACCTTCGATGTGAACGCTCTATTTGCGTCCTTTACGCTATTTTGACGCGCAACATACCATTACGCTCTAGCTGCGTTTATTCACTCGATCTTAACACGACCTAGATCCGATCTATTCGATGAGCCTGCAATATAGCGTCGATCTCGCGGTGATCTTTCTTCGCAAGCACGCGACCACGGCCGACCAAGTCTCAATCTTGGCCGATCTAGCTTCGTATGATTTGCAACATACACTCGATCTATACGACCTCAATGCGATCTGAAAGTTCTAGCCTCGATCTGTACTCTCGATTCTAGATCTTTCCCCGACCGATTCTCGCCCGAGCTACACGCAGATATGTCATAATCGCCCGGATTAACGTGCGATCCACTACGACCGAATCAAAACGCGCGGCGACTGGGCGCCGGCCATACGTTTTTGCCTAGCCTACAAAGAACCATGGACGCTATCGTGTTTATCATGCTATGTTATATACATCGCAACCCTGAAATTGCAGCAATGCTAACCACGGTAAATATGAAGAGAGAAAAGGTATACTATGAAGAAATATAAGGTCGCAACTTAAGCGAGGGTCGATCTTTATTGATCGAAGCTTAAGCGGACATGGAATGCACCATAATAATTTAGCTGTGCCCATAGGAAAAATTATAGGGAACGAACGGTTCTAGCGACAAGTCGCGCAACTCGAGGTTTGATCGAAAAAGAGTGAAGATTGATTGCAAAAGAGCGAAGCTAAGTCGCATGGATCGAGTAAGTTTTGAGCTGCACGACCATGCGCGCAATCAGTTCTCGCTCGAGAAGATTGAACCTCGCTTATCTCCCCTCTAGGCTCAATGGTCCCTCGACCAATACGTCCTTTCCTCGACCTTGCTAGCTCTTTTGACGCTCTCGGTACGACTTTTAGATCGAGGCGCAGTTTTTTGACTTGTCAAAAAATGAGCTACGATGTCTTTTTAGGGAAGACCATTCCTCGACCATGTGCGACCACGGAATATCAAGGCATGATCAATCCTCAGTCAACCGCCGACTTCGTCTTCCGGGAAGATTTTTTGGTGAAATTACCCTTTTAGCGCGATTCGTGCTATTTTCCTGTAATGCATTGGGCGTTCATGTCGCTTATAACACGAAACAGAATGCAGTTAAATGCTTTTAAAATGATACAAATGTTTTATACAATGGATACTGGATAAAAGTAGACAATTTACACGTACACTGCAAGCTGGGTTTTTTTTACCTTCCGTCAGTCTCATCGTTTCTTATCTTCATAACCTATTGATTTTCGGGAATAGAACAAAGCAATATGCCTGGCACGTGCTAAAAGGAAATACTGTTTAATATGCACGACGTCATTTTGCATCCTCGATATCCAGAGAATACACAAACCCTTCTATACTCCAGGAATATGTCATGAAGAAACTGAAGACTCGTCTTGTTAATGAGGCAAGACGACTGGTTCGAATCTCGTGGGCACATTACGGTAAAAACTGACAAGCTTTGAAGTCGGTTATGGCGTCTTTGTAATCTTCAAAAGACAGGCATTGATCGATCTATTGATCGTTTTTTTTTTTACCTTAGCGTGCCTTGAGATTTGCCATGAAATATTCCAGGGTTGTAGAGAGCGTAAGTGAGCGGAACTCCTGGATATCGAGGATGATTTCAGTGATGTAGAGAGCGTAGGTGAGCGTAACATTTGGGTATCGAGGATGATTTCAGGGGTGTATAGAGCATAGGTGAGCGGAACTCCTGGATATCGAGGATGATTTCAGGTGTGTAGAGAGCGAAGGTTAGCGTAACCCCTGGATATCGAGGATGATTCCAGGGGCGTAGAAAGCGTAGATGAGCGTAACCCCTGGATATCGAGGATGATTCCAGGGGCGTAGAGAGTGTAAGGTGAGTGTAACCCCTTGATATCGAGGATGATTTCAGCTTGTAGAGAGCGTAGGATGAGCGTAGCCCCTGGATATCGAGGATGATTCCATGGGTATATAGAGCGTAGGTGAGCGTAACCCCTTGATATCGAGAATGATTACAGGGGTATAGAGAGTGTAGGTGAGTGTAACCCCTGGATATTTAGGACGATTATGTTGGTGCATGTTCTCGACTTCTACACCTGTACGCGTCTGTTTCAGCACATGAGTACTATGTGGAGATCCACGTGTCATATTTCGCCAGTACGTCATACGGGGAACTTTTGGTCACTCTCATAGGCGACAACGGCAGGTCCGAGGAAATCAAGTTTTCTCCGTGAGTAAACGTTTGTATACTTGGCATGGGGATGTTACATATTCATATAATTGTTTGTAAGAGGCATTGTTATTACCTTAAAAATTGTGTTATTACCTCATAACGTAAAAAATGGCGTCACCAGTTACAACAGCGTTATAAGGAAAAGTACCACAATTAAAATTGATTTTCACAGGGATTATGTGGAAAAGATTAAATTATTGGGATTATATTGTTATTTTATTGAGACATAACACACAAAAAACGGAGTGTACTCTAGATAAAAGTTCGGTTTATGATTAGAGTACATTCCGATATTTTGTGAAATGACCCAATAACATGAAAAACAGATTGAAGTTAATCCTTCGATAACCCTGCCTTTCTGCAAAAAAAGCATGCATACCCCTGTACGTTGTTCGGCTTAATTTCTTTTTGAAGATGTAAAGATACAATTTTCCCAGCATGCCTTTTTTGGCTTTCTCCATAATCAGACTATTACAGATACCAACACGCCTTTAGATATCCCAGCATGATTCAACTTTGACTTTCTTTGCAAGTGGGTAGATACATCTTTTTTTTCAACAGGATGTAGGACTCAACAGACCATGTTTCTATGTTTAAGTTTTAATAAAGAATCACATATCATTTTTATCAAGTAAAGTAAATATTCAAAAGACGGGAAGTTTTACAATGGCTTCCGGAGTACGTAGGGCAGACGATATTATTAGCATTATCTCATTATCGGATATATATCTATATACAGCCGCAACGAGTACTTCCGTCGTGGTATGGTGGAGAAGCACGTCATCGCCACTAACACAGATATAGGTCAAGTGACGTCACTGCGCGTGAGGTATGACGAACCTAATAGAGACCAACATACTCACCACACGTCGCATACTATCAAACTACACAGCATCATCGTCGAGTCGACGGAGAGTTCTAACAAGTAAGTAAACTGCATTTGCATCCCGTGGGCCAAAATGGAAAGAAACTCCCGTTTTCTTGCTAAAATAGTAGCCAATCATATCGATAGTTTGATCCGTGACTACAAACAGCCGGAAATCACGCCGGGGTATCCCGTTTAATTTGTAGAACCGCCTGTCAACAAAACCTGTCGATTGTGTTATAATTGTGTCGATTGTGATTAAAATATAAGGTCATGCTATACGGCGATTGATATCGGCGTCATGTCTACAGAAATATACTTGTCGTGGTCACGGTAAAATGATCTAACAGAGTGTCACGAGAAACGACCATTCTGATTGGTCGAAATGTCCGAATAAAGTGTACCGTGGGTTCCCGACGATGGTAAACTCATCACTGTACCATCAACGCCAGGTGGTACAAGTTCATAATCATAAAAATGGATTTTCTTTTCAAGGTGCATTTTATGTGATTATATAACGGGGCAACTTAACGATCGTTTCTTGTTTCTTTCATTCCCATGGAAAGACGAAAAAATCCTTGTGAGCAAATCGAAAGCAATGCAATCAATTATTTTTGCAAATCCATCATTCGCCAAACAAGATAAGATTGAAGGTTGTGCCATTAAAAAAATTGATAAACCTTATATTTTTTTATCCATTCTGATTAAAATACAGATCCTTACTCTCACTCCATTACATAAGGATCTGAAAACATCCATAAGAGGTCATGTTCTGGTGACCTTTGTCGCCTCTTTACTTCACACTAGTAGAATGGCGCTGTCATCTGCAGCATGTCACTTCGTCACAAGATTGCACGTTTATTTTTTTGTGACGAAATGCCTAAACGTACAGATAAGATTATACAAGCTTTGTCGCGTCAAATATTCAAATTCAAGATTCTGAAAGTAGTAATTTGATTGGCTAATCCAAAAGGTTAGCTGGACGTGACCCCCTTATGTTGTCAGATTTTGACGCAGCAGAGAGAAGTTTGCGGAAGGTCGCTGACATCAAGATATGATTGTAATTAGATCCATCTGTTTGTTCTTGGTAATTATATGCCGAGAACTTTACCAACAACCGTTTTCGGTTATACATGTAGCAACGTTTGTTCTAAAGCTCCCATCTAGAAAATAAACAAACAGACCACCCTGATTGAATAAAAGAATGTTGTAATAAGTAATGATCTTGGCTACAATTGCGAAATTGTCCCAAGCCGGCATTGGTCTTTTTTTTCTAAAATAAGAATAAGATGTAAAGATAATATCATTAAAATTTCTTGTTTCATCAGTGCGCGGTAAAATCCCATACTTTATTTATTGTTACACTTGGTGAAGTCTCAGAATGTATTGTTCTAAATTACATTATTCTCATGTCATGTTCATCCTCGATATCTAGGGGCTACGATTTGGTAAATGAAGAACGTGAACTTGAACGATCACCTTCGCTCTCTACATCCCTATACTATGGCATGGCAAAACTGAAGGTATGCTCAGCTAAAAAAAACTAGACCAACAGCTTGCCTGCATGCCTGTCATTTGAAGATTACAAAGGAGTCACAGCCTCTCAAATTTTACCGTTACGTGACCACGAGATTTTTTTGATGTACATCAAAGGGTCGAACCAGTTTCCTTGTCTCATCAGCAAGGCGAGCCTCCAGTTTTGCCATGACATATGTATAATTCCAGTGGTGAAGGGGCGTAGGTGAGCGTAACCCCTGGATATCGAGGATGTGTAGAGAGCGTCGGTGAGCGTAACCCCTGGGTATCGAGGATGTGAAGAGAGGTAGGTGAGCGTAACCCCTGGATATAGAGGATGTGTAGAGCGTATGTGAGCGTAACCCCTGGATATCGAGGATGTGTAGAGAGCGTCGGTGAGCGTAACCCCTGGATATCGAGGATGCGTCATGTTCGTCTGTCGTTTAACTATTGAAAGAATGTGTTCGATTTGACGGTACAACTAAGCACAGTGTATCACGGCAGCCTGTTTTAGCTTACACTAAGTACATTTCCTCTTAGTCCAATTTTAATTATGAAATATCAAATGATGGGTGAGCAATAAGGCCCACCTGGCCTTTTGTTTTATAATAAGAAGGATACGCTATATTTAGATATTGTCAACGTTATTTATTCCCGTAGGGTGAAGTTTTGTGGACACGAGAACGGAATTCACTCGGACGGTACACTCACCTTATCTTCACACTGGGGATGTTAGAGACCGGAAGTGTCACTGTCGCCACGGAAGTAGTGTGAATCGATATCCTTCGAATTCAGCTGTGACGTCATACAAAGTTGTCATGAGTAACATGATAATTTTGAAATTTATGTATTGATTTTCGATTAAAAAGAAGCATAAGAGTTTATTTTGAACTGACTTGTTTTTATCTTTTGTATAAATTTAGACTCGTCATAATTACCACACAACCAATCCGTTCTGTATTAGTACAATACTACAATAAATTTCAACATTGTCGATATGATTCCCGAATTACACAGAAATGTTACAATTTCGACACTAACAGTAGATTTAGATGTATATTTATATAACGTGGAGCTGTTTTATACATGTATGTGACATGTCCCTCTGCCCAGTAGCTCTTTCTGTCATACGTACTTTATGTCGAGCATATATAGCTCCAACAGGAATTTCCGGCAGAGAAATATTTCCGATTGCTTTACTCGGTACATTACATACGCTTTAAATGCTTTATTAAAGTTCAGGACAATCTATGGCCTATAAAAAAATCCACAAAGAATAGGATTGACCTTCCGGTGCGAACGTACTCAATGTACTACGGGCATGATATGGCATACAGGTAGTTTGAAGTTTGGGACGATATAGGTCACGAATATTGCAATTCAACATATAAGTAACATTTCGAATTCATGGAAGTAGTGTCAACATTATGGTTAGTAAGCAGTAATGAGTAAAAGTGTACACACTTCTGAATGAAGTGATATAAATACAGGGAACATTAATGTATGATGACTGTAGACGCACAAATGAATGGGAAGGAACTCCCTAAGTGTGTGTTGATGTTTTCTCACTCAAATTCCAAAACTGCTACACAAACAAAATAAACTCTTTCTTTTTGTTCAATCGTAATGTCACGAGGAAATCACAGTTTTCATTGTCTTAATGGGTTTCAACATAAAACAAATTTAAAAGAAATCGATGACAATATCGAGATTGTAAAGTATGTAAATAATAGTCGAATCGAACAGGAAAATACACAAAGTTTGAAAGAAATGGTTGAAACTTTCAACTTCAGTCTCGCAAACAGTGACCTGTAGACAATCATCTATCGTCTATTTATTGGATTATATACTACATGATGCCTTAAAAGTTAAATTCGTGCAATTCCATACACAGGGGCTTGGTTTCGGGATTTTGAGCGATATATGGCGTTAATCCCTCCAATTTCACTTTATAATAAAGGCATGCACACAAGTAAATAATACAAACACTTTTTATCCGCTGTTTATACACATTATTAAACCTTATAAAAGATATATATGGGGGTATCGAGGTATTAAACTTCTAGATTCGAGCGTCAAAGGTGTGCCAGGCACAGGCGCTAGGCACGGACCTATGTCACTATGAAATGATTGTCAGATAATTATTTATAAGCCCTCCGACTACTAAATATCTGTGGCACATACATATAGTAGTGGGAGGGGCTATATTCGAGAGAGGTAAATAATTATTTGACAATCATTTCATAGTGACAAAGGGTCCGTGCCTAGCCCCTGTGGTGCTAGCTAGGGTGTTCGCTTACCTGTACTGATGAAACGGACAGGTCTCCACACAATTATTCACTACAAAATTCCCAGGCTCTAAACTCACGATTTAGGAAACAAATCATTTAAGAGAATGAAATTCCCCGTTGTAAGTTCACAGTTATCAAACCGTCTGCTCATTTCACTTTTGATAGGTACACCAAACGAAATACCAGAATGTTTTCCGACAAACACTGAACTTCATCTGGCTTGGTCAACACGTGAAACACACGTGTACACATACAACATACATTGTTCCATACACCATAACATACTACATGAAAGTACATCCTTACTTACCTAAGCTATTGATAGAACATTACACAAAATGAAACAAAACCATCATGTCAGCGTGACGACTTACATGTACTTCAGAACACTTATTTATCTTTGTGATGAAAACTGTATGTACGTGATACCAGGCAGCTCAGTTGGTAGAGTGTTTGTCTAGAGATCAGAAGGTCCCGGGTTAGAACTCCGGCCTGGTCGCTACGTGTTCTTTTTACCGTTACAATAAAGCATTGGAAATAACCGAACCTAGGCTTTAACTGGTTATTGTGTTTTCGGGGACGAAGACATTGAAAAACGAAGGAGGAAGGTAGCAGAACTGAGAGTCAATCATCGGCGACCAACTTGGGTCCGTATTCATAAAACCGTTCTCATGCACAAGCAACGATTTTTTTTCTTCAAGCATGGTTTCGTGTTCATATAAATTAATCATCAAACTTGTTTTGTCAAAGGTTCGTAAAGCAGTTGAAGAGACTTTAAGCCGAATACTGGTTTCAATGTTTAATTTTCCTTTTTTGATCGTTTGACATCATGTAAGTGAGTCCAAAGAAATTTGTTTTGAGCACAAAATCCATGCTTGAGCATGAGAACGGTTTCATAAGCACAGGCCAAGGTAGCTCTGGTAGAGTTATTCGTCACCCTTCTAATTTGTATTCTTTCTGATCGGATATCTTGTGGGTCTATATTTCTTTAATCCCCACTCTGCCGGGGTCTTCATTTCTTTAATCCCCACTCTGCCGGGGTCTACACTTCTTTAATCCCCACTCTGCCGGGGTCTTCATTTCTTTAATCCCCACTCTGCCGGGGTCTTCATTTCCGTAATCCCTACTCTGCCGGGGTCTTCATTTCCGTAATCCCTACTCTGCCGGGGTCTTCATTTCCGTAATCCCTACTCTGCCGGGGTCTTCATTTCTTTAATCCCCACTCTGCCGGGGTCTACACTTCTTTAATCCCCACTCTGCCGGGGTCTTCATTTCTTTAATCCCCACTCTGCCGGGGTCTACACTTCTTTAATCCCTACTCTGCCGGGGTCTTCATTTCCGTAATCCCTACTCTGCCGGGGTCTTCATTTCTTTAATCCCCACTCTGCCGGGGTCTTCATTTCTTTAATCCCTACTCTGCCTGGGTCTTCATTTCTTTAATCCCCACCCTGCCGGGGTCTTCATTTCTTTAATCCCCACTCTGCCGGGGTCTTCATTTCTTTAATCCCCACCCTGCCGGGGTCTTCATTTCCGTAATCCCTACTCTGCCGGGGTCTTCATTTCTTTAATCCCCACTCTGCCGGGGTCTTCATTTCTTTAATCCCTACTCTGCCTGGGTCTTCATTTCTTTAATCCCCACCCTGCCGGGGTCTTCATTTCTTTAATCCCCACCCTGCCGGGGTCTTCATTTCTTTAATCCCCACTCTGCCGGGGTCTTCATTTCTTTAATCCCCACCCTGCCGGGGTCTTCATTTCTTTAATCCCCACTCTGCCGGGGTCTTCATTTCTTTAATCCCTACTCTGCCCGGGTCTTCATTTCCTTAATCCCGACTCTGCCGGGGTCTTCATTTCTTTAATCCCTACTCTGCCCGGGTCTTCATTTCTTTAATCCCTACTCTGCCGGGGTCTTCATTTCTTTAATCCCCACTCTGCCGGGGTCTACACTTCTTTAATCCCCACTCTGCCGGGTCTTCATTTCCTTAATCCCTACTCTGCCGGGGTCTTCATTTTTTTAATCCCTACTCTGCCGGGGTCTACACTTCTTTAATCCCCACTCTGCCGGGGTCTTCATTTCTTTAATCCCCACTCTCCCGGGGTCTTCATTTCTTTAATCCCCCTCTGCCGGGGTCTTCATTTCTTTAATCCCCACTCTCCCGGGGTCTTCATTTCTTTAATACCCACTCTGCCGGGGTCTATATATTTCTTTAATCCCCACTCTGCCGGGGTCTATATATTTCTTTAATCCCCACTCTGCCGGGGTCTATATATTTCTTTAATCCCCACTCTGCCGGGGTCTATATATTTCTTTAATCCCCACTCTGCCGGGGTCTTCATTTCTTTAATCCCCACCCTGCCGGGGTCTTCATTTCTTTAATCCCCACTCTGCCGGGGTCTATATATATTTCTTTAATCCCCACTCTGCCGGGGTCTATATATATTTCTTTAATCCCCACCCTGCCGGGGTCTATATATATTTCTTTAATCCCCACTCTGCCGGAGTCTATAAAGGCACATGCAACGAGAGAATACTGAAACTCCCGCCATTTTCTAAAACACTGACTTATGACTTTGGTTTTCATTTTCTTGTGCTATTCGAACTTAAAAAAGCAACCAGCTGTTGACAAAATATGGTGAATGATATTAATTCTAAGACATGGATTATCTTCACATTCATTGATTTAAAAATGGTTGTTTTGTTATTTTTCCGGGGGCAAAAATGATCCAATTTGGGTACTGATTTGGACACTGCCTCAATAATTACATACATAAAACTCACAAAGCCAACTTAAAATTTGTGGAAAAGAAGTATTAAAAGACTGTCAGTTTGACAAATTCGTTATCTCCTGATAAAGAGCTCGAGGGCTCGGACCCCTTACAGTCGGCTTCATGGGGTCTAGATCTATGAAAACCAGACAGGGTCTATGTGTCCGTATATCCCTACAAGCCAAGAGAAAACTAATACTATATATTTTAGGCACGTTTTTTTAGACCAGATGTTTTTGTACGGAGGTCAAGATTAGATTTTCAAAATATATGCTTTTTTAAGTACTCCAAAACAATGAGATGTGCTGTTTTAAACAAACTCTATTACCAATGAACATTGAAAAGATCGTAAAAGTAACAGACCCCAAAACAGAGTTGGGGCAAAATAACGGATATAACACGTCTTGTTAAAGCTGTGAAAAAGGCATAAAAACATTGGAAGAAAAATTCTACGAAGTACAAATGGGTTATTTCGTGCAAAAGTCCTGGTTGTTGTGAGGTCAGAACTTAAACACCTAACAGAGAAACATCTTTTCAAACCCCATCAACAAGTTAGAACTTTGAGCAAATCTGATTAGCCTTTCAGAAGTAGTATATTTTTGTATGGAAAAGGTTGACAGGCACACAAGAGTGAAAGATTATATTAATAACATGAGCACCAGGCCAGGTAAGCTTAAAACAAAAAAAGACATGAGATAGAAATATATATTCATATTCTTTTATTTAATTGATAATAAGGAAGACAATTTAAAGCTTTTCTTCTTCATTCAATCTAGTAATCCAAGTCTAACCAGTAGCTATATATATACTACTACAAAATATAACGGGAACTGAGCACCGGCCACTTCCCCCTGCATCTCATGTAAGCAGGCAAACTCGAACACACACACACACAAACTTTCACCCCCCCCCCCCCCACACACATCTAAACATGTTTACTGTCACAGAGTGTATATATACAACTATTCTCCAGTCCCTTGGAAAACAGACAGACTACACACAAACCTTAACACTGCTACCTCACTATAAAGCCAAAGTATTGCTGTAGTATAGAACATATATATAGAGGATCTTACACGGGTGTCAAGGTAATAAATTCAATAATTTAACATGTCACAAGCCTTTAGGCGATTGACATATTAAATTATTCAAAAAGTTTAATAAATTGCATATTGCATTGACACAAGTGTAAGATTCTATTTATCACATAATTAATTCATGACAAAATACACTTAAACTTTCACTTTCATTCTTAATAATTAAGACAGGCAAATTTCTACTTTAAGGCCATACCAATTTGATTTGTTGTTCTTCGGAAAATGAGATTTTAAAATTGGAGTGAGCGGGCGCAATTTTTTTGTTTTTACAAAAATTTTGAATTCCTTAAAATTTCTAGCGAGCGGTAGTTTTCAAAAAATTAAATGTCAGAATAATTGTTTGACTATTGATATAATGAATCACCAAATACATCGTCGGATACCCACGGTTGATCTCGCTTGAGTGAGTTAGCGAAGCGAGATCAACTGTGGGTATCCGACGATGCACCAAATAGTACACGTATTTAAACTGTGGTAGCGGTTTTTTAAAATAATTTCCATGGTACAAACTACTTGCATATTGCTGTGCAATAAAACAGCATTTGAGAGAAAAGCGTTCTTGAATTACCTTCTTATTAGAGGACCCAAGGTTATTCATTCAAGTTAACAACCCCATTTTTTTCTTGTATATATTAAGATGCTTCTATTCATGCAGAATATATATTTGATTGAAATGATATAAATTAATGATGACAAAATATATGTATGCTCACGGACTTAGATAGTCTAATCTAAATCCGTGGTATGATATACCGCTATATAAAACAAATCCTGAAGGCTAGATGTATGACACTAGGTGTTTTGCTGACATAACCTTTGAGTTGCAATGATATTAATAATAATATTAATGGACACAAACATTATTTGTGTACTATATATCCAAAACAGAAAGATAAATATCAGTTCATCAGCTGACGTCCCATATATGAATAAGTTCATTATTGTTTATCTCGTGGTTGAATAAGCATCATGAATCCAGTGTTCATCCATTCGGGATTTAAATGTTCTGACTACTGATGGCTAAGTAACTATGGCATCTGGAAGAGAGTTCGAATGGTAATACAAAACATGAATAACAAAAACGTTTTTTAACTATCAAAATTAGGCCTTTTCTACTAAAATAAGATTGATGAAATGACATTGATGTCTGCCAAATTGGGTCGATTGCTTGAGAAGAGTATCGATTTGAAATTCAATATAGAGGTGTTATTATTGTCGTACTTTGTTTATTTGATCAAGAGATCTTGGAACGATAAGTTATCTATTGCGGTATTTTGCAATACATTATGGCAACCGGATTATGTAGTGATCAACACGATAAAAAGCAATTTTGTCGCATTCTCAGTTTTCTTAATTCACAACTGAAAAAGCCTCGTCGCGCATTTCCCTTGTGTTGCTGCTGAAAAAAACGCTTAAAATACCATTTTTACCTTAATTTCAAACATTCGAATGATCCGAAATGGCGTTTTCTAAGTTTTGAACCATTGTAAAATATATCCGGATTCGTCATTTTTCATTGACCCTAAAATTGGAGCGGTAATATTTTACTTTTACTTTTATTTCATTTTTCCAAAATAGGAGCGGTAAATCCGACGAACAATAAATCAAATTGGTATGGCCTAACGGAACAATTTTCAATATCAAGACAATCATATGACGTCATTTGTGTATGACATCACAATAGTGTTATTACACGTGTGTAATGCATATTTATGACATGGTCATATGACAGGACTGAACGGGTCATTGATGGCAAATATTTTTTATCACGATAATAAACAGGTACCATATTCGTAAACATATTCTTCAAATTGGAAACTATGATTTACGTCCAGATTCTTTCACACAACCGGTAAGTGTTTTATATGACATTTTTATTCCAAGCATAGTACATTATGTACTCTGCCACATTATCACACCAGCATATTTTAATCTGTAGAAATTTCATTCTGACAAATATGTAATATGCCTTTGCTTGAATCAATATTACCCCACTGTCAAACATTTTTTATAAATTAAAGTGCTGCATCTAAGTGTTCATTGTCGCTTTGTATAATTATCCGTCCAGGTGTTGCGCGTATATTTGCTGTGTACAGCAAGGCTCAAAGTGAGCCACCTTGTTGATGGAAGTCAGTTTAATCATAAAATGTACAACAAAAGCACCTGTTACTTGTGAAACAGTCAAATTGAAAGGCTTTTTAAGTCGGCTGTTGCTATCTTAAAAATCTATCTGTATGCCTTCATGCTTGCTATGATATAATATTCTATTGGTGAAATTGTTGAAACACTTGGTGGAGAGTTCTGACTGGTCACATTCACCAATTCTAACGGCTGGTCACAGTTACCACCTCTAACGGCTGGTCACATTCACCAATTCTAACGGCTGGTCACAGTTACCACCTCTAACGGCTGGTCACAATCACCAATTCTAACGGCTGGTCACATTCACCAATTCTAACGGCTGGTCACATTCACCAATTCTAACGGCTGGTCACAGTTACCAACTCTAACGGCTGGTCAAAGTCACCAACTCTAACGGCTGGTCACAGTCACCAACTCTAACAGCTGGTCACAGTCACCGACTCTAACGGCTGGTCACAGTCACCAACTCTAACGGCTGGTCACAGTCACCAAATCTAACGGCTGGTCACAGTCACCTTCATTGTTACCAAGACCCCAACTTTTGTCTGGTTCTAAATTACCTACTCTTCAGTCGGGACAATTCTCATTTTTACACTTTCTCAAATTACCTACTCTTCAGTCAGGACAATTCTCATTTTTACACTTTCTCAAATTACCTACACTTCAGTCGGGACAATTCTCATTTTTACACTTTCTCACTGGTACACGGGACATAGCGTCCGCATTTCCACGTTTTGGACCTGGCTCTTTAAAATACATACTTGTAGAATAACATTAATATATGTACACAGATTTAACTAAAATACAACTTCTCCATATAAATCATTGCTAAAGTAGGACGGAAGATCTGAATAATTATCATAGGTAACGTATAAGTACATAACACAAATGTACAATGATATTTGAAATGTGATTTTGTGCTTTTTAAATTGCATAATTTAGTCACTATAAACTTTTAAGCATGAATAAATTTACATAATTATAAGTAGTAATTCATCTTTGCATCAATATATGCAAAATTTTAAGAAAATTATGAATTCAATATACCGGTGAGGAATTGATCAAAGGGATGTACTCTGGAGGGTGTATGAATAAATGTATAAATCAGAAATATGCACACGTCTGATTTATTCTACAGTCAATCTGATTAAAATGCAGATCCTTATTCTCACTCGGTTACATAAGAATCTGACAACATCCCGTAAGAGGTCATGTTCTGGTGACCTTTGCACCCTTTGTACTTCACACTTGAGGCAAATTGTCAAATGGACAATATGATCTTCAGCAACTAAAGCCATTTTTTCACAACATGCAAATGACCTTGTTATGGTGAAATGATTTATAACAAACTGTTATGATTATGCAAGCCCCCCCCCCCCCCCCCCCCCCCCCACTAACATTAACTTTCAAGATTCTGTAAGCAGCCATTTGATTGGTTAATGCAAAAGTTCAACAGAACATGACCCCTTACTGGAAGTTGTCATGGCAACAGGGCAACAATTAGGATCTGGGGGAAATTAAAGCTACAAAGGGCCAAGTTTAAACCCATGTACAAATTGACACAGGTTTTCATTTCACAATATGCTAAATTTCAATCGACACCATGCAGTGACACTTACACAATTTCAGTATTTCAATACAGTTCCCAGTTATAAATATGTTATGCAGTGGGGGAAACTATTTAGACTTGTCTTCGTAAAATGATACAATGTGATACAGTGATAGGATATTAGAGTCTATATATGTGTCTTTATATTATCTATAGCGGCCAATAACCATTGGACAGTGTTAATGATAACAAGGTCATAAGCACCAAGTACACAGTTTTAAAAATACAGCAATAAGCCAAGGTTTAGCAAATACCCATCAAACTCTATATATGTTGTAATGGTTCTAGGTATTTTTTAAGTAATTATGAACAAGCTGTCATATATAAATTCCTCTAGTTATCAATTATACTTGAAATGTCATTTAAACACACAAACAAGCCATTTTTTTTCTTTTACTCGAGAGTTGTCACTCACACATCAGCTGGTCTTACACACACATGCTAGTTGTCACTTACACATTTAACTAAATGTCACCAACAAATGAACTAGCTGTCACTTACTCATTAACCAGCAATCACTTATGCATGAACCAGGAGTCACTTACTCATGAACGACCTACCACTTACACATGAACCAGCTGCCACTTACATAGGAACTAACAGTCATTTACATGTGAACCAGTTGTCATTTACTCATGAACCAGCTGTCACTAACACATGAACCAGTTGTCACTAACACATGAACCAGCTGTCACTAACGCATGAACCAGCTGTCACTAACACATGAACCAGCTTTCACTTACACATGAACCAGCTGTCACTAACACATGAACCAGCTGTCACTCACACATGAACCAGTTGTCATTTACTTATGAACCAGCTGTCACTCACACATGAACCAGTTGTCATTTACTTATGAACCAGCTGTCACTAACACATGAACCAGTTGTCATTTACTTATGAACCAGCTGTCACTAACACATGAACTAGGGTATTTTATGATATTTTCTAACACATAAACTGTCTTTTAGACACAGAACCAGCTGTCCATAAGTCATAAACACTTTTTCAGTGTTGCATAAAATATCTGAAAACATTTTTGCTCATAAAGTAAAAAATATTTTAAGAGATCGTCCAAGGGATCCAGGAAAAAAAGTGTCACATATGACAGCTGTATAATAGTATTGCCTGCCTGTCAGTGGCGTTGACATGAGCAAATGACAATCACAATATTGAAAATTTTGGCATTTTCATTTTTAACACTCATACAAAATCTGCAAAAAAATTATCAACACCCTGCAAAAAAACCCCTGGATGAATATTATACACAAAACTGCTCACAACATTCTCAATAATGAATCAATGACCTTCAAAAGTTACTTGATATATACTATTTCGTATAATTTATAATAATTATTTACAACTGATAAAGGGTGGTGCAATGTAACATGTGAATTTTAGCTGATTTACAGCATTGCAAGTATAATAAAGCAATAAAAACTATTAAAATGAAATAAATTAACTTAAAAATACATTTATACAATTGTGCACAGGTTAACAAGTCCAAAGATATGATACCATACTTGATCAAATTTTAAAACACCAAATCTCTTGCTCATCTTTTTTCCCTAATCTGGGAGATCCGAACCCTTTACCAAAATGTACCAACACAAAAGAATGATTTTTTTTTTCTTTTTATATACATTCTGTAATCCTTCATATACTTACATCACACCAAGATAATGTACTCAACAGATTAGGTTCATATTCACAACATAGCATCAAACGATGAAGTTCTATACCTGATTAGATTTTTGTGGTCATCGGTCAAGTTTAAGGTCAAAGGTTACAGACCACTTTGGGAATAAAAAGCTTGTGTACAAGCACAGTTGCTTGAGTTTCTGTCAGTATATAAAAAAATGTATATATATATATGGAGCCGCGGCCCATTACAGAATGTATTACTGTAATGGGAGGCTCATTTCACACACATATATATTTATTATTTACTGACAGAAACGCAAGCAACTGTGCTTGTACAAGATATCTCATGGCCCTCTGGACAGATTTAGATCATATTCACACCATATCATCACACAATCTGGTTCTGCATGTGATTAGAGTTTTGAGGTCATTAGTCAAGGTGAAAGGGTCAAATATCACCAATGACCATTTTGTGGGGGGGGGGGGGGGGGGGGGGGGTTATATTTATATTTTATTGTATATGAACCTCTGCTCACTTTGTTTTTATTATTTCTATAAGCTCCCAGGGTGATTATTAAATCAAATATGGTACACATATAATTGAAGTTACTAAAATGCTAACACTTAAATAACCAGGAAGTTCATGAGATATATGTGTCATATGGCAACAAGAAGGATATAGTTGATAATATCATTCATATTACTGATATTGGAAATTTGTTTTGACAATATTTCTAACTCTAACAACAATCATTAAAATGTGATTTAATAGTTGATTTTGATGCATAAATATATCTTTTATCTTCGAAGTTCCCAGACACCAATCCCCTACTTATGTATATATATACTAATATACATATTTTTAATAAATAAATGAATTAAACCTATAAAGACATATGTTGGTGTATAATTCTTATGAGGGACTAATTAATAAATGACTGTATGATCAAATTTGAATATCAGGACTGAATCTGGCCGATAAAATATTAATGTTTGTCATTTTATTGTGAAAAATGTGAAAACCTCTGTCCCATGTACGGCACAGCGAATCAAGCTATCAAGCTTCACTTAATTTATTCAACCTTTTTGGTTTTTTTATTTTTATATTTTTGCAATTGAACAAAACGTCAAAAATATGATTATAATATTTCTAACAAAAAAATTATCAAATTCCATCTTTTAAACTCCAAGATATGTGCTATCAAATTGCTGCATATAGCATAGGAAATTATAGTGCCTTTCTTTCTACAGCTAAACCTCATTTTCTTGAAGCCGACTGAACCGTGGTAAAACTTCTGGTTAACAGAGTATTCAAGCTACATGAGTTGGAATGCCATTGTACAGCTTGGCCAGGACTGACAAATTACTTCGAATCAAACAGGATCTTCGGGTTATATAAGTTCTAGATAACAAGGTTCACCGGTGTTTATTCATGTATTCAGAAGAGCACAATATAGACATAAACATCAACTTAAATCTTCAGATCAAAACAAGTCCATAATTTTAAAGTGGAAGACATTTAACCTTACTACACTGTACCTTTATAGGATATATAGCAATAAACATATCAGACGTCAAACAAAACAAGAAATAAAATTATCATCAATTTGCAAACACAAAAACAAATATTTGTCAAACACATTACTATGGATTTAGAGTACAATTAAGTCTGATATAATAGTAATATGGCAGTTTCTTCAATTTGAAATGCTAGGGACTAGTCTTATTGAGGTAGACAACATCTCTTTACATTAAACATTTGACTTACAGGGCCTAAGACATCTTTGTTTGTGCTGCTTCTTAATTAAGACAGTATGTTTTACGATGCCTAAGACATTTCCACACACTTGCCAACCCACCCTATTTAGGAGGGGAACTCCCGATTTTGGACCCTAAAATATTGCATTTTCAACTTTGGAATCTGCTTATTTGTTCCTATTTTTAAAGATCTGATGATTTCATCTGAGAGAAGAGCTCAAAAGAAGCCATTTAAAAGTGTTATTTTTCCTCTGAATGTACATGTATACATATTATTTATGTTTTCAATTCTGAGCACGCGTAATCTCCCCAATGGAAATTTTAAAAAGTTGGCAAAAATTCCATTTTTGCTTGTACAAGTTACCAGTGGTTTTATGGAGCCTGAAGACATATCTTGTTTTGCTACCTTGTGTTAGGCAGTTGTCTTAGGAGATTAAGACATCTCTATTTCCGTTGTCTTATGTTAGACAATCCATTTCTGCTCCCTCCATGTAAGATCCTGTGGTGAAAGAATTTAAGCCTTTCTATTCTTAATTTGGTAAGATCTTAAGTAAACCTCAGACATCTCTCAAAATCCTGGTCTATTGAGTAGAAATAACCGACATAACTGTATGTAATTACTATGTATGACAGACTGGAGTTGTGTCCCTTTGGGTGGGTACCTACTACACCGACATAACTGTGTGTATGACAGACTGGAGTTGTGTCCCTTTGGGTGGGTACCCTCTACACCGACATAACTGTGTGTATGACAGACCGGAGTTGTGTCCCTCTAGAAGAGTAAGCTCAGGATCAGGAGATGAGGTAGTCCTCAGGATCAGGAGATGAGGTAGTCCTCAGGAGCGAAGTTAGCTTTGTCTCTGTCATCAGGTTCTTCCTCTACAGCTTTCACTGAGGTGTCTACCAAAAGGTTCGAGTTCTCAACCTGGGGAGAGGAAATTAAGTATTACATACCCAGTATCAGGAATAAACACTGAAACTGTCAATGTTCTTGTTCTTGTTCTTATTTTGTTAAAATTTCAGCAAATAACAGAATTTAAGCAGATAAGGTCAATGTTAAATTTGTACACTCACAACACTTGCTGTAGAAAGCAATACACAGAAATTGAAACAAGTGCAATCATAATTTAGAGAAATGCTTTCAGCCTGAAAATCACCTAAACAAAAGTACTAAAATATGTACATTTATGGTTGTTTGAATCTTACTGTAAGTTTATTTGATACAGGGGTTGTGTGGGTGGGGGTTGGGGGTTGGGGGTTGGGGGTTTGTATGTCATCCCATCATTCATAATAGGACAGAAAAAGTCGTAATGGAAAGCTTAAAGACCCATGACGTATATTTATAAATTCCACCAATTTTCTACAATAAAAAAGTTGTCTTCTTCCAAAATTCAATCTGTCTTTTTCTTTAAATTCGCACAAAGACAATTATAGCTGACAGGTCCTTTTAAGGAGTTATAACAATATTGAAGCTATAGCAGGATGTGCTGCAAAAATTATTAACAAAACAAAAGCAATAACACTATCGTTGTCTCTTTCACCCCTAATGACACATTTGAACTCTTCTCATTTAAAGGTTAGAATAGTTCATCATGAAATTTCAGGGGTGAAAGAGCCAATGGTCAAGCTACTTAAAATCTGAAATATACCAAACAATTTCGAACTATTCTTCTTTGGAGATACAATATAAAGCATTAGGACTATTTTATTTAAGTTTTTTAGCATAAACAAAACCGGTTTTCTCAATCAAGCAAGGTTTTGGCTGGTCAGATTGCATGGTGAATGATGCAAATGGCTTTCAACATGCAACATGGCCGTGGTATAACACACCCACCAGACACAGAAAGTATTCCGATCAGAAAACATTTCTCCTGGTACTCCAGTTTCATCCAACATTACGATCCCTGCACATGTTCATCCGGGCCAACAACATTAATTAACTCATTCACCCCTGAAATTTCATAATGAACTATTCAAACCTTTGAACAGGATGAATCCAAATGTGTCTTCAGGGGTGAATAAGTTAACTTGTTATTATTTTGGACTTGATGTAAATCAAATTCTGTTATTTAGAAAATAATTCAAATACTCACCAATTCTTCCATAGCCAGGTAATTCTGCACCTTGTCAATGGCTTGATTTTCAAACTTAAACTCCTGGGTAAAATCTACACCATCAGACTGCATGATAGCATTATCCATAGCCTGGAGAATTAGCCCACGCATGTAAACACTCGGGTGTTGTGCGTCGACGAGGTCCTGGGTGACAAAGTTACAGCGCTGTTCTATCGGGATCACCTGGTGCCCCAACCTGTCAACATATCATCGTCATAGAATTAACTCATTCACTCCTGGAGACACATTTGAACTCTTCCAATTCAATGATTGGAATAGTTCATTATGAAACTGCAGGGGTAAATGAGTTGAACAGCCATATCCATAAGCTGAACCTTTTTAAATTTTTTTGATTTTTTCACAAATTTATTTTTATTTTTATATAACTTTTGATCAATATTTATAAAGTATCAAAAATCTTAAATATTGTGCAAAGAAGTATAGCTCTACATTTTGGGAATTACAACCTTAAGCTTATGTTTTGTTCTTTTTCATGAAAAAATAGACCCAAGGGAACATGCATATGAGATAGCAAAACTATGGGTCAATATCTAATATAAAAGAGAAAAATTATAAGTAACACTACCTTTTAGATATAATTTGACCAAATTCATTCAAATCAGTTCAGTGACTTTTGAAAAGAAGTCAATAATACAAATTGTTTATAGACAGACGACGCATAAGGGACAATGCATAATAACGGATAAAAGGTGATTTGAATAGGTCACGTGATACTTTGTTACTATGAAATCATTGTAAGATGTGACTCAGCAACAGCGGATACACTTTGTCACCCATTCATGAAACAGAACCTATTCAGCATGAATGGACAAACGACACACATGGTTCGGCACTGTATAGAATACCCACCACACGTCATACGACTTCCACAAGGCTCGGCGCTGTCGGTACGTGTTGGTGTCAGTAAAGGTTACCACGGAGATGTAGTTAATTTTCTGTAAACAAAAATACAAAACACTTTCATCAAACTTTCACTTTCATTGCTGAACAGAATTTACCCCAAGAACAACTTTTTATTTCCATTAAATCTAAAAGTAGAATAAGGCCAAACAGAAAAAGGAAAGTGTATTCCTTAAATATAAAAACTTCGATACCACGTAAATTACAGGAACGGGATATGATTACTAAATTTTTTTTAAATAATTCTACATGGTTTATATAAGAGAGTTATCTATGATTTAAAGTTGAGGGAAGACAACAAAAACCCAGGGTAGTTAGCTATATATAGGGTATTAAACCAGAAACACTAAATAACCATTTAACTCAATAATTGTAAACATCTGGATCCATACTGTTTTATTCTAGGCCTCAGTGACCAATAGCCCATATTGTTATCTGACACTCTATATAAAATGATATTTAATAAATTTGACTATTTTCATGTTAAATCCAATGCATTTCATATACAGCCAAGAATTAGTTAAAACTATTTGCCTGGTGACGTCATGAACTAAAACATGTTTCCTTGAAAACAATTGTGCCCAAGCGTATCATTGATCTTGATTAAAGCCTTTTTGTTTATATGCAGACAACATTTCCTGACAGTAAACATCTTTTATTGACTGTTAGACATTTTCTGACAGGCCGTCATCTTCTGGAATGTGAAGAGAGCTATTTCCAGAGATCCGGGTTACAAAAAGAACATACTAATTTCCTCCGGCCGTGGGAAATAGTTCCCCAAGTTGGTCCCAACACTGAGGGAAAACAGTTTTGACTATTGACTAATTATAAAAGGGCATGAATTAACTGTATACTATAGGCCAAAATGTTACAATGTTAAGTTTACAATAGGCCTCGGTGACCATTAGCCCACGTATAGGCCAAAATGTTACAATGTAAAGTTACAATAGGCCTCAGTGACCATAAGCCCACGTATAGGCCAAAATGTTACAATGTGAAGTTTACAATAAGCCTCGGTGACCAATAGCCCAGGTATAGGCCAAAATTTTACAACGTAAAGATTACAATCACAATATTACAACACTTTACCAATGTGACGCCAGGTGAGTTTAGAAACTGTAGCTGGTGAACATTGGTTAAGTACACCAAGGCTGCATTCACATAGCCGGTTGAAACGGTAATTTTGGAACAGAAATATTCCATGTTAAACAAACACACTTGTTTTGAACCATAGGTAGACCCAAAAGTCCGAAGTTTTGGAGGATAAAAACTGATTGACATAGTTTTAGAAAGAAATAAGATGAACTAGCAGTAGTCCGCAATTTAGTTTCGGCCAGGTACTTTTGAACCTTTAAACTACCTGTGCCGAATTTTCCAGAGATTAGCTTTGGTCCAAATCTGTACCTGGTATATTCTTTGAACCGTTTCAATTGCTTACATAAATGTACCCCAATTATTTTCCTCTGTATCTCCAGGAGTGGGAAATAGGTACCTGGAGTGGGAAATAGTTACCTGAAGTGGGAAATAGTTACCTGGAGTGGGAAATAGTTACCTGGAGTGGGAAATAGTTACCTGGAGTGGGAAATAGTTACCTGGAGTGGGAAATAGTTACCTGGAGTGGGAAATAGATATCTGGAGTGGGAAATAGTTACCTGTCCATAGAAAACTGCATACATCTTGCCCTTTGAACACGTTACACTGACCTCCAAGTTCCGAGGAAGGTCCCAATCCGAGGCGTCAATAAGACATCCCGGAAAACCTAGCAGGTCAAACATCAATGTAAAATACATATTAGAAAAGCCAGCATTTCAAACATATATGTACTGTGTCAGTTTCTGAAGTTCTAATGAAAAACAAAAGGAATGAAACATAACGATTCTGTTAAATAAACTCAAAGGCCAAGAAGTTTGGGAAGGTCAGGTTGATTTCATGGTTGCTTTTTTATAAATACACTGGTAAAAAAATGTAACAGTGTAGAAAGGCACGAAGGAGAACTGTTACAAACTGATAGTCTTGGATGTAGTTCGGATTAATTTTCCTGAGGGTCCAACAGGAATAATGTTTTCTATAGTACTTACCTGAGAGTCGTGAAGGAATAATGTTTTCTATAGTGTTTACCTGGCAGTCCAGAAGGAATAATGTTTTCTATAGTGTTTACTGAGAGTCGTGAAGGAATAATGTTTTCTATAGTGTTTACCTGAGAGTCCAGAAGGAATAATGTTTTCTATAGTGTTTACCTGGCAGTCCAGGAGGAATAATGTTTTCTATAGTGTTTACCTGAGTCCAGAAGGAATAATATTTTCTATAGTGTTTACCTGAGAGTCCAGGAGGAATAATGTTTTCTATAATGTTTACCTGAGAGCCCAGGAGGAATAATGTTTTCTATAGTGTTTACCTGAGTCCAGGAGGAATAATGTTTTCTATAATGTTTACCTGAGAGCCCAGGAGGAATAATGTTTTCTATAATGTTTACTGAGAGTCATGAAGGAATAATGTTTTCTATAGTGTTTACCCGAGAGTTCAGAAGGAATAATATTTTCTATAGTGTTTACCTGAGTCCAGAAGGAATAATGTTTTCTATAGTGTTTACCTGAGGGTCCAGAAGGAATAATGTTTTCTATAGTGTTTAACTGGCAGTCCAGGAGGAATAATGTTTTCTATAGTGTTTACCTGAGTCCAGAAGGAATAATATTTTCTATAGTGTTTACCTGAGTCCAGAAGGAATAATGTTTTCTATAGTGTTTACCTGAGAGTTCAGGAGGAATAATGTTTTCTATAGTGTTTACCTGGCAGTCCAGGAGGAATAATGTTTTCTATAGTGTTTACCTGAGAGTTCAGAAGGAATAATATTTTCTATAGTGTTTACCTGAGTCCAGAAGGAATAATGTTTTCTATAGTGTTTACCTGAGGGTCCAGAAGGAATAATGTTTTCGATAGTGTTTACTGAGAGTCCAGGAGGAATAATGTTTTCTATGGTGTTTACCTGAGAGTCGTGAAGGAATAATGTTTTCTATGGTGTTTACCTGAGAGTCGTGAAGGAATAATGTTTTCTATAGTGTTAACCTGAGAGTCCAGAAGGAATAATGTTTTCTATAGTGTTTACCTGAGACTCAAGAAGGAATAATGTTTTCTACAATGTTTACCTGGCAGTCCAGGAGGAATAATGTTTTCTATAGTGTTTACCTGAGTCCAGAAGGAATAATATTTTCTATAGTGTTTACCTGAGACTCAAGAAGGAATAATGTTTTCTATAATGTTTACCTGGCAGTCCAGGAGGAATAATGTTTTCTATAGTGTTTACCTGAGAGTCCAGAAGGAATAATGTTTTCTATAGTGTTTACCTGAGACTCCAGAAGGAATAATGTTTTCTATAGTGTTTACCTGAGGGTCCAGAAGGAATAATGTTTTCTATAGTGTTTAACTGGCAGTCCAGGAGGAATAATGTTTTCTATAGTGTTTACCTGAGTCCAGAAGGAATAATATTTTCTATAGTGTTTACCTGAGTCCAGAAGGAATAATGTTTTCTATAGTGTTTACCTGAGAGTTCAGGAGGAATAATGTTTTCTATAGTGTTTACCTGGCAGTCCAGGAGGAATAATGTTTTCTATAGTGTTTACCTGAGAGTTCAGAAGGAATAATATTTTCTATAGTGTTTACCTGAGTCCAGAAGGAATAATGTTTTCTATAGTGTTTACCTGAGGGTCCAGAAGGAATAATGTTTTCGATAGTGTTTACTGAGAGTCCAGGAGGAATAATGTTTTCTATGGTGTTTACCTGAGAGTCGTGAAGGAATAATGTTTTCTATGGTGTTTACCTGAGAGTCGTGAAGGAATAATGTTTTCTATAGTGTTAACCTGAGAGTCCAGAAGGAATAATGTTTTCTATAGTGTTTACCTGAGACTCAAGAAGGAATAATGTTTTCTACAATGTTTACCTGGCAGTCCAGGAGGAATAATGTTTTCTATAGTGTTTACCTGAGTCCAGTAGGAATAATATTTTCTATAGTGTTTACCTGAGACTCAAGAAGGAATAATGTTTTCTATAATGTTTACCTGGCAGTCCAGGAGGAATAATGTTTTCTATAGTGTTTACCTGAGAGTCCAGAAGGAATAATGTTTTCTATAGTGTTTACCTGAGACTCCAGAAGGAATAATGTTTTCTATAGTGTTTACCTGAGTCTAGAAGGAATAATATTTTCTATAGTGTTTACCTGAGAGTCTAGAAGGAATAATATTTTCTATAGTGTTTACCTGAGAGTCCAGAAGGAATAATGTTTTCTATAGTGTTTACCTGAGAGTCCAGAAGGAATAATGTTTTCTATAGTGTTTACCTGAGAGTCCAGAAGGAATAATGATTTCTATAGTGTTTACCTGAGAGTCGTGAAGGAATAATGTTTTCTATAGTGTTTACCTGAGGGTCCAGAAGGGATAATATTTTCTATAGTGTTTACCTGAGAGTCCAGAAGGAATAGAAGGAATAATGTTTTCTATAGTGTTTACCTGAGAGTCCAGGAGGAATAATGTTTTCTATAGTGTTTACCTGAGAGTCTAGGAGGAATAATGTTTTCGATAGTGTTTACCTGAGACTCCAGAAGGAATAATGTTTTCTATAATGTTTACCTGAGTTCAGAAGGAATAATGTTTTCTATAGTGTTTACCTGAGAGTCCAGGAGGAATAATGTTTTCTATAGTGTTTACCTGAGAGTCTAGGAGGAATAATGTTTTCTATAGTGTTTACCTGAGAGTCCAGGAGGAATAGTGTTTTCTATAGTGTTTACCTGAGAGTCCAGAAGGAATAATGTTTTCTATAGTGTTTACCTGAGAGTCGTGAAGGAATAATGTTTTCTATAGTGTTTACCTGAGAGTCCAGGAGGAATAATGTTTTCTATAGTGTTTACCTGAGAGTCGTGAAGGAATAATGTTTTCTATAGTGTTTACCTGAGAGTCCAGAAGAAATAATGTTTTCTATAGTGTTTACCTGAGAGTCCAGAAGGAATAATGATTTCTATAGTGTTTACCTGAGAGTCGTGAAGGAATAACGTTTTCTATAGTGTTTACCTGAGGGTCCAGAAGGAATAATGTTTTCTATAGTGTTTACCTGAGAGTCCAGGAGGAATAATGTTTTCTATAGTGTTTACCTGAGAGTCCAGGAGGAATAATGTTTTCTATAATGTTTACCTGAGAGCCCAGGAGGAATAATGTTTTCTATGGTGTTTACTGAGAGTCCAGAAGGAATTATGTTTTCTATGGTGTTTACTGAGAGTCCAGAAGGAATTATGTTTTCTATAATGTTTACCTGAGAGTCCAGGAGGAATAATGTTTTCTATAGTGTTTACCTGAGACTCCAGAAGGAATAATGTTTTCTATAATGTTTACCTGAGTGTCGTGAAGGAATATTGTTTTCTATAGTGTTTACCTGAGTCTAGAAGGAATAATGTTTTCTATAATGTTTACCTGAGAGTCTAGAAGAATTAGTGTTTACCTGAGAGTCCAGGAGGAATAAAGTTTTCTATAACGTTTACCTGAGAGTCCAGAAGAATTAGTGTTTACCTGAGAATCTGTCTTCCTCACGCTCCATCATGATGACTTGTCGTCCCGTTGTCAGGGAAAATGCCTTCAACTCACCACGGATGTTCACCATTATGTAGGACGAACCTGTTGGTCCATAAGTCTGGCTCACCTTCAAACAAATGAAACATGTCTTATATAATTGCATACAAAAACAAACAAAAGAAGTGAGGGTTCACCTACCGCTAGAAATAATGTAAACATACTTATTTATGCTCACTGAAATTTTGGCACATATTAAACCAAATTTTAACAGATAAATATAAAAGTGCACTAATGAATTAGTTACTCAAAATTCTTGCTGTAGAGAGCAATATACAGAAACGGTAATAACTGCATTCATAATTTAGGGGAATACTCTCAGCGCAAAAACTGCTAAAATAAAATAACCACTAAAATTTGTACATTCACAGGCACTTATGGCCAGGATAATAACCATATATATATATATCTATAGAATATAGCGAAATTTGAAAAAATAAACTAAAATATATCAACTAAATTTTCCAATTTTCTTTTTATGTTATTAATCATCTAAAACCATAATGAAAATAACTGCCAAATTTCAGCTTGATACGTCAAGCGGTTAAATTTCACAAAAACTCGACTATCAGACACTGAAAAGAGAGAAGGTATGCAACTCCGTGGCAGAAAATACCTGGACCTCGTTACAAAACAGTCATAAAAACTTATTTTCCGTTCATACTATAGAAAAACGAACAGCTTCCATCCATTCCCTATATATTTCCCTTTCTAAAAAGCTATAATGATCCACACTTTTATTTATCGATCGCAAGCGCAGAGTTGTAACATCTCAGAAACCCCCGAAATTCTCGATATTGGAATACAGTACCCTTACCCAAACAAAGAGACAGGCAAACCTTTAAATTTATTTGATGACAGGCAGGTGAAAATTAAATCATGTATGACTAAACAGACAAAGTACCTGGCCTAAAGTCCACATGCAAGTATATACTGCACAGGTCATTTGTAAATTGGACTGCCCATCGTAAATATTACAAATATAATTTAATTAATTCATACAGGTGTAAAAAAATATTAGAGAGTTTACTAAGACTACAACATACTATTCAATTTAGGACTTGTCCATCAGTCAGCCATACTGTTATTATATTGGTGGAAAAATAATAAATTGTTAAATAATTACACGTACATATGTACATGTACATGCCTTCATGATACACATTATAAATAATAAAGTTTAAAGCGTTTAGACATCATTTAAAATTTGCCTGTTAAAATATTTACTATATTCATGTATTTTGCACACTCCTGTATAATGTGTATAGGTACTTATGAGATATTTTTTTCAAAAATGTCAAGCTTGACTTGTAGCATTAACTAGGAAGGTCATTGATAAGAGTAAAATAAAAAAAAAATCTTTTTTTTACATCACAGAAAGGGCATCCATGAAGGAGAGTATATGTATATTTAGATGATTACCAGGGTTTCGTTATAAACAATTTTTTCACAAACAAGCGTAAGCACAGCCACACTAAGTACAATAATCACAATATACCCGCTCTCAAATGAGTCAGCAATCCAAAACGTAAATAAGGACATGCACAATAATTGAGGGATACATATTTTTCTAATAAATGTGACATGTATTTAAACTCACATCATATTGGACCACATTGTTTTCTAGGATGTCGTTGTACTCTGCAGTTGTAAGGTGGATGTCCCGACGGAACGGTTTCAGTTCCCCGATCGTCAGGTCACACACAACAACGGTCAGGTGGGCAGCTGTCAACACAAACAACAAAACACTACTTCTCATGTTCAGCTTATACAAATATCAACAAAACACATAGCTTAAAAATTCATGTATTTTGCACACTCCTGTATAATGTGTAGATCAAGGTACTTATGGGTGAAAACTTTCCTGAAAAAAAATATTGAGATATTTTTTCAAAAATGTCAAGCTGGACTTGTATCATTAACTAGAAATGTCATTGATAAGAGTAAAATAAATAATGATTTGATAAGCTTAATTTCCCCACTAATATATCCACACTATTCAACACCACTCAGACTCTACAGTGCCTAACAGTAATGTAGGTACACAGTGCAAAACAGCATGACTGACAGCGCGAAAAATTTCACTCCGCGAACAGTTTGGAGGCTGACTAAGCGAAAAATTCCAAACACGAAAATATTGACTTTCACAGTACACAGAAATTACTCGTGAAGACAAATTCAATATTGAGAGAAAATAGATTTGAGAATCAAAGCCTGAATATCTGACTGAGAAATTTCCTGATTTACAATACGTTTGCAGAAACTAAGTCTCAGGCCAGTGACTGATGATCACCTTTCGGCGGGTAGGAAGGGAAGAGCATCATGAAGATCATGTCCCGACCATTGGTAGACATCTTGGGCTCAAACAACTTTGTGTGCTTTACCTGTAAGATAAAATATCATAAGGACTACAACAGTACACTAACATGATGATACATTTCACTACACTGTACGTATCACAACACTGCAGTCACAACACTGAACGTATCACAACACTGCAGTCACGACACTGTACGTATCACAACACTGCAGTCACAACACTGTTCGTATCACAACACTGCAGTCATGACACTGTACGTGTCACAACACTGCAGTCAAACACTGTAAGTGTCACAACACTGCAGTCACAACACTGTACTTATCACAACACTGCAGTCACAACACTGTACGTGTCACAACACTGCAGTCATTACACTGTACGTATCACAACTCTGCAGTCACAACACTGTACGTGTCACAACACTGCAATCACGACACTGTATCACAACACTGCAGTCATGACACTGTACGTATCACAACACTGCAGTCACGACACTGTACGTATCACAACACTGCAGTCATGACACTGTCTGTATCACAACACTGCAGTCATGACACTGTATGTGTCACAACACTGCAGTCACGACACTGTACGTGTCACAACACTGCAGTCACAACACTGTACGTGTCACAACACTGCAGTCACAACACTGTAAGTGTCACAACACTGCAGTCACAACACTGTACGTGTCACAACACTGCAGTCATGACACTGTACGTGTCACAACACTGCAGTTACGACACTGTACGTGTCACAACACTGCAATCACGACACTGTATCACAACACTGCAGTCACAACACTGTACGTATCACAACACTGCAGTCACAACACTGTACGTATCACAACACTGCAGTCATGACACTGTCTGTATCACAACACTGCAGTCATGACACTGTATGTGTCACAACACTGCAGTCACGACACTGTACGTGTCACAACACTGTAGTCACAACACTGCAGTCACAACACTGTAAGTGTCACAACACTGCAGTCACAACACTGTACGTGTCACAACACTGCAGTCATGACACTGTCTGTATCACAACACGGCAGTCATGACACTGTCTGTATCACAACACTGCAGTCACGACACTGTACGTGTCACAACACTGCAGTCATGACACTGTCTGTATCACAACACTGCAGTCACGACACTGTATGTGTCACAACACTGTAGTCACGACACTGTACGTATCACAACACTGCAGTCACGACACTGTCTGTATCACAACACTGCAGTCACGACACTGTCTGTATCACAACAATGCAGTCAAGACACTGTCTGTATCACAACACTGCAGTCACGACACTGTACGTATCACAACACTGCAGTCACGACACTGTCTGTATCACAACACTGCAGTCACGACACTGTCTGTATCACAACACTGCAGTCACGACACTGTACGTATCACAACACTGCAGTCACGACACTGTCTGTATCACAACACTGCAGTCACGACACTGTACGTATCACAACACTGCAGTCATGACACTGTACGGTATCAAGATACTGCGATCATGACACAATAAAACATGATTTGGTAACAGAAGAAGCAAAGAGATAAAATATGCTGTCAATTTTAAATAACAATATAACAAATGAAAATAAATTTGATCCAAAATGGGCATGGCTTTAAAGTTTAACACATTGATTCATGCACGTCTTTTGGCGAGCATGCCGATTCAGAGCTATCACTTGCCATTTTTTAACCAATATTAGTAGAAAAAATCAGAAACAGGAAATTCCTGAAAATTTTGAATAAATATTGTTAGCTCCAAACAAACACAAATTGTACTGGCAAATCAACGTATAAAACATTATACATGTACAAACTTGTTTCAAAACTTAAAAAACAGCGTCTTTTACTATGAGCACTAAATATCAGACATTTTTGTTTTTACAAGAAAACCAGTGTCACCTACCTTTATCGGTTTGTACATGCGTGTCACGTAGGACGAGAGCGTGTCCGTCTCAATGTGCCTCATGACAAGGTGGAACATGGCCCCGGTGGTCTTAACACCGCCCTTGGGCGCGTACACAAACAGCTGTTTCAATGACAATGTGAAAGAATTGGTACAAAAACATTGGAATTTCCCTCTGGAGTGTGCCAACATATTGAGTTGGTGGCACAGTTCAGCACACAGTATAAAAATTAATTAAAATTTCATGAATACTGTAAACATATACTTATTTCGGATCAGTCAGATTTAAGCACAGGACCAAATTCAAACAGATTAGCACATTCATTCATCCAATCAATTACTACCGACCCAACATTAGTACTCAGAGCCTTTTGTTTATTGAGAAGAAGTTGTTTGAAGATGTTAAGACATTTAAGCTCTGTGACCTTAAAAATTGTGTCAAGGTCATTCATTTGAACAAAATTAGTAGCCCTTCATCCCAACATGCTATATGCCAAATATCAGTACCTTCAGCCTTTTGGTTATTGATAAGAAGTTGTTTGAAAATATTTTAACAGATTTTACTCCTGTGACATTGAAAGTTGGTCAAAGTATTCAGAACAAACTTGGTAGCCCTTCATACCATCATGCTACAGGCCCGATTTCAGTACCCTGGGCCTTTCAAATAATTCAGATAATTCAGATAATAAGAAGAGACACGAATTGGAAGAACGGACGACACTGAGCCATAAATGTGTAAGCTCACTTGCCCTTCAGGCAGGTGACCTAAAAAACAACAATTTTTTTCTGACCAAGATTAAACATGGAAAGTTTTCTCTGTACATGGTTTTATTAAGCGCACCCCTTTTGTGTATTTATACCAGCGTTAGCACTCAGCTGTATGCTTATTAGATCAAAACGATTAAACTGTATAGAGAGTATTTCGGTTACAACAAAAACTTACAATAAGGCCTTTATCTCTTAGAATCTCTTTATGCCAAGGATCGCCAAGTTGCATGTTGTCTAAAGTGGTCTGTGCTGTAATAAGAAATAGTCGCAACTCATTATAGTATGATTTTCGGCTGTGGATGTTGGCTTTATTGATAGCAAAAAAATCAGAAGACAACATTTAGAAAACAAGTAAAATACACAACATACAGAATTTAACAGTAATTATTCAAAAGAACGGATGAGAAGACAAAATAAAATTCTGATTTAACGGAAACTTTAACCCAGTTAAAGAGACTATGACAACATCTGACTGGATCAATCAGAACCTGGTGTCGACACATCTAGATTAAAGCTGACTAACCCAGTCAGATGTTGTCCTGTCATCTTGACCTATATAAGTATATAAATATAAACTTTACAACAATAATGAAACAAGTTATACAACTTATATTAATCATTCTTGTTGGTCCGAATGTTCGCGTGCGAGGGGTCTTATTGTGGGAGGAAACCGGAGTACCTGGAGATAACCCACGTGGTCGGGCAAGTGACCCCATACTTTTTCACGTCAGGTTGGGGAATTGAACCCCGGCCACCTTGGTGAAAGGCAAGTGTGCTATACACTGCACCATCCGACCACCTATATAAGTAACTAGTAAGGGCTATTCCAGTAAAACATCTACCTGACCTCACAACCCAGGGTATCTTTAATATTCTTGCCCATTACTTCTTGTGGTTTCTTATAACGAAACTAATTTGGATTCCTGGATTTGGGAAAATATTTTATTGGAATAGCCCTAAAAGGAAAATATTTCCCAATAAATCTCAGAGTCTTAGATATTTCTCAACACAATCCAGACAAAATGAGTTATGTTTTAGTAATAAGATAGAATTACTTGTTTTCCTCTGTTTGGCGATCTCCTGCCGGGTCCGGGGACGTTCCCCCGGCATCTGTGACAGGCTGTCGGTAAAGATCATCTGGAGGGTAACAAAACCAGTGTTACAGTATCTGATCATATACTGAGCGACAAAACATGTTTATAAATACCAGATGTATTAAAAAAATATATATATATTTATTTTACAGCAATTATGGATTATGAAAAAGGTTGTCCAACTATGAATTAATCACTCTTGTTGGCCTTGATGCTAGTGTGTGAGGGATTTTATTGTGGGGGGAAACCGGTATACCCGAAAAAGCCCATGTGGTTAGGCAGGTGACCCAATACCTGTCACGTTTGGTAGGGGAATAGAACCCCAGCCACCTTGGTGAAAGGCAAGTGCGCTATCCACTGCACCATCGGACCAGATATATTTTATGAGTATGACGTAGTATCATAATGTTTATGTAAAATGTTTGGTTTACATTGCCACATGGTTGAAATATACACAGTAATAAAACAGATCAATATTAACATTCTACTTACATGTATAATATGAGCATTTTTCAAAGATAAAACTTACAGCATTTCAAATGGAGAACTGTTTCAAAAATAACACTGACAATCTCACTAAATTTGTTGCTAAAATTAGACCTTTGTTTCCCCTTCAAGGTCAGAAAAATTCCTGATGTGACATTTCTTATTTCTGCATTATGATTGTTTAATATCTATCTGATTAAAATTAAGAACCTTGTTCTCACTCTCTTTTACAAGGATCTGACAACATGCATGATAAGAGGTCATGTTCTGGTGACCTTTGTCACCTCTTTACATCACACTCTAGTAGATTTTTCTAATCGATGACATTTGACGCTGTCACCTGCACCAAGTCATTTTATCACAGCACTGCCTATAAGCTTGTGATGAAATGACTAAACACAAAGATAGGATTATGCATTCAAGATTCTGGCAGCGGTAATTTGATTCTTGGTTAATACAATAAGTCACCAAAACGTGACCCCCTATGGGATGTTGTCAGATCTTGAGGCAGCAGAGAGAAGTTTACGAAACGGCGCGGAGATCAAGATATGATTTCAATCAGGTTGATTTAACATCTATTGGATATACCAATGCTGTGACCTTTTACCTTTGGCTTCTCCTTGGTAATGGGTGTATACATGGCCTTAGACGCGGCGATCCTGTACTTAAACTCCGGTACATACCATCCTGTAGTAGTCATGTTCTCACTGTCACAGAAAACTCAGAATATCACATCAGTGTACAGTATCAGACAATATCACATCAGTGTACAGTATCAGACAATTTCACATCAGTGTACAGTGTAAGTCAATACCTAACTCAAGTCTACAATGACATTCACTTGATAACCAATGTTCTGCAAACATGTGTGCCAGCTATAAAAAATTTTGGGGAATGCAAGCTAGAGTTATCATCTCTCATAAATATGACTTTGAATAGTAATGTCCTACAAAAAGTAAAGTTTGAAAACATGTAAAAAGTTTCAAGACAATTGGCTATGAAATGAAGTCTGTTAATTGAGCAGTGATATAAACATTTCTATCAAATCTTCCTTTCATTTACTTATTCAAAACAAAATGTATAAACTGATGATGGCCTGCTAAGCAAGAGAAAACATTCACTGCTCTTGTCCTTTTCGTGGATTAAATAAGAGAATACCGAAGCGTTAACAAAATCATAATCCACACTCAAAATCGATTAAACCAGGGGCAAAATAAGAACAAAGGAAAGATTTACATGGAGACTCTTGTAAAAGTACAAGAAAATAAGACCAAGTGTTCCGGAAGAGTAAGCGTCGAAGACACCCGCCATGTAAATCTTTGTCACATCCATGTAAACATCAAGTTCTCAAAATGATCATCTTCATGGATGTAAGCCTTACTTGTCGAGCTTCCACAGCATCATGTAGCCGTCCACATCCACGGTGACGAGGCGATTGATGTTGTCGACGTATCCGATGAACATGATGATTGTCTTGTGACGTCTCAGGAGCTCGGCCTCGATTCCCTTCCCGATAACGTTGATACCTTCAAGCTCCTCCTGTGGACAGCCCAGTCAATCAATTATACAAAAGTTGGAATAGTTCATTTTGAAATGTAAGGGTCGATTGTATTGACAAACAATGTCTATTGTTGTAACTTTTTAAGTATAATCAAGTAATCAGGAACAATTCTTTAAAGACTACTTGAAGAAAATTGTATGAGCAGTTTACAAGGCTGACGTTGACAGGAAATTTAAATGCTTTTAGTTGATTGGGATTAAAACATTTCATTCTACTTTTTTAATCATAATGAAAAAGATTTGTGTATATTTTCATAAAGATATCTAAGGGATATTCCATGATTAATTGTGTGTGTGGGGGGGGGGGGGGGGGGGGGGTGGGTGGAAGGCACCTGTATTATTAAAGTCATGGATGGTAGGGTTAAAACCATATCTGCTCACCAAAATTATATCACTTTTAATAATATTACTTTGTGCCTCCAACCACTCCCATATGATTTATTCTGAAACAGCCCTAAATGGATTCACATTAGGTGTTTGAAGGGTCTGTTCAATCCAATTTGTGGTAGCCATGTATATATACATATAGCATAGTTTTGGTAAAATTAAAATTAAAAAAAAAAATTCCAAACCCCTTAAAAGTGTTTTTTCCCTGAATTTCTTATACTTGTGATCTTACATACTATTCATTTCTTGTGATCATTAACAATAGCTCTTTTCTTTTGTACTTGAAAATCATATATCTTATTTGACCTAATAAATACACTGTCCACTCACAAAAAAACAAATGGATGCGATTAATAAAAGCATCAGTACAAGGGAAAGTTTCAATCTGAAATCATAAATATAAAGTGTGTTTTCATTTTTCTGGAACAAAGTCGTTGGTTAAAAGACTGGAATTGTATTGGAAGATCAGTGAGGTAGGGAACTTTTCTTAATAAGAACATCCAGCCGGTTTCCCTGAAAAAGGTGTGGTGTTCTTATAGCGACAGGTGTTTAGAGGCCCAGTGGTATAGAGGTAGGAGTCGCAGGCCCATGATTGAAGGGTTGTGAGTTCGAGTCCCGGCCCCGACACTTGTGTATAATCCTTGAACAAGATACTTTACTCTACTTTTTCCAGTTTACTCAACTGTAAATGAGTATGTTGTTGCGCAGTGCTATAAGTTGTATAATGCTAGCTGTGAGCCTGAAATGGCAGCACTAGTTGCATGCTCCTGGTAGGGATTTGAGAACAATATGGCTGGTTGCTAAGGCCCTATAACCACGGATAATAATTTATGAACTGATTTAAGATGACCTATAAGTTGTGATAAAGTAGTATACAAGAACCTTGAATTAAATTATACATATTTATCAGGTAGAAAACATTAATAGATATTCCCAAATGAATCAATCTTACAAAGTTCATCTGGTTGATGATTTTCGGGGCCTCCGTAAAGTTAGTCGATGATGAACTGCCGAGGGCATATTCCAGATCAGCCTTAAGGACATCTCCATTCTCCAAAGCGAGGCAAATCATATTCTACAAGTAAAACAATATTATATTATGATGCATTTCTTCATAGACGAGATAAAATACACAAAACAAATGGCTTCCAAGTCTGTTCTTTGACATTTTTTTAAAGGTGCCCTTTCAGCACATTCTCATTAAGATTTGTAAAAAATATTTCAACTGCTTTATTTCATCATTGAATGTCTGTCAGATTGTATTTATTGTCAATATGAATGCATTCCGGGTGCAAGATCAATAGAATGACATCCATTAGCTCGGACATCGTGATTATTCATTTGACACCCAGATTGCATTCATATTGACGATAAATACAATCTGACAGATGTTCAATGGCTATATTTATCAGATGATATCTAATACATAATCAAGTCATTTTTTCTATTTCACAACAGTTCTTCACGTTGTATGTTAACATACAGGAATTTGTTTTAAAAATCAAGATATGCTAAATTATTAACATAAAGCTACAATGTGTATTATTTTAGTTGATGTGCAAAGTATTGACATATTGTAGGTCAACATGGGGCTAAAATGATGTCATGGTATTGTCCAGTGGTATAGATAACATCTAAATTATAGTCCAGTAAATACAATCCAGATTAACACTGTGTTATTGGGTGGCCATAATACAAAATGTAATTGGAGGGTTTTGCAAAAATTTTCCTTCCATATTTTTTTACCTGGATTCCAAAAAATGTAAAGCTTGGGTAAAAAGCAGCCACTGTTGGCTGGTAGCTCTGTGTGAGTGTTTCCTGCTCCACAAACGGTCCTAAAACAATAAAATTACAGTGTCACATGTAGCTCTTGTGTAATTTGGTGTTTCCTGCCCCACAAATGGTCCTCAAATTATAAAATAGCAGTGTCACATGTATAAGTGGAAGGAAATTTCCCAAACTGTCTCCAACTTCAAAAACGAGAGCTGTTAACCCACTATATCAAAGTCTGCAGAAAGATCACACACTTATCATTGCCTCAAGCTTAAGTAAAATCTGTTAAACTCTAATGGAATTTTACTTTGAGTTAACAAAAAGAACTCCATACATTCTGAAATTAAGCAATTAATGTTCATAAATGTACAGTCACCACCGTGAACCATAATGGCGATATCCATATCAATCCATGGTTGAGTCTACTGAAGTTTTCTGGGGATGACAGCTAGGGTTAAAATCTAACTGTAAAGAATTTAACCAAAATCACTGTGCCTTTTCAACTACATGTTATTCATCTTCGCTAGCCAAGGGTTACGATCCGCACACTCATCTTCACCCTTGGCATAAATAGACCACATTTCGTATATCCCGCGAAGAGAATTTTCATTGGATGCAGCTAGGTATGGCTGGAAAAAAATGTAAACAAACATGGCACAGTGTCGACTGTGTCATGGATCTTTACCAGTAAAACAGAAGAACAATCTTCACCGACACATTTACGGTAACGAAGGACTCAGTGCGTGGATCACCGTTTCCTGATGCTGTCTAATTTGATCAAGCTTGAATTTTTCACAGATCAACCGAATGAGATGTTCTTCTATGTTTACATTCATTGCTGAAGCTGTTTTGTTACACACATTTTAATTGGTGGTGATTACGTGATTCAAAGGGACACAACACACACCGACCGCTAGGTGGCAGACCCGGGAACTTTCAATTTTGCCATGATATATTCCAGGGGTGTAGATTACATAGGTGATCGTAACCCCTGGATATCGAGGATGCATGTTATTGTACCTGGGAAGCTTCATGTATATTAGAATTACAAAGGGTGAAACACTTTATCTTGTATGGCTACAACATCATAAAATCCTAAGGTTAAAAGGAAGAATCTACCAGAAATATGATCAAGGTCAAGGAAATGTTTTCAATGAATCTGAATTAAGACAACTTTCACTCACACAGAAATATGATCAATCAAGGTCATAAAAATGTTTTTCACAAATCTGATGACAAGTCTATTTACCTTGGTAAAACAGAAAGGTGATCTAGGTCATGAAAATGTTTTAAACAAACCTGGAGACAACCTGAACTCACCTTGGTAAAACATGAAGTCGTTCTCATCTACGTCAAACTGAAACATCAGTCCCAGCTGTTTCGGGAGTTGACCGTCAGAGTCCGGCTGTATACCAAGACTCTTTGTGTCCGACTTCCTCAGTCCTCCACCCAAGAATGACCACACGTTGACCAGGCCCTGGACACCAATAAAAAGTACATGTAAAACCATCTCAGAATATCATTATAACACTTTTCTTTTATAATGTTAAGATTTTAACTAATAGTGTTACACATTAAATGAAAGTTTTGAAATGGGACAAGGAATAGTGATAAAGATAGTGCTGAAATTGTTGAGCCTCCAACCTGTCACGAACCTTCGGCTCTTCAGTCCAATACTGTACCTCTAAGCGAAAAGGGAGATTGCCTTCAGTCTGCGTTTGTAAGGCAACCTAATCCCTAATGAATGCTTTTACAGGTTCTATGTGAACTTTATTCAACAATTTCAAATAGGAGAACATGCACAGCTGGTAACATCTGATCATATATACATTTATGCAAATATTTAACTTTAGACATTCAGAAATTGTTGTTGGGGGGAAAAGGCAGAGGAGTTCCGAAAAATTGATTCCTTTTTAAAACAGACCAATCAAACTCCCTTAATTCTTAATTCTTGTGACTACAGAAGGTCAATGTAATACCACGTCATCTATTATCTACCATCACTAAAAGCCTAGTTATATGACCTTCTGTGTTTTTATATGGGCTGTAAACATTAAGATTCTAAATCAAGCTAAAGAAGTGTAGAATATACGTACCGATGCAGTTGTGGTGATGAGCCGGGAGCTGTCCAGACTCCAGGCTATATATAAAATGGCGTCGTTTCCTCCCTGGTTATTTACTATCACTTTGATTGGTCTCCATGGCACCGTCCACGTGTCATAGATCATACAATCCCCTGAAACAGGTCAACTATCATCAGGCCCCTGTGTATTTTCATCATTATACATAGGTATTTTCATCAGGCCCCTGTGTTATACAGGCCCTTGACAGTATACATATTATCATCAGGCCCCTGTGTTAAACAGGCCCTTGACAGTATACATATTATCATCAGGCCCCTGTGTTATACAGGCCCTTGACAGTATACATATTAACATCAGGCCCCTGTGTTATACAGGCCCTTGACAGTATACATATTATCATCAGGCCCCTGTGTTATACAGGCCCTTGACAGTATACATATTAACATCAGGCCCCTGTGTTATACAGGCCCTTGACAGTATACATATTATCATCAGGCCCCTGTGTTATACAGGCCCTTGACAGTATACATATTAACATCAGGCCCCTGTGTTATACAGGCCCTTGACAGTATACATATTAACATCAGGCCCCTGTGTTATACAGGCCCTTGACAAAATACATATTAACATCAGGCCCCTGTGTTATACAGGCCCTTGACAGTATACATATTATCATTAGGCCCCTGTGTTATACAGGCCCTTGACAGTATACATATTAACATCAGGCCCCTGTGTTATACAGGCCCTTGACAGTTTACATATTATCATTAGGCCCCTGTGTTATACATATTATCATCAGGCCCCTGTGTTATACATATTATCATCAGGCCCCTGTGTTAAACATATTATCATCAGGCCCCTGTGTTATACATATTATCATCAGGCCCCTGTGTTATACATATTATCATCAGGTCCCTGTGTTATACATATTATCATCAGGCCCCTGTGTTATATATATTATCATCAGGTCCCTGTGTTATACAGGCCCTTGACAGTATACATATTATCATTAGGCCCCTGTGTTATACAGGCCCTTGACAGTATACATATTAACATCAGGCCCCTGTGTTATACAGGCCCTTGACAGTTTACATATTATCATTAGGCCCCTGTGTTATACATATTATCATCAGGCCCCTGTGTTATACATATTATCATCAGGCCCCTGTGTTAAACATATTATCATCAGGCCCCTGTGTTATACATATTATCATCAGGCCCCTGTGTTATACATATTATCATCAGGCCCCTGTGTTATACATATTATCATCAGGTCCCTGTGTTATACATATTATCATCAGGCCCCTGTGTTATATATATTATCATCAGGTCCCTGTGTGATACATATTATCATCAGGCCCCTGTGTTATACATATTATCATCAGGTCCCTGTGTTATACATATTATCATCAGGCCCCTGTGTTTTACATATTATCATTAGGCCCCTGTGTTATACATATCATCATTAGGCCCCTGTGTTATACATATTATCATTAGGCCCCTGTGTTATACAGGCCCTTGACAGTATACCTATTAACATCAGGCCCCTGTGTTATACATATCATCAGGCCCCTGTGTTATACATATTATCATCAGGCCCCTGTGTTATACATATTATCATCAGGCCCCTGTGTTAAAAAAATATTATCAGGCCCCTGTGTTATACATATATCATCAGGCCCCTGTGTTATACATACTATTATCAGGCACCCGTGATTGGTGAACAGTTCAAAAATTGCCTATAGATGTCTACAGCAAACTGTGACACACACACACCTACGGGTAGTGTGTTACTTTGTGCAATATTATCCTCAGTTAAAAAGGGAACCAAGAAACTGATTTTGAATAGCTCAGGTGATGGTGGCAGATATTTGGTACATATCAGGGGTAATTATGTCACCTCGCTTTTCAACAATAAAGTAATGTGAAATACAGATTCATCTGAGATATTGCCACACACATGCAAGTTTATTTTGTATAGATTAAATTTCAACCCTTTTACTATTTTCGTCCATTTTCACATTGATTTACCACCTTTAATAAAACTCATGAATGACCTAAGTTATTCTATGTTTAAGTTACGTCTATGTGTAGAATTTGTGAAACTCAGTCCAAGTACCTAATCATCAAAGCTTCACAGTTTTCAAATATTTCAAGCTTTATATAAGTATGGAATATAGGTGCATGGGCTTCTTACCGTGAATGGTTCCCACGGCTAGGAACCGTTGATTCGGTGACCGAGACATGGATAAGACTCCGCCACATCTTTTAGGGAGATTTATTCGTTCTAGGGTCGCATTTACTCTCTGTTGGAAACAATCATCTCTTTTCATTTAAAATAACAGAAAATGTCCTTTTTACAAAAAACAATCTACTTCATTCATGGACAAATACTGCAATAGATACATGTACTTGTGTGATCTATGTTTATACCCATAAAGCCAGTAATGTTTTAGTTAAGTGTATATAAGCTGTAGGCAAATTGTCCGATAGTTGAGTACCAATATAACACAGAGTTAACAAATTTGTCACATTGTTGTGCAAGAGGAGAAAGAGAAAATGTTGTGATCATATCGTGGTTTGAACCACGGGCCCATAGATTTCTACTACAATTCAAAAGTTGGTATACATATAGATCATTATGAAGCGTACGTGATGAATGAGTTAAGACACATTTGATACAAATATTTTTGCCTAAAAGCTAAATAAAAGTATTTAAATATACAAAGTTTTAATTCTTTGAGGTTAGTCAGACGAGCAAAATCTAAGTTTGGGTATCTTTAAAATGTTGGTCAAGAGTTCAGAAGATCCAAGATTCGAAACCCAAAATCAAGGTTCGGGTTAAGCTAATAGTGTTGGTCAAGAGTTCAGAATCAAGGTTCTTCAAAGGTGTCTGTTGATTCTTAACTTTTTTGTTCTGTGTGAAATAACCCCCTCCCTTCCTGTAACAAAACTTTTCTACAAACTTTTAACATCAAATGAAAAATTCTGAATATAAGATTCTGTACTCACCGACCAGTACTCCACATCCTTGGTCATATAATTCTGATAAAGGCGTTTATTTTGCTTGACGTCTGGGGTGTCTGTTCGAACTGGGTCATAGGTTCTAATATCTACTGGGATGATTTGATGATACTCTAATACTACAACGTCTGGGTCCTCCTCATCGTCCCTACAATACATTGCCATAGTTACTAGGACTATCACTACGGTAACCAGAACTATTACTATCATGTTACAACCTACAAGGACTAACGTTACATGGCTACCAGGAATATCACCATGGCTACCAGGAATATCACCATGGCTACCAGGAAAATCATCAGGACTACCAGGAATATCACCATGGCTACCAGGAATATTAATCTGTATCAATTATATAGAAACATGTAAAAACGAATACATGTATACTTTAATGTACTGTATTTCATATAATAGCTCGAGTGCTAATTAGTTTTGGAAAATTAGCTCTCAGACATGCTGAGCAGAAAATGCATATAGGAGCCAATTAAAAAACTACCTGTCAGGTGCCTTAAACAGCTGCTTTTGACAAAATTATTTGGTTATTACTTGTTATTTCTTTTACTTTATATGAAACTGACTGTTTTATCAAAATTTATATTTTATAACCAAACCAATGTTCTAGTAAAACATATAATGTATTATCAAGTTTTTCCAATTTCTTATTTCTTGGTCATTTAGTAATCATGAAATAAACTTTTAAGCCATTTCCTTCTTAGCCTTTAAATTTCAATATAAAGAGCACCGCTGAAATTAACTTAACTCTGGATAGGAAAAACAGAAAAAAGATTCATTTATTGCTAAAGATTGACGTTAGATTAGCATCTTGTTATTGTATGAAATAATGGCACAGTGGATTCCACTTAATAACACCCCTGTTAATATCACATTCCTCTTTATGTCATATCTTTCCAAATCACCATTTTCCCCTTTATATAATCTATGTAATTTTACTTCATTAATATCATGGATTTTGAGGTGAATTCCTCTTAATATCATGTTTTTTTAATCAATCACTTATTTATAGATTGAAACATCTTCATATATACATTGAATAGCTTACTTTTAGTTATAGTGATTGGAAATGCACTAGATTTAGTGGAAAAACATGTTTCTTTTAATGTCACTTTCCTGTTAATATAATGTTTTTGTCTGACAAATGCAACATGATATAAAAAGGAATGCACTGTACCTCTATCAGTTATCATTTGAAAACGTAAAAGGAAAGAAAAAAAACCAATTTGACTTTGAACATTTGCCTTTGGCATATTTTTGTCTTAGATTATTTATGCCACAAAATCATGTACAGAATGATATAAACAGTCTAATAACAATTTTCAAAAATGGATGTTTCTAATAAATTTGAAAAATAAAATGCTTCCAATCTGTTAACCACTGACCAGGCGATGTCTGTGATTCAAGGATCACCAACTAGCTGTTATCTCTTGCACCACTGTAAACCATAATAAACTCAACCAGATCAGTGCCTGGGAAAGTTTATTAAAGGTAAGTAGGGGTGAAAGGGTTTATCCATACCAATGACAAACTTCCTATTATACAGTGTGCCAAATATAGCTACCATATCTTCTCAAGGATTTTGCCAGGTATTTCGGAAAAGGGACCCTGTCCTAAAATTGGTAAAATTTGCTGACATTTTACTGTAAATGGGGAAAATAGCGTGAGTATTTTCCTTCAATGAGGGGAAATTTTAACATTCAAGTTTTTTTTTTACGAAATACTGTATCATCTTAAAGAAAAAACCATCCACAAAAAACAACACATCATTCATTTGAAGTGTTAAGATTATGCATTTTGTCTGAAAATGATCACTGATCAGGTCCCATCATGAGTTCAGGGATCAGGATCGAGTTCCAGTAAGTGGGGTTTTACTGTATTCCACGAACTACTGATCAGGTCCCACCACAAGTTTGAGTAAGTGGGGTTTTACTGTATTCCTCAAACTACTGATCAGGTCCCACCACAAGTTTGAGTAAGTGGGGTTTTACTGTATTCCTCGAAATACTGATCAGGTCCCACCACAAGTTTGAGTAAGTGGGGTTTTACTGTATTCCACGAACTACTGATCAGGTCCCACCACAAGTTTGAGTAAGTGGGGTTTTACTGTATTCCTCGAAATACTGATCAGGTCCCACCACAAGTTTGAGTAAGTGGGGTTTTACTGTATTCCACGAACTACTGATCAGGTCCCACCACAAGTTCAGGGACCACGATTTTGAGTAAGTGGGGTTTTACTGTATTCCTCAAACTACTGATTAGGTCCCACCACGAGTTTGAGTAAGTGGGGTTTTACTGTATTCCACGAACTACTGATTAGGTCCCACCACGAGTTTGAGTAAGTGGGGTTTTACTGTATTCCACGAACTACTGATTAGGTCCCACCACGAGTTTGAGTAAGTGGGGTTTTACTGTATTCCACGAACTACTGATCAGGTCCCACCACAAGTTTGAGTAAGTGGGGTTTTACTGTATTCCTCAAACTACTGATTAGGTCCCACCACGAGTTTGAGTAAGTGGGGTTTTACTGTATTCCACGAACTACTGATCAGGTCCCACCACAAGTTTGAGTAAGTGGGGTTTTACTGTATTCCTCAAACTACTGATCAGGTCCCACCACAAGTTCAGGGACCACGATTTTGAGTAAGTGGGGTTTTACTGTATTCCTCAAACTACTGATTAGGTCCCACCACAAGTTTGAGTAAGTTGGGTTTTACTGTATTCCTCAAACTACTGATCAGGTCCCACCACAAGTTTGAGTAAGTGGGGTTTTACTGTATTCCTCAAACTACTGATCAGGTCCCACCACAAGTTTGAGTAAGTGGGGTTTTACTGTATTCCTCAAACTACTGATTAGGTCCCACCACAAGTTTGAGTAAGTGGGGTTTTACTGTATTCCTCAAACTACTGATTAGGTCCCACCACGATTTTGAGTAAGTGGGGTTTTACTGTATTCCTCGAACTACTGATCAGGTCCCACCACAAGTTCAGGGACTACAGGTTTGAGTAAGTGGGGTTTTACTAGTGTATTTCTCGAACTTCTGTTCAGGTCCCACCACAAGTTCGAGTTTTACTGTATTTATAATTGGGAATGGGTCTAGATCTGTGTACCAGACCTATAAATGCCTGGCAAATCTCTGCTTCTATGAAAAATGTTGGTATATACATTTTTATGTTAATGGCTATCTAAACCATTTATATGTCTAACATTTAATTCAGATATTTTCTCTCTACTGTGCATATTCCTAACACAATAGATACTAGCGGTGCAACACACAATTACTACCCCTCCTGATGACAAGCTTTTCTACCATTGTGATGGTGCAGTATGTGCAAACAAGCTAGCATTAGTCTATGTGACCCATTGTAGTCAACCTTAAGGGCACACTGTGTTCTATGTAACATCATATATCTCAACTACTGTCACCAACACTGCTCTTCTTGTGTTTGATGTATGTTTTAATAGTAATGAATGAAATGGATTTAAATTAAAAAGGAAAAAAAACTAATAAAAATCATAAAAAAATGAATTTTACCCTTTTTTTAAAAAAAAGTAATTTAAGAAACATTGCTACCGGGTATATATTTGATATTTGTTCAAATCAGAAATTTTTGATTTATTACTTAAATTAATATTTTTCAGAATTCTTAGAAACATTGCTGAATTATGTTTTTTCAGAGATACAATATTCCACCATTTGTTGGGTCTACATTGATATTGTTGTCACCATTGTGATGTCATAGGACCATCTGTGACATCATTTATGACATCAAAATTTATAGGTACTGCTATATATAGGTAATAATGTATAGTTTTTTATATATTCTTCTGAATGAACAGAGATATTGCATTAATTTATGTGATGGGTTGATTCAATAAAAAATGTGAACATTTATAACTAAATAAAATACTTTTGATTGAACTGTTCATTACATTTCTAAGCAACCAATGGACATTCGTACAAAGGTCTTTCCTAAATATTTATCAGGGTTTTCCTTGAAATCCTCAAATTTTATATATTTAAGAGTCCTGGGACTCGCATCACACATGATATAGAGAAACACTTTTTCAATTTTGGGAGTCCTCTGGCAATATAGGATTAAAAAATGCAGGTTTTTGCTGGTCAGGGAAAACCCTTATATATATAAATGAAAAAAAATCAGAATATTAATTTTAATTATGAAAAATCTAAACTAAATGATTTAAAAGTCTATATATTATTGAAGTCATGCTGGATTTTTCATTAACAATAAAGAGAAAAAAAAAATTAGATATTAAAATATTTATTTTGAATTGAATATTGCACAATTATCTATTCAGCCAAGATATAACACCCAGTGAATACAAATAGTTTGTAATTTAAAGAAATAGATTTATTATATTTTAATGAAACCTATCTGTAGATTCTGATGCAATAAAATAGATCATTTAAATGTAGTAAATAAAACAAAAATCAACTAAACAATCTAGAGGATGAAAGAAAATATTCTAAAATCTACTGTAAAAAACACCTCTAACTTACCAAAATAAAAATCTTTTATATATTATGACATTTCATCATATTGTAATTTATGCATTTTAATTCTTGAGATGTCAAAACTATATTTATCATTAATAGTTGATGACAAAGAGAGATTATTCAATTACCTCCCCTTAATATGACATACCATATACTAATATACATGAAGGGGAGTAATCCAGTAATGTCTTTAATCATGGGTACATTTGCATATACAGTTGAAACAGCTGAACCTAAAAACAACTATCGACCTCAGCAAGTTTGAGGGGTCCAGACATGGGTGACCAAACAAGTATACCGACCGTAACTTAATTGCTGACTCATACTAGTTTGTGTTATTCTTTCTGAAACAATGTCCACCCAGATGCAGATTTTAAGATATGTTTTATAATTAATTGTGTAACAGAAGAATATAATATTCCTTTTTTTACTATGCCCATGGTTTGGCGTTAGTTCATTATACGATATGTCTGTACTACCCAATACAACTGTTTCAACTGGATACAGGAATGTTGTCCATGTCTCATGTATACTAATATGAAAGATTTGAACAAAGGGAGGCTACTCAATTACCTCCCTTAAATTGCAAAAATACCCCCCCCCCCCCTTAAAATGAAATAACATATGTACAGTATATATACTAATAAAGGGAAGTAAGAGAGTAGTGTCTTTAATCATGTCTCATGTATACTTACATAAAAGTTTGTATCAAAGGGAAACTATTCAATTACCTCCCTTTCATTACCAATTACCTCCCCTTAAAATAGCATACCATACATATATATGATATACATGAAGGGAAATAATGAAGTAGTGTCCTTTGTTACATGTCTTATGTAAACCGTTACAAAATTGGAAACAAAGGGGGACTACCCAATTACCTCCCTTCAATTACGAATGATCTCCCTTAATAAATAAAAAAATAATTAATCTACATCAAACTAAGTAATCCAGTAATGTCCTGAAGTGCTAGCTATTACATCAAATACTTTACCTCCTCCTCAAAATCGCCTCTCTCTGCCAAATCATCAAACAAGTGAAGATAATATTTGTGTCTGTTTAGCTTTCATTATCATCATGCACTGGTGACAGTGACACTACTGAGCAACTAATTAAAACATCTCTAAATAATATCTTACAAAATCAAAACCTTTGGCCAGAAATTCAAGAATACAGAAATCAAAAGGTCTAAAATAGGTTGAGAAATAAAAGTCCATAGATCATATCAAATCACCTGACTGATATTGTTTTTTAATTATATATTTTTAATTTTACTAATATTCATTAAAATCTCACTTTCAACATCTTTGTTAAGGTTCCAGCACATGTACTACTGAAGACGAATATTAATACAACTTTGAAGTACTTTCTACTTCATATCAATATCTTATGATATTCCATGAAGGAGTGAAATCTAAGTAGAGAGTTCCTTGGAGCTGCGTTTTGTGACAAACACTACAAAATGCTGCATGCTTGATTTTGTTTCTTTGTGCAAATCAAAAGCAGGTCTGCAAGTGAAATAATCTTTTCATTCGATTAATACTTTAAATACAAAAAAATAGTGTCTTTATTAATCTTCCAAGAGCAGTTACAATGTAACAGCTAGCATAATGTTTTCAAATTGTACACAAAAAAAAATGAATCTTTATAAATATGAAATCTGAAATGCAATTTCAATACAAATAAATTTGAAAACTATGTAATCAATATTTCCATTTTTTAATAATTAAACAAGGGGTGGGTGGCTGAGGTGGGGTGGGTGGCTGAGGTGGGGTGGGAGGGGAAGGAAGTTTAAGCTGAAAAATATAAAATGTTAATATCGTGCCACAAATTTTTTTAGATAACATCTAACCCATACTGGAAAGTATAATGCATCACATCAACACAAATTAGAAAGTGACAATCCTATCTGAAAGCATATTTACCCTTCCCATAAAATTAGTAATTTACCCTTCCTAGAAACTTAGTAATTTACCCTTACCATTAAATTAGTAATTTAGCCTTCCCATAGAAATGGTAATTTACCCTTCATATATAAAAAGAACCCTTCCCAAAAAAATGAGAAAAATTTACCTTTCCCATAAAATTAGAAAATTTCCCATGCCAATAAAATAAAAAAATGCACCCTTCCCATAAAATAAAAAAAATGTACCCCTTTCCATGACATTAGAAAATTTACCCTTCCTATAAAATTAGTAAATTCAACATGACACAAAAAGGTTTAGTAATATTTAAAACAAAAGGGTAAACAACTTACTTATCCCCCTCGTCCTCCACCACTTCTTCCTTCTTCTTCTTTTCAGGTTTTTTCTTTTTGATGCGTTGTGGTGGTGCCTTGGCCGTGAATGGCTGGGAGTGACCCCACAGCTCCATTCTGTTGGGGACAAATCACATTTTAACTCATTCACCCCTGAAGATACTTCTGAATTCATCCAGTTCACAGGTTGGAACAGTCCATTATGAAAATTTAGGGGTTAATGAGGTCATTTATATTAACTTTCAAGAGAATAAGTACAGTGTATATTTTTATTTACACTGAGAAGTGGGAATTGATCCCAATTCATATTTCTTTTGTTTTAAGTGGTATTTAACTAATTCTAAAAAACCAGACATTGATTCTTGAAGATGATCTTGACCCATTTTCATATGATAATATGACAAAAAAAAACTGATTCCATTTCATGCTGACTGTTCACATTTTTGGATAGGACAAAAAACTGATAATAATAATATACATTCCAGGAATGAGGTTTTGCCTTAATTCTTCATAAAAGAAGTGTATTCAGACATGCTACAGAAAATTGAAATTAAAAAAAAACTTTATAAGGAATCAGTTTTCATATAACTGCCATATGATTTTGAATTGAAAGAGTTTAGAAACTGGAAATGTTTAACTCTTGTCCAGTTCAAAAGTAAAAGAGTGGGCCCATAACAGGATTGATATAATTTGAAACAAATGATAAATCTGCTTAATTTCTATTTAAAGAATTTGCAACAAGGAAATAATTTTACTAAAACTTAATTAATCAGAATACACAGGACCCTCACTATTCCAAACCTGTATAACTCAAACACCCTGTTTATTCCGAGTATTTCATTGATCCCATGCCAAACTTACACTAAAGATACAAACTCATAAAACTTGATTACTGGGAAAATTCCAAGTTTTCCCACGGTCCTACCAAGTTTGAGATAACGAGGTTTGATTTTATGTGTTACATTCAGTGTCACCAGAAAAACTCTATTGACAACAGTTTAAATATAATACCAATACAAATATGAAAACACATTCCAGCAGGGTCTAAACATTGGAGTAACCTAAACAAATTACCCGGGTAACATCCTCAAAGTCTAAAGAAAAACTTCCTAAAAATTCAGCAAGGGCTATTCCATAATTAATGGTGTGGGGAGCCATGCATCTGTTTAATATATCATGGGTATATAAAATAGAATTAAAACCAGATCTGCCTATATACCTTGTACTATAAATTTCTTTTTATACCTGATGGGTGATGGCCAATGGGGCCTCCTGCCATTCCTACATCGTTAATTCTGGAACAAATCGGTTACAAAGCTCAACCTGTAATATGCTTACCTTTGTCTGTTCCTCTGTTGCTGGTAGCCAAAGAATGTCTTGGTCACCATACTGTAGCCCTGGTCATTGGGTTGTCTCCCCTGATCCTCTCCAAGAACTATGGCCTAAAACAATGTGAACAATATTCATAGGGAATCAGGGTGAAATTATGTTTAATCTTGTACTGAGCCAAGTGTGGCAATATTAGTGAGAAAATAGCAGAAAACAAAGAATTTTGATGTACTATAAACATGCATACATATTTATGCATTTTATAAATTAAGTGAATTTTAAATTGAAATCATTCAACTTAGTCATGACTGTTAAATTACAATTGCTGTATATTGCTTTCAACAGCAAGTATTGTGAGTGTACCAATGTCTAATTTGTTTAAGTTTGGTGATGTGCTTAAACATGAGTGTGCCAAAATTTGTCTGATCATAGTATTCTGAGTGATGATATCATTTAATGTTTGGTTTCTAAAAAGCATATTTGCAAACATGTACAAGAAAAAGAATATTTGATAATTTCTTCAAAATCACAAAAGAGTGTTTTTTCCATTGTTTTCCCATCATTCTGAATAAACAAGTACACTATTGTTTAAGCAATACATGTCTCCTACCGGCCCCCTATAACTTTTACACAATGATGATTTGATAAAGATTCTGGACAACTTTGTTAAAGATATTATGGTCCTTTGTTATTGATCAAAAGTTGGATCAATATCTCTCAGGAAATGACGCCGCTTCATCCCTGACAAGGATTTTCTAAAATAGTAAGTGACCTTGAGCTGACATCCCTGAACTTGTCCTTGATACTTAATATTTAACTGAATCTAGTGTAATTCTTCTTCTATTAAGGAAACAAAATATATTGTTAGCTTCTCTATCACAGGTCAGTAGGTAATATGTATCCTCATATACCATCAGTTTAAATATAAATCTAGAAATGTCTGTGAGACACAAATGCCCCCTCCAACAGCTGGTAACATTACCAAGGGATGGGACGGGATGGGACGGGATGGGACATGACGGGACATGACGGGACATGATGGGACATGACGGGACATGACGGGACATGACGGGACATGACGGACATGACGGGACATGACGGGACGTGATGGGACCCAACGCGATGGGATGCAACATTACGGGACGGAATGGACATATGTAACACTATATGCCCCCCCCCCCCCCATTTCATGGCGGGGGCATAACAACATTGATTAGCCATCCACACAAACATTATTGAGAATCAGATATACTGCTGATATTGATGAGATTGGTAACGTACTTCTGTCCTGCTCATCACTTCCTTAAAGGCCATGTTTCTAACCATTCCGTATGTATGTTTCTGTTCATCTACAGCCTCCTGGGTCATGTCACTTGTTACCTGGCAACAGAGAAAACATGCATAATTTCTGCATCATAATATATGTTATAATTCCTGATTTATTTCAAATTTCAATATTTTTTTTAAGGAACATACCATTTTAGATGTTATGTTGTCATGGTGATATCTACACACCCTAGCCATGTTGTCACGTTGATATCAACGGACCCTAGCCATGTTGTCATGGTGATATCTACAGACCCTAGCCATGTTTTCAAGGTGTTATCTATAAACCCTAGCTGTGTTGTCACCTTGATATCGACGGACCCTAGCCATGTTGTCATGGTGATATCTACAGACCCTAGCCATGTTTTCAAGGTGTTATCTATAAACCCTAGCTGTGTTGTCACGTTGATATCGACGGACCCTAGCCATGTTGTCTTGGTAATATCTAGACCCTAGCCATGTTGTCATGGTGATATCTACAGACCCTAGCCATGTTATCATGGTGATATCTACAGATCCTAGCCATATTTTCATGGTGATATCTACGGACCCTAGCCATCTTGTCATGGTGATATCTACAGACCTAGCCATGTTGTCATGGTGATATCTACAGACCTAGCCATGTTGTCATGGTAATATCTACAGTCCATAGCAATGTTGTCATGGTGATATCTACAGATCCTAGCTGTGTTGTCATGGTGACTTACATCGAGGACAAGTTCCTCCATGATGAGCTGGACTGCCTTTCTCTCGGACAGAGCAAGGGCTGCCTTCTCCAGGTCTTTGCTGTCTTTTTCAACCAATGCCCTGTACACAAACACACAACCAGACACTCAGTATAAACAGATGTTAGCAACCACTCACTTCCCATATCATCTCTGCCAAAAACAAAACCTCAGGGTGAAAAGCTGCACCACTGTAGTGTGGTTTTACCTATACACAGTAACCTCCCCTTATCGATCCCTGTCTCACTGTACTGTGGTTTTACCTATATACAGTTACCTCCCCTTAAGGATCCCTGTCCCACTGTAATGTGGTTTTACCTATATACAGTTACCTCCCCTTAAGGATCCCTGTCCCACTGTAGTGTGGTTTTACCTATACACAGCTACCTCCCCTTAATAATCCCTCTCCCACGGTAATGTGGTTTTACCTATACACAGTAACCTCCCCTTAAGGATCCCTGTCCCACTGTAGTGTGGTTTTACCTATATACAGTAACCTCCCCGTAATAATCCCTCTCTCACGTTAGTGTGGTTTTACCTATACACAGTAACCTCCCCTTAATAATCCCTCTCCCACGGTAGTGTGGTTTTACCTATATACAGTTACCATCCCTTAAGGATCCCTGTCCCACTGTAGTGTGGTTTGAACTATATACAGTTACCTTACCTTAATGATCCCTGTCTCACTGTAATGTGGTTTTACCTATACACAGTAACCTCCCCTTAAGGATCCCTGTCCGACTGAAGTGTGGTTTTACCTATACACAGTAACCTCCCCTTAATGATCCCTGTCTCACCGTACTGTGGTTTTACCTATACACAGTAACCTCCCCTTAAGGATCCCTGTCTCACTGTAGTGTGGTTTTACCTATATACAGTAATCTCCCCTTAAGGATCCCTGTCTCACTGTAGTGTGGTTTTACCTATATACAGTTACCTCCCCTTAAGGATCTCTGTCCCACTGTACTGTGGTTTTACCTTATATACAGTAACCTCCCCTTAATAATCCCTGTCCCACTGTACTGTGGTTTTACCTACACACAGTAACCTCCCCTTAAGGATCCCTGTCCCACTGTACTGTGTTTTTACCTATACACAGTTACCTCCCCTTAAGGATCCCTGTCCCACTAAACTGTGGTTTTACCTTTTTACAGTAACCTCCCCTTAACGATCCCTGTCTCATTAACCTGCAGCTTTTCTAAATCACAACATCGCAGGGAAATTTCCAGTAATCTCCAGATATCTCCTCTCTCGAATGCATGTATAGAGGGTTACATGGTGTAAAGGTCATGGTCCATAATGGCTGCACACAAGGCCACATAGAAGAATTGATAATTAAAGTAATAAAGTCCAAGAAAATTTGAACTATGTCGTGATTCACAACATGGCGCATGCATTCGAGTGAGTAGATTTTCAAAGATTACCGGAACCCCCCCCCTCCTTACTGGATATCCCCCCCACCTTTACCGGAAATCCCCCCCCCCCCCCCCCCCCCCCAAAGATGTTGCAATTGCGGCTTCCCCTATATACAAATACCTCCCTTTAACTTCTGTTTGTATATAACTGCAGTTTTTCTAAGACACTTTTGCTATATGATGATAACTTACGTATAGGCCTCCTTCTCTACCAGAGGAATGGGAGGCTTAAAGTACGAGTCCAGGAACGCTGTCACTACGTCATCTAGAATAGCCCTCACCTGTTCACAAACAAATCAGCCTTATTGTTGTCATAAACAAATTACATAAAATCAAGTCACAGTGTTTTTGTTCAGTATATTGGTTAATTATTAAAATCATCGGAAGGAATAGGGAAAGAATTTCACTGAAATAGCAATATATTACAAAAAAATCAATGCTTTGAAGTTTTTCTAATTTTTTATATGTGTCACATGTCAGGGAAAAAATACAGATTTTTTTTATCAGAAGTGAAAGTTTTGTGATAATTTAAAAAAAGAAAAATCTTTCAAACAAGATCAGCATTGATTTGGGTCACGTATATATATGTAAGAACACAAATTGACATTACTTTTTACTGTAGCATACAAATAAACAGGCTGAACAATTGAGATAAGTTGACTTGTGATTAAACTACAGAGCCTCACTCACCAGGAAGTAGTGCTCTATCTGGTTTGGTTTGTAGGACTGGATGCCCATCTCGCCACGGTACGGTCGCTGGTACTTTTCGTAATGTCGCTGGACATCCTGTCTGTAATACAAGGTTAGAGTATACTGGAAACGGTTATAGTGTCAGGAAATCATTAACTCATTAACTCCCCCATTGGTTATTCTAGGCCTAAAATATGATATATTTCGCAGCCAATTTGTTTGATGTTTACATATTTTTAAATCCTGTACATCAATTAATATATCTATAACATTGGTTTGAGGTATTTATTTTGTTCAATGTACCTTTTTACTGTGTTGCATGAGCCCTAAATTAAAGTACAAGCATTCTTGATGAACTGTTAAACAATACAAAACTAAACTAAACTAGACCTTAAAGTTCTAAAAGGCATTTGAAGATTTCACCCCTGAAATGTACAATGAGCTATTCTAACCTTCGAATTGGAAGAGTTCAAATATGTTTTCAGGGTGAATTAGTTAACTAAATATGTATCACACAAAGTACCTACATGGTATAGTCAGCACAAATATTTGTAAAAACAAAATTAAAATACCTCAAACGCATGATTTTGTCAACAGTTTTTGGGAGAGTTTTGATTGTATCCTTGATTGTGTCATCCACACTATGCACGGCCCTGTCGGGAGTCATCACACTGAGGCGGGAAAATGGTGTCGACCCGGACCCGCCCCCTCTCATGTCAGGAGCACTCAGGACTGAATCTACCAAAAAAAAATAACAGAATTATTATTTAAATGATTTTATTAATGAATGGCATTTGAAAAACAAATAAAAATATAAAAAACTAAAATGATCCAAGGATCTTTGATAATTGTCTTTGTTTTAATAATGGATTTACTGACCAAATACATGTACACTTTTGTATGTCATATAACTGAATTTGGTGTAAACTCTAGTCATTACATTTAACTTCAACAAGCAAACAATGCAGAAACATGGTCCTTAATATCACTGGATATTGGACAAAGCCCAACCTTCATCCAGAGCCCCAAGAACACAAAAATTGACGAAATTTTAACAGATAGATGGAGTCTAAGCCTGAGTTTCTGCTGGCCCTGACACCAGACTCAGACATTTTGACAGATACATTTCTGGTGTAGTCTCTAGCCAGAGTTTCCTCTGTCCCTGACACCAGACTTCAAAATTTTAACATAAAGACGTTTGGTGGAGTCTAGACTGAGTTTTCCCTGGCCCAGACTTCAATATTTTAACAGAAAGAGGTCTAGTGTGGCCTTGGTCCAACTTCCTTTTTTAAACATGAAAGGTTTCTAAATTTGGTAAAAGGCAATTTAACAGAAGGAAATAATTGATATACATGATGTTAAACATCCAGGTGAAAGATAACAAAAGGTCACTGTATGTCAAAAGTTAACCAGTCAAACAAAAATTTTATATCATATATACATACATTGATCAACAAAAATAAAAAATGTCAAGCCATACAAACAGGTTTCTAAGTTAGTATATTTAGTTTCTAGCATGAACACACAACATAAAGCTCAGAATGTTAGCAGTATCAAATAAAAAAAGGGACACACAACAAAAATATTTGGTTAACACGAATGTTAGTAATATGTAGCCCCTACACCCCTCAGAAAAGCTGGTTTAGTGATCACATCAATGAAAAGGTGGGTTCATTATACAAAAGTAGGGTAGACATGTTCTTGGTGGCATAAACAAATGGGTTTATTAAATATTTAAAATCCTCAATTTCAATTATTATCAGATTATATCGAAGTAAGTGTATTGAAATGACGTGAAATATATTAAAATAAGTATAAAAATTGAAAAATTGATTGAACTGTTGTGCTTTGTGAATACAGTTGCCCTCTGATATTGAGTTTGTTTGGCCTTAATTTTGAATTCTATACATGTATATATCAAAGGTTTGGCAATGCTACAAGATTTAAACAACAAATATTCTTGCCTACAAATGAAATTTGTTTACCATGACATAATAAAATGTCCTTACATATATATCTGGTATGAAGGTATTCCCGACTATCAAAGAACCAGGTATTATAAATGGAATGAAAGAAACAGAATACATCCTTTCCTGATGCTCAACCAACCGTTTCCACTGAGGCCCTTTAAAATTATTTCTTTACATGATGGTATATTATTAATCAGCCCTTTAACAAGAATGGACTTAACCGGTTCAATGTGTGGAACAGTTTAATAGGGCCATATAGGGGTGAAAGGTTAAAAGGCATGGCTGCTGTTTGGATCTGAATACAACTTTTGATAGCAAATGAATAAATCAAATTTGATTTCCATTCAACAATTTTTCACACATGCCATTTACGTTATCAATGGTGTTTTGAATTCTTTTGTAGATTATATGAATACATTCAATATAGACAGGATTTATTATACAACGTACAATTATTATAGATCTATGTGTAAAATGGTTAAGTGTACATGCATTAAATATTAATTTAAAGTGTTTAAGAAATGATTTGAGGGCTGACTAGTTATATAGTCCTTCACAGAACTACACCTAAATTTACTGATTTGTTTGTGTTTGTTAAAGAAACACACAGAACTTTAATTTTGTAATTAATCAGACCAAATATTAAATTTTAAGGGACATTTTTCTCCCAAAAAATTATACAACTTTACTGAATATTTTCAATTCTATTATATTAAATTATGTTTGGTCAAAAATAAAGTAAAACAAAGCATTTATTAATTAATACAACAATTTATTTAACAATGATACTCTATAACAACATCTATGTACATTAATCTGACAGTAGTATTTATAGATCTAATATAGTTACAAATGATTTCAAAGAAAACAATGGCATTGATCATTGAATTTAAATTAACATGTCTTAATCCTTAAGTGTCATCCATAGCAACGATTTTTTTTTCAAAGATAACCATGGCAGTCATGCATCAGTGCTTAAGAAAAAATCTTTGTCAAAGTTGAATTTTCTTTCTAATTAATTTTTTTTTTTAGTTTTTAAAACAATATGTGATAAATCAAGCAACAGGGAAAACATCACAAATAGATGTAACGTTCACTTGCCAAAAGACCAAACATACAATGTAATAAATCATTCACCCCTTAAGACACATTTGAACTCTTCAAATTTGGATGCTGGGTCAGGTCATTATGAAATTGTAGGGATGAATTAGTTTAGCATTGAAATGTTTCCATTGGCATTCAAAGGCAACAAAACTACAATTGGACAGAACCAACATATGAGGTATGGACTCTAGTGTTTCATGTTTGCTTTGCTTTTGTCCAGTTAGCATTCATATTAGCTATGAATGTCAATTGAAAGGAGTTAAATACTCATATTTACCATTTTTGAAAAATGTTTTCTCATAGAAAAATTACTCTTATGATATAATTTAGCATTTACAAATGTAGTTTAAAAAATAATTGTTTATCTCATTTGCTTGGTCAATGAATAGAATAGCCATCCGTCCAGAGTGTAAGTGGTATTAAATAAAGCAATTAGTGCTTCATAAAATGATATGGTAAAAAAATTGGCATGTGGCATTCATGGCAAAAATGAATGCCATATCTAAACAGGTTGGGGCTATACACTGGCACTACCATACGTCTGTAGGCATATTATATTATATATTATATCACTACATTATTTATTTATTATTACAATAGTAGATATATTGGTTACGACCATCACATCAGTTATTTGCTTTCCTAGATTAGCCATGGAAATAAAATTGATTGCCAGTATAACAGATGTTTGGTTCTGATGACGGCTAGCCTAGCTAGCCGAAACATGTCAACCTGCTAATAAAACTACGGAATCAAGACGTTGATGCTCCATCCTCATTATTTATTAGATGTTTGAATTATTTATATTTCCTGAACTAATAACTAATGCGTAGCTATTTACGACAATTTTTTAATTCAGTTAAGAACCCCTGAAGGCACATTTGAACTCTCCCGGCCAGTTCAAATGTTGAGAAAGTTCATGATGAAATTTCAGAGGTGAATGAGCTAATGAGAATTCTAGCATACTCCGAGTATGATCTAGCTCTCATTCTGGTAGATATTAATGTATACATGCTCATGATATAAGACTCTAATTAACTTCTGTAAGGGGAGATAACACATTGATACTCAACATACAATGCCACATTCAATGCCACAAGTGGAATAAACCTTATGAATATAGAAAACTTTTCAAATTTACCCCAGATCTAATATAACATCTACTACCCAACTTTTGGGCTGGTGTTTAGAGTGTACCTCTGACAATTAACCAACATGTTCAAATTACAAAATTATATAAAACAACATTTGACTTCAGCTTTACCACAAACTTCAAAAATTTCACTTGGAAAAAATTATGTCATGTATGTTAAGACCAAACATAACCTTGACCTGGACTCAATGTTGACCTATAAGTAAACCCATCAGATAAAAGAAATATGCATATGTATTTATTTTTCTGTAGACAAAATCTTCTACGCCACAAGAACTTTACGCCTGAACACCAGAATTTAAAGTAGGGCGTTTGTCCACTGTGCCATAATACTATACATGTAATCATACCTAGTAAGTATTTTAGTGCAACATCATGTGGACTGTTTATAGAATTGTTGCTAACCTGGTAGTGAACTGGTCATGATCATTTCTATGTCAAATTCATACATTTCTACATGATTGTTGTCAATCTAACCTTCTAAAAATGCCTGCAATATCTGTTTTGCTTTGTAATATATGAATCAACTTCGCAAGCCAAGTGTGAACAATACGCTACTCTCCTTTTCACCCTTGGCAGATCTCACGGCAAGTTCCTGCTCCTGCATTTTGATTGAATGGGGCTAGGTTTAGCCGACCAATCAAAACGTGCGCTGCAATTGTTAATAACAAAGATGGCAGCACCCACGGAAACATGTCGTGTCTGTAACAACATGTTGCCAACAAAGTCTAAACGTGTGATTTTTGGCCCGACATTCACCGTTTTCGATCAGTTGAATCAGATTTTGGGATATGTCGCCGATCAGGCAGATAAAAAAAGCAGATACGTGTGTGGATTTTGTTTTACGAAGTTGAACAAACTATCGATTATGATCTCATTCATAAAATAGAAATGTTACAAAAAGAAAACACAAGCTTATTTCCCTGTTCTTGTTCCAACAAAAACATCATTTCCATTGTTGATTGAGCTGATTGATCGTCTCTGTGTCTCGCAAAGTTCTTGAATTTCGAATTTTTCGCATATATAGCATGTTCATCAAAGGGCGCTGCCATTTTCTGTTTATTTGTTGAACCGTACACAAATAGTATGAGCTATTTGATTGGCCAGTAATTTTGTAAAACAAGGGACACAACTGCAATGAGTCCACTAGCTGGCGCAGTGTGGGAACTTCGAATTTGCCGTGAGATCCGCCAAGGTGAAAAGGACAGTAGCGTATTGTACACCCTTGGCTTGCGAAGTTGTATATGAATATACAAGAAATAAAAATAACTTCTCAAGGCCTTCGTAGAATATACCTATTAGAATAGAAATGAGGTGAGACGTACTCTCTTTTTTCACAAATGTACATTTAACTTAGCAAATTTAACAATGAAATGCAAACAGGTAAGTTTTTTGAAGTTGACCTAGGTGTTAGAAGCGGTGAGTTAAGAAGATAAACAAGATTAAAACACATTTACTACACAGTCCACCAACAAAACAGTGTGCAGTGTAAATATACTCTACCTTAGCAAGCTACACCACTCAATACATTTTCTACACAGTCCACCAACAAAACAGTGTGCAGTGTAAATATACTCTACCTTGGCGAGCTACAACACCACAAACCATAAATTAAACAGAACATCGTATTACTATTACATCAATCATTTCCAACATATTTCACAATTATTCTCAAGTCTATTTCTATTATTATGCTTAAAGATATAAATTAAATAAACCAGTGATATATGTAATATATAAACAGTAAATGTCACACGCTCAATAAATTATTTTCGTCATGAAAAGAAAATACACTTTTGATTGATTTGTTTCCGTAATAACAATTTTTTGGCAAGGAATTGGGTGATTTTAACAGTAATTATTGATCACAACTAAAACTACCAAATTTACGAAGCAGTAATTAAGATTATGCCTGGTAATAGGCCCATCTATATCGAAGTTCAGCGGAAACTCAACCAAATGTTATTTCCTTGTCTGGTAATAAGCCCACCCCTGTAGACTTTCTTTGGGTCACTTTGAATGTTACCCCTACCTCATACCTTACCAGGTAAATATTTTTCTAATTGTTTGTTGTGTGTTTTCATAACTACAGGTAGTCTGATTGTCCCACTATCTTAAATAAAAAGGCAGAAAATCTAGGCCTTCCTTTATGCTTCTTTCATGGTTCAACTGTTTTAATTATTTAGTATCTACTGTTTGCTATATACATACAGTATATATTTATATTCCTTGTTAACTTGCTACATACATGTACATTCAATTTTAACTTAATTCATGAGGTAAAACAAAATTTATGAGAAACAGAATGTTTAAATTCCATCACATCACCCCTCCTCTCCACCCCTTCAATCTCTAAAATAATACCCCACTTATAATGCACTAATTACATGATAGTAATACTGCAAAGAAAAAATACAAGACGGAAACACACAAAACTGCAAAATGGATTACCAAATGATTAACATTAGGATTGGGGAAATCAAAAAAGGATTTTTCCGCAACATTTTCGTGGATTTTGCTAATCAAAGTTAAGGAAAATATATCATTGAACACAACAAGTTCACCATGTCCATGGGAAATGCCTGCGTATTGGACAAGGAAAATATCTATACTTCCGCCTCCGTTTCTTGGGTACCGGTGTCGTAACATACAAAGGTGAGTCAACATAGTGATAAAGTCCCAGCGTCTTCAGGAACCCTAAAACATCAAACTCCCAAGGGGCTTGTTTAACACGCCCCTTTTGTTTTGAAGGGGTCTGCTTAGTGACCTGACCCTGATAGGTCAGTTTTGGGGGTTGTTTCGGAAGCTTACCGGCTGGGGACATGGTTTGTAGGGCCCGTCTCTGTTCCCTCACTTTCTCTCGGGCCGCCTGAAGACGATCTCGTTCCTGGACTAGAAATCTGTCGAAATAGATCAAGCATTAAGTGGAAATTTTTATGATGTAATGATAAGAAAATAATTTGAAATTATGAATCAATTTTTATATAATGGTAACATGCAAGATTTGAGATTTCTGATTCTTTGCATACTTATAGTTTATTTACAACGCTGATGTTTTCTATCTGACTATCTTTACAAAAAACATAGTTTTTTCGGTTTGGTTTATTTTGTTTTACGTCCTATCATTTAAGGGTTTTGGAGAAGGAGGAAAGCCAAAGTAGCCGGAGAAAAACCATTGACCTTCTGTCAGTACCTGGCAACTGCACCACGAGGGTTTCCAACTCAAAACTCAGAGGAGGAGGGCTAGTGGTAGAATGTCGGTGATTGTCGGGGCACCTTAATCACTCAGCCACCGCAGCCTCTTTTATATATCAGTTTTAAACAGAAAATACCCTTTTTTGGAAATAGCAATTAACTCATGTGTTTTTCCTTCCTAAAATGTACAGCAGCCTTAATGCCAGCATGCAATGAATTTGGAAAAATTTTGTAATCATTTTACAAGAATTTTATGGAATTGAAAATATATCCAGAAATTTTATTCATTTTAGGAAATTAACACTAGGTATATACTATTATTATATTGGTCTCTGGCAGCAAAACAGACAAAAATAAAGTCAAAGACTGTAAATATTACATAAATCCAGCATCCATATTATTTATTCTACATGCATATATCGGCATCCCGAAAAATTTCCTGAAGTTACGTATATTAGGCCTTTAAGTATATGAAGGCAGAAAGTACTATATCATACAGGATATATATCTCACGGTAAAAGTGGGAAAATCATTGATATAAATAGTTACCTTGCTTCTACCTCTTTAGCATTCTGTAGCCGTGAAAATTCTTTTGTTCTTTGAGCGATGACATCATTTATGTTTTCACCTTTAGATTACAAAATCAAAACATGTGTCATTATCATTGGTAAACATGTATATATTTAAATATCTCTTGTGATCTCACTCATTTCACATTTCTAAGAGGGATGAATTGTGTGAAATGTGACTGAAACCGCATTGCTCAATTTATCAGTCCCTTTTTATTTATCAAAAAAATAACTTCAAAATGTATTTCTTTGATCCAGACACACCTGTACATGTTTCAGTCATTTCACACACCCTGAAGTATCTAAGAAATATTTATCATTTGACCATAGGATGTAGCTTTTAAGTTTGTGTGAGTTTGGACTTAAATGAGGGAGATTTCGAGGGAGACTACTAAATTTTGGCGATCAAAATGAGGTAGTCCTCATCCAAATGAGGGAGGGTTATAAGAATTAATGGGTACATAATTATCTTGGAATATTATTATCCTATTTTTTTACATGGAAAGATAATAATAAATTAACAAACCTAGCTAGTAAATCCCTTATATCACAAATATTTACTTGGTTATAAACAAAAAGAAAAGACAATTTTTGCATTCAATCTATTCTCAAGTACTTCACACAACAACCATACAATGGTATTATTTGATTCAATGATATTTTCAGAAATAATTGTTTATTTAAATATGAATGACAGAATGACAGTTTGAAATGTTTTTAGACATATTGAAAGAGTATTGAAAACCTGATAAAAGCAAATAAATTAGAAAATACTGAAGTGTTAACAAAATCATAATCTGAACTCAAAATTGATTAAACTAGGGGCAAAATATAAAAAGTACAAGAGAATTAGACCAGGTGTTCCAGAAGAGTAAGCGTCTTTTGCTTCATCGACGACACCCGCCATGTAAATCTTTGTCACATCCAAGTAAATATCAAGTTCTCAAAATGAGAACCGAGTAAGTGCTGTATAAATACAAGAATCTGGTCATCCCAATAACAGACTCCAAGAACAATTAACATTGTTTACAATATTTACAGGGTTTAATTACTGGTATTATAATTCAGTGCTGAGGTAATTTATCATACCGACCCTTTTTGATGCTTGCAGCGCTATCCCTGCCTTGCAGACGCTCCTTTTCTTCCACCAAAAGTTGGTCTTTATTGTGACGATTCTGTTTATCAAAACAAAAATAATCAGGATGAACATTGTAATGATCATGATGGATGGAAAAAGAATAAATGCTGTTTGCAAAAATGATGAACAAAAGCTCTATTAGTACATTATCTGCATTTGACTGCCAAATACAATTCATATACTTGAAACTTTTTTAATGGACAAAAATTAATATTCAACATATTAATACTATACTTAATTATATGAATAACATGGAAATTAATTCAAATGAGGAAAGAAGACAATATCTGCCCAGGCATTGAACTCATGATCAACAAAACCAAATTTTCTAGCCAGAAATACCTGCGGCTGCTACACAATATTAATTAACATGCGGTACACTGAATATCAAACAAAGTATACAAAATTCCGACATTGTTGCTGCATATCACAACATTTGTTGCAAATTAAATCTACGATATCTTTTGGACACCTTACCAGGACATTGTTTTGTATTTCTTGTTGCCGACTTTGATTATCTTGCATACGACTCAGTCGCTCGATCAATTCCTTCTTGTCCGACTGTTCCTTTTCCAGTCTTTCAATCTCTCGTTGAATTTGTTCCACCTTTTTCTGACCAAGCTTTTCTCTGTTGATTGGCATGGGCAGGTACACATCGGAGCCGTATTTATCTCCCATGGTACTGCCGTGCTATAAATAACCTCCAGAAAATATTTCGGATCACCAAGACACTTCACATTTTGAATCTACAATTCAGAAAATAAAAGTCATTTAGAACCATATGCTACCAATAAATGGAGAAATAAAAATTAAACGGACAACGGCTATCAGACCGGGATTTAAACTTGAGCTGACACAATCATTGGCATCAATTTACTAATAACCTCTTAAATCTCCAATGTCAGGGAGATCTCCCTCTTCCACATTTCCAATGAGGGATCTGAGAACAATGTGTGAAAAGAGACTGAAACTACATTGCTCAATTTTTCTTTTTCTTTTTATGTATCAAAATAACTGTAAAGGAGTTCATTTCATCAAAACTAAATGACCTGTTATGGTGACCATTACATACACCCTTCAGTAGCTACACATGTAAGTTATTATTTGACCACAGGATGTAATTTTGAGTTTTTCGAGAGATGGTCAAGCAGCAACCAGACTACTCCCATACATATAACAGGTCTTATTGCATTGGCAACTTACATGGTAAAAGTTTAATTCTCATTGTGTTAATCAAACCTATAATACTGTTGGAGTAAAACCAGCCTAAATGTTAAAGGCCCAATATACGTAACTTTCGGAAAAACTTGAAGCCAAAATCAAGTCTAATAACTTATTATATTTATAGATTTAGTTAAGATTAACTGGTATCAGCAATATTCAAGATGAATTCTTTCGCGGTTACCGGTACAGCAGCGGTTGAAACACGCTATTTGTAAACACGCGACCATCTCGAACCGTCGTCTTCCTTCGGTTTGTTGTTGAAGTGGGCCCCACCTGAATTATTTTCAATTCTTTGGATTTTTTTGTCAAGAGTTTCTTGTTAGTTACCGCTCAGGTTTACATCGTTTTAGGCTTATTTTTGCATGGTTATCAACTGGTTTTTTTTTCAGAATTTTTCAGAATCACGAAAATTTCCCTGAAGTTACGTATATTGGGCCTTTAACCCTACTACAATTTTATTTATCAGAAAATGTCTTTTTTCAAATTGTATTAAGTATATTATTAAATTAAAATACAAATACATTGTATGTGATGAGACATAATATATAAAGATAAAATCAAATATACCAATTATTCGGTATCAAATATCAGCAGATCTTTTTAAGACAAGATTTAATGAGAACACCAATTGAAACTTGTAAAATAATTAAACTAAAACCTCTTCAAGTTTAGTAGATTTATTTAAAAGTATGTGCAAATTTGCTTCTTTTCTCTTTAATTCTATTATGACACTATATGAGCTAGGGTTGTGTACAATGGCATGCATCTTCATTTGGGTATTACATTTAGAAACATAATTGTAAATCACATAATTACATTCTTTTGTATGTAAATTTTACATATTAATTATGTGATTTACAATTATGTTACTGAGCATAAAGTGAAATAACAAGAAGCTGAACAGATGCTGAAGGGCTTTAGCAGTCATTTGAGTAATGTACATTTTATGTATTGGTATAGTAAATTAAATAGCTCATAATTAATTTCAATGATGAAATCAACATCATCTTTTAATATTGTTACAAACAAATAAAATAAAATATTTGTCATGTCACTTAAAAACTAGGATACGAGAATTCTAAAACTAGATATGAATTATATTAATATTGAGGACAGTCGTCAGTCACATTTGTAGGAATTATTTTCTCCTGAATATTTAAATGGACTAAATATATCCAAAAGTGTTATTTCAATGTCTATAGCAAATTTACCCTCTACTCAATTAAAGGGGATTATAGGGATGGCCAAGTATTTATAACTGAAATGTACAAATAAAAAAAAATCCTAATGATCTTTCAATATATATATCCTAGATAGATCTTGCTGCGATACCGTAATATGTAGCTCTTCACGACGAGACCATTTTTTTCAAATTGCGTTGCCGGCGGGGGTACTCCTATAACATAAGAGGCCGCTGGTCGGCCTTTTTATTCAGAGCCATAGGAAGCCGGGTATTAATATAAGTACATGTGCTAAGATAGATCTAGACTGTATCTCTTGAGTCTGGAGAAGATTTTTGAAATTTTGGTTAGTTTTCTCTTTGGGATCATCCATTGCAAATATGACAAGTGAGGATAATATTTTGTGTTTGCTAATTATTCTGTATCTAATTTACTCTTAAACACACGATAAGAAATGAAATTTTATTTGTCAGCCATCCGTAGTTCCTCCTGAGTTGAGTACGAAACTGAAGCTCTGTTGCTTCTTGCGCAGAAATCGGTAATGCAAGGATTTTTGTTTTTTATTATGTGACATTTTAAGCTAGCATTATCGTCTATTTAACTAAGCAATCAATAAAAAAGGTAGTTTTGCAATCAACATACCGTTAGTGCGAGCAATATCAAAATTGATTATTTCGAATTTGAAAACAAAAAACAAACTTTTGATGAAGTTGTTTTGAAAAACAAATACACTTGGCCTTACACAAATATTAATAGAATAACTATTTACATGCGAATACATAACTTACATTTGTTTCGTCGAAACGTCATCAGCCAAGGAAGTTGTTTTAATCCATATAAGTGACAGTCATTCTCAATGATAGCCAAACTAATTAAAATTAACTCCGCAACAGGTGGTTTTGAGAACGTCGGTCGCCATATTGAAACAAAGTATGCTGTTAGGGAAGGAAAGTGTATGGCGATTTTTGATTGGCTACCCGACAACAAGTGCGTCAAGGGAGATAAATCTTGTAAAGTTACAATAAAATTAGAACCGCGAGATTGCGGAAAGGACTTTTACATTCAACCAGAGACGTATATAACACGTTTATACGTCTCTGATTCAACTCATTTTGAAATATTGTTTCAATGTATTTTTGTTGAAGATTCTAATATTACTGCATTAATAAATTATAATAAACAAATGACCATAATAAATCATTCATTATCAATGAAATATATTAATCATATCAATTGAAGAAAATAAAATTACAAATAGATAAAAGAAAATAAATCATTTTTTTATTTTTGACTGCAATAAACGAGAAGTGCCGACGGTTCCCGATTGGAATATTGGGGTCTCTCTTAAAAGCGTCTACAAGCGTCTACAAGCGTCTTCAAGCGTCCTCAGAAAATATCTTTTAAAATACTGAATTAAGTAAGCGACATCAGAAGATATGTTGTTGATATGATCATAATACACCTCTATACCAATTTTTACCTTGGTATTCGAAAAATTGACCGAGTTATGACGATTTTAATGTTTACGATCGGCGGGGTGGCACATGTGTGTGACCGTTTAAAAAGCGTCGCCAGATTATAACATCAAAACCACTGAATGAAGTAAGCGACATCAGAAGATATGTTGTTACAATTATCATAATACACTTATGTGTAAAATTTCAACCAGAAATTCGAAAAATTGAACGAGTTATGGCGATTTTAATGTTTATGATCGATTGCGTGGCACACGTGTGTATTGTACTGCAGAGTTTTAAATAAAGCGTCGCCAGACAATACCTATAAAACTACTCAATAAAGTAAGCGACATCAGAAGATATGTTGTTCGCATGACTATGATACATTTATTCAGTGATTTTTATGTCTGGATTTGAAATAATGAGTGAGTAATAACAAACTCAATTTAATGATCGTTGGTGTGACACACGTGTGTATAGAACTCTTCACAGATCGTGAAGCGTCTTCAGATTTTATCTCGTAAATAAATGTATAAAGTAAGCGACATCAGATGATATGTTATTCACGTGAATATAATAAATCATTATGTAAAATTTCAGGCTGATATGTTTCTTAGTTACTGAGTTATCGTGGATTGGATTTAGGTGACCATAGTGTATCAATTGTAAATGTATGAAGCCAGCGCTACCGTGACGGACGATATGTAGGACTTCGTACATACATGTACGTAGCTATAGGTGAACACAGCTAGATCTAGACCGGTATGTTGTAGAACTCTCTTAATTACTAGCATGTTTGCAGATCCTTTGGACGTGGTTCTACTAAGGATAAATTATATGTACACGTGGTGTTAAAAAATAATTAAGTTCGTACCGACACTTGTTATTTAGGGCCTACGGTTATTCGATATACATGTAGTAAGATTTATATATATTTCTTATGTAACAACTGACAGTCTTTTGAATGTCGGTTAAATTAAATATCATACTTAAACAAAGTTCCTTTTGAAACAGATGAAACTTGAAATTCCATATAGGCTCAATCACGGACTTACATTAGTCTAAGTCCGTGGTACTGCCATCCCGGGAAAAATACAAATTTCGTTTGTGAGACCAGGGCCGTATATGTGAGACATATACGTCCCTGGTGAGACATATACGTCCCTGATTATATATAGAGACCAACATTATTTATAAGCATGGACAGTCTGAATGATATAAATTGAAATTTGCTCTTTTTCTCTTTGCAGATGTTGAATTCTGACGTGCCAACAATACAAAGAATAAAAAATACAAGTCAAATATGAAAACTTTGATTAATTGTTTTATTTCACAAATTTTACATTTTCCAGCAATAACTTTGTAAATACTTCTGTTGCTTGATTGAGGCTTATACAACCAGAAAGACAATAGCTGGAACTTATTCAAATGCAAATATATTTGAGACCCTTTCAATTTTTACTGACAGATGTCACAACTAATTGCTCTTACTGAATTCTTGCCCATATGTTTCATAGATTATAGTTTGATATAATCATGGACTAAGATAGCATCGGGTCCATCTAATAGATCTAGTAAGTCCGTGATATAACCAAATATTAAATTAAGATGTTTTATTTTATAATAATACACTACGTCTCCCATAAAACATAACTCATTGATCTTTCACAACAGGTACATGTAGGTGATAAGTGTTTACATAGCAATTGATCTGGCCTTACTGTGCGTTCACCTGTGCGAAGCCCTACATATGTATAGAGTATACCTGTACGTACACATATGTGCCAAGCCGTAAATATTTTGCGTCATAATCAAACATTAAATTCATGATTACTCGGGTCATTTTCGCACAAATCAAATTGAAACTTGAAATACAGTTGTATTAAAGTCAACATCATAACATATATCTTGATGTCGCTTACTTTATAAAAATGATTTTAGATATACATGTATGGTCTGTAGACCCTTTTTGATATGTTGATTTCTATTCATATATAAATGTATGTTTCCCACGATGTCGGTCGTAAAAATAAAATCGAAACAACATGGTCAATATTTCGAATATTAAGTTGATATTTGGTGTAGAAGTGTATTATAGCCATACTAACAACATATCTTCTGATGTCGCTTACTTTATTGAGTAGTTTTATAGGTATTGTCTGGCGACGCTTTATTTAAAACTCTGCAGTACAATACACACGTGTGCCACGCAATCGATCATAAACATTAAAATCGCCATAACTCGTTCAATTTTTCGAATTTCTGGTTGAAATTTTACACATAAGTGTATTATGATCATTGTAACAACATATCTTCTGATGTCGCTTACTTTATTCAGTGGTTTTGATGTTATAATCTGGCGACGCTTTTTAAACGGTCACACACATGTGCCACCCCGCCGATCGTAAACATTAAAATCGTCATAACTCGGTCAATTTTTCAAATATTGAGTTAAAATTTGACATAGAGGTGTATTATGATCATAGTAACAACATATCTTCTGATGTCGCTTACTTTATTTAGTATTTTTTAATAAATTTTCTGAAGACGCTTGAAGACGCTTGTAGACGCTTGTGGACGCTTTTAAGAGAGACCGGAATATTGTATATATAATAGTATAAAAGAGGTCTTCAAACCTTTGAGAGAAAAGAATAATTTAACACTAACATGAATTAAGTCCTAAGAAACTTTTGAATACTGAGGGATTTAGGAGAAAAACATTCAGAATCATACACAACTTTAACTAATTCTTATAGGGTATCTTTGTTTTTTAAATACCATTTTTGTAAAAATAAATTTTTGTTCTTAATATAAATGAAAAATATTGTAAATATTTGAGACTACCAGATTTCATTTAACTTTTATAGAACATCTCATATATTTATTTCTGAACTCAATATTTTCACTAATGTGAAATAGCAACTTATATTATAAGGCTCAGAAAAAGGAAAAGAAACACAAGATTGTGTGAGTTTTAAATGTTTTATTTCTCATATTCCATGATTTGTATTTTCAATACAAACATAAGCACTTGGTTGACATATTTCACAAATGGCGGTTAGAACACACAAACATAATCTCTGAATATTAAATGAAAACCTTCTTATACATTTTATCTTGTTTTCAATATCTTTATACTTAAGGTACATTACTAAAATATATTTTTAGTGTTTCATACTCAATCTACAAACCCTAAAATAAAATCTAGTACATGTTTGAAGTGAGATTCATTTTCCGAGACAAAAAAAGTGTTAATAAAATATTTCATGAGAACCAATAGAAAATATGAATAGTTTGTAAATGAAATGATGGAGTAGAATTCTTTATTAAGATTTGCCCCATCATCACCAGTTTGAAAAATATTATTTGTCATCCGATGGGTTATTACTTTCAGATCCGTTTAATTTTGGTATTGGTAGCAGATTGATAACAATATTAAGATCAAATAGTCAGAACCTTTCAGATCATCTAATTGTGACCTCAAAGTTATTCTGTTTAGGAGAAATTCATCAAAAATCAGGGGGGGGGGGTGAAAACTCAGGGAAAATCAGAAAATCTTCTAGGAGCCATTAACATTTGTCACCTACTACTCACATCAACCATTCTGACTTACAATTGGTTCTATATACAAAGCAGTGCAGAGATTATTTAAAAAAGATTTCCAAGATGAAAGACTATTTCTAGGATTTCATATATTTTCATAAATTCAGCAGTTCTTTTACCTTTACAAACACTGACTAAATTATTGCAACCATTTCCCCAAGAGCAGATTTTTATGATGTATATATAGAACATAATGTGCATATAAAGTCATGCTTCATATAGATACATTTACTTACATATCTTGTAATTATCAAACAATAAATGTATGCAGCATAAATGGCATATGAAACCACATATTATATTGACCCCAAACTGCTCAGAAATACAATACAAAGTAGTCATTCAAAAAATTTTAATGACTCTAGTATATGGAAATATTGTCGACATAACCGAGACTAATTAAAACACTTCTGTATGATGTTGGTTGAATTTTTAATATTCAGACTACCAAGATTAAACATTCAAAAATTATGTTAATACACAATGTACATGCTAAGTACAAAGCCCTCCCCTGAATTTCAAAATAATAATTATGACATACTGTAAACATACTAATTTTGGTGCACTGAAATTTTAGAGCATACATGCATTTAGACAGATAAGTGTTATGATGAATGGGTGCAATCACAGAAACTTGCTGTAGAAAACATTATATAGAAACAGTTACTGTAATTACTGGTTGTGAAATTACAATTTAGCGGAACGCTTTCAGATCGAAAATAGCTCAAATAAGATTTCAACTGTACCACTGAAATATATATGCTTACAGTATATTTGATAATGAAATATATCAATGCATTTTAAGTACTGAGCCACAGATTTTATCAGTTCATGTACGATTGACACTTGATGTGGTGTAGTCATTACAGGTAAGTGAAAGACATGGTTTTGATAACCCTATCACACATTTATTCAATTTCAAGATGACAGACCGTAGGCCTACAAATTAACAAAATTTCTGAAAATGACTTTGAAAATATCCATATACCTTTGTAAATTGTGCACCCTTTAATTAATCAAACTTAATTTCACCACAAAAAAAAAAACTGCCCAATAATTTTTAATACTGGAGTTTCATATAATGTAACATATACTTGATATTAAGGAAATTTGCTTTTAAAAAATAAACAAAGCCATATTTTTTCAATGTATGAACCAGAATATGCATGATTTCTTATAACATTAATTTTGATGTCTAAGGATGGTGTATATATTTGGACTTACCCTAGAGTACTATCAAGATTTCTTGTTGAAAATTAAACTGTAGATAATAAGATGAGCCAGATCAAAAATTACTGTTATTCAAATACATGCATACATGTCATACATAACCTTTCATAAACATAACTCCATTTGCTAAAGTACACAATACATAAATATACATCTTGTTATCAACCCCATCTATACCTTATTTATACATAAACCTTCATATAATGTACCATATATACCTATCAACCACCATTTTTATTAACAAAGAACAAAATACCAACTTACATGAGATTCCTGAATACAAATGGATCTTTTTCCCTATTTGTTTGTTTCAAAAGTATAGTATATAATATAAGTATAAGTAGTGTTTTGTTACTACTAGCGATGAGCGTGGATCAGTACCCTTTGGGCTACCTTTTTACCCTTTGGGCTACTTTTTTTACCCTTTGGGCTACTTCTTTGAGGAAATCATCCTTGATATCTAGGGGTTACACTCACCTACACTCCCTACATCTCTGGAATATGTCATGGCAGATCCAAAGGCTCACATTGTTGGTGAGGCAAGAAGACTGGTTCGACCCTTTGATGTACATCAAAAGGATCTTGTGGTAAACAAAACTGTAAAAATTGACAGGCTTTGAAGTCGGTTGCGGCTCCTTTGTTATCTTCAAAGGACAGACATGCAGCATAGTGATTGGTTAGGATTTTTTCAACTGAGCGTGCCTTCAATTTTGCCATGACATATTCTAAGGTGTGTAGAGAGCGAAGGTGAGTGTAACCCTTTGACACCGAGGATATGAGGAATGATATATGGTCTGTATTGATTGTACAATGTACTTCCACCTTCCTATGTACATTTGTGTCGGTACTCTAGTACTGACTGTAGCTGTACCCCCGAGCTGGAGCCTGCTGTCCACTCCAGTAATTCTCCCCACTACTAGGATAACGCTGCCGCGAGGATACAGATGAGCCACTTGTCCTGTGCTGCCGTCGAGTGGCAGCCTGGAGGTGTTGATTTAGCACAGGTATGCCACCTGATTTAGCAACTTTTTGCAGTGCAGTGAAGTGCAACTTTGTAAGGAGTTGGATTTCTTCAAATACTGAAAGAAAAGATATCAAAACATAAACAATAAATTATCAAATATGAATTAGGTATGAAAGTACATACCAATTAGATGTCATTCTATTTTTTTTCTTAAAATATTGAAAATACAGTCAAACTGGAACCTTCTTAAAATATTATTTATAGCAGGTCTTGGAATGTTGATCATGAGATCGTTATGGCTTTACGTTACAATATTGTAAGTCAGTGAATTAATTTTTAGTATTTAATACAATGTCACCGAGGTAAAAGAGTTTTCATGTCCAAATTTTTTCCAAAATACTGTTACAGATTTGTAGTACGAGGTATAACAAAGCAAGATACCGTAAAACCGCACTTATTAGAACCCTGCTTACTGCAATACTCCTCATTCGTCGAACTGTTCCTTTGGTCCGGACCAAGTTCATACATATTCAACCAACCTTGGATTACTCAAATATCATGTATTCCTTGAATTATTGATCAGGTCCCCGCGGGTTCGAGTAAATGGGGTTTTACTGTATTCCTCGAACTATTGATCAGGTCCCCACGAGTTAGAGTAAATGGGGTTTTACTGTATATTTGTTTCATTGTTGTTAAGCAATTAAGTATGGACTAGGATATTTCTTTTTGGTTCTGTAGATTTACAGCTTCAAGAATGAAGAATTGTATGTTTATTTGAATAATGTGTATCAATGAAATTTAATGTAACTGCTATGAGAATCATACATACCGTTTCCTCTGACATATGTTTTCATTTCTTATTTTCTATAAAGCAACAGCAACTTTTTTCTGATACAGTATAACTTGTCTAAACCAGCCCCTGTCTAATAATCCAAATCCCTGTTTATTCCTGCCTAACTGTCTGGTCCCAGGCATTTCCCTCTGTACTCAAATCAAACCTCTACAAACCGGACATCTGTGTAAACCGGGCAAAAAATTTGGTCCCAATGACAACTAGTTAAGACAAGTTACACTGTATCAGGAAAAAATTGCTGTTACTTTGATTCATTAAGATATTTGGATTTTTGAAGTTTAATATATATATGAATCTTTGACATTAATCTAATTTCATAAATTACAAATCAAAAGTTCCATTGAATGTAAGACAGACTTTGGGCGCGTCTGCAGGTTTTTCTGTCACTGACTGCGTACCTTTACTGATGTAAGCCTTATCGTCCGGTACGTGAACAAGGACCTTCTGTAGAAAGTTACACATGGCAGCTGTAGCCAACACCTGCTCAGGTAAAGTCAGGCTGTCGAAGTAATCAAAGTCAATCTCGTACGGGTTGATAGGGGCGGGATAACAACACAGCTTCACCAGCTCCGCCACAATGTCCCACACGTTGTAATCTGTAACAGGATTGATCACATGACTGTCGCATAATGCAGTAATAGAGGCCACTATCTCAAAAGTGTTGTTATCTCCCTTGATTGCAATATCATGGCTACACTTGAAATGTTTTTGAAGCAAATTCCCGCTGTGTAATTATGATGTCATAATGGAAATGACGTTCTCCGATTTTTACATGGCGCCAAATACTCACAAAAACACTTCCCGGAAGTCCATCTTGTATCCACCATTTTGGTTAATCAAGTGGAGAAACAACACTTTTAGGAAGGGCCTAAACCCATGTCTTGTTTTAGGCTCCCCATGGTCCCTATGGACTCCCTCAATTTTTTGTTCATTTATTACAAAATAAATTTGTGTCACCTCACCTGAATTTTTTACAACAAGAACACACAAAAGTAACCCTATAATTTCTGTTATTGAAATATATACAGTGTACTTAGGGCTGTTTCATAATCAACCATGTGGGAGGGGTGAGAGGCGCATTATCAGGGACCCCACCACCACAAAGGGATTTGATATAAGGTAGGCAGACCCCACCACCCTTGATATATTAATACAGGTGCCTCCCAACTCCCCCACACAAATAATTATGGAATTGCCCTAAGTTTAATGGAAGAGGTTGGAAGAATCATTTTAGCCAATAGAGTACTAGCAAGTTTCTTTTTGTCATAATTTGATATTTTTCATTCTTGATATCATAGGGGTTAAAATCGCTTCAGCTCTCTGCACCGTTGGAATATGTTGTACGAAAACAAACAAGAGGCCCAATGGGCCTGCATCGCTCACCTGGTATCAATCTCTGATTTATATTATAGTGTAACCCTAAAGTCCCTTAAAATCTTTTAATGTAAGACATTTAGAAGAACATCTTAAGATTTTAACATATTTTACCTCTGTGACCTTATAAGACAACATCATTTTCATTTTCATATTTTGTTTGGCTTCATCCCAGGACGCTACCATCCAAATATCATGTCTCTAGGCAAATAAAGATCAAGGTCATTTCTTTTCGCAAACTTTGTCAGGCTTCATCCAAGAAACCTTTCAGCCAAATGTCATGCTTCTAGGTCTTTTGGTACTTCAGAAGAAGTCGTTTGAATGTTTTAACAGATTTGACCCCTGTGACCTTGAATATAGGTCAAGGTCATTTTTTTCACAAACTTTGTCGGGCTTCATCCAAGAAACCTTTCAGCCAAATATCATGCTTCTAGGGCTTTTGGTATTTCAGAAGAAGTCGTTTAAAGGTTTCAACAGATTTGACTCCTGTGACCTTGAATTTAAGTCAAGGTCATTTCTTTTCGTAGATTTTGTCTGGCGTCATCATAGGAACCTTTCAGCCAAATATCATGCTTCCAGGGCTTTTAATATTTCAGAAGAAGTCGTTTAAAGGTTTTAACAGATTTGACCCCTGTGACCTTGAATATAAGTCAAGGTCATTTCTTTTCGCAAACTATGTCGGGCTTCATCTAAGGAACCTTTCAGCCAAATATCATGCTTCTAGGGCTTTTGGTATTTCAGAAGAAGTCGTTTAAAGGTTTTAACAGATTTGACCCCTGTGACCTTGAATATAGGTCAAGGTCATTTCTTTTCGCAAACTTTGTCAGGCTTCATCCAAGGAACCTTTCAGCCAAATATCATGCTTCTAGGACTTTTGGTATTTCAGAAGAAGTCGTTAAAAGGTTTTAACAGATTTGACCCCTGTGACCTTGAATATAGGTCAAGGTCATTTCTTTTCGCAAACTTTTTCAGGCTTCATCCAAGGAACCTTTCAGCCAAATATCATGCTTCTAGGGCTTTTGGTATTTCAGAAGAAGTCGTTTAAAGGTTTTAACAGATTTGACCCCTGTGACCTTGAATATAAGTCAAGGTCATTTCTTTTCGCAAACTTTGTCAGGCTTCATCCAAGAAACCTTTCAGCCAAATGTCATGCTTCTAGGTCTTTTGGTACTTCATAAGAAGTCGTTTGAATGTTTTAACAGATTTGACCCCTGTGACCTTGAATATAGGTCAAGGTCATTTTTTTTCACAAACTTTGTCGGGCTTCATCCAAGAAACCTTTCAGCCAAATATCATGCTTCCAGGGCTTTTGGTATTTCAGAAGAAGTCGTTTAAAGGTTTTAACAGATTTGACCCCTGTGACCTTGAATATAAGTCAAGGTCATTTCTTTTCGCAAACTTTGTCGGGCTTCATCCAAGAAACCTTTCAGCCAAATATCATGCTTCCAGGGCTTTTGGTATTTCAGAAGAAGTCGTTTGAAGGTTTTAACAGATTTGACCCATGTGACCTTGAATATAGGTCAAGGTCATTTTTTTTCGCAAGCTTTGTTGGGCTTCATCCAAGAAACCTTTCAGCCAAATACCATGTTTCTAGGGCTTTTGGTATTTTAGAAGAAGTCATTTAAAGGTTAAAATAGATTTAACCTCACTGTGACCTTGAATATCAGTCAAGGTCATTTCTTTTCGCAAACTTTATTTGGCTTCATCCAAGGAAGCTACTGGTCAAATATGAAGTCTCTATGCCTGACGGTATTTTAGAAGAAGTTGTTTGAAGGTTTCGACATTTTTGACCCCTGTGACCTTGAAATTAGGTCAAAGTGATTTTTTTTCGCAAACTTTGTTCAGCTCCTTCCAAGAAATCTACCAGCCAAATTTTATGTCACTGGGCCTTTCAGTATTTTAGAAGAAGTCGTTTAAAGGAAAAAGTTGACGGACGCAGGACGGACGGACGGACGGACGGACGGACGGACAGACGGACGGACGGACGGACGGACGCTGCACCATCACATAAGCTTACTTGGCCCTTCGGGCCAGGTGAGCTAAAAATAAATAAAGGCACAGCGTTGCCCCACCTTGTATTCTCCGGGCTACATAACAGTAAAATTTGACCGACCTTGTATTCTCCGGGCTACATAACAGTAAAATTGACCGACCTTGTATTCTCCGAGCTACATAACAGTAAAATTGACCGACTTTGAACTTAGATGTCACTACTCTGAGGAGCGATAAAGGACAGGTATCACCCTAGTGATTGGTCAGTTTGTTTGCCTTAGACCAATCAAACAACTAGTTGCTTGCCTACAATATTGCTTGAACACATACCAGGGATGCAGAGATCAAAAGTGACTGCACCCTGCGGATGTATGCTTAACAGAATAATCTTTAACTAATCTGTATAAACGTACTGTGTAGTTGTTCACTTTTGCGGGTAAAACATTTCATGAATTTCTGTCTAGAACTTATTCACAGGGGCTTAATTTTACAGATCATAAACAAAATGTAGATTATTTATCACGATATAAAATATCAATGTGATATCAATATTCCCAAATTCTGATGCATTAACAAATTTAGCGAAATCAAAGCCCTTGCAAATATATGCAACAATACAGTACTTTTCTTGTGAGTAATACACACCTGAGTCTTTCCAATTAATCGTTGTCTTTAGCTTAAGTGGACAGTCCTTGTCGTTGGCGGAGTCGCCGGTCAGTTTGATGAGTCGCTCATGGTTAGACCTTACCCACACATAGGGACAGCAGTACCGCGCGTACCCGGCCACCAGGAACAGGGTGGAGTCCTCTCCCTTCAAACACAAACCACCAATAATCAATTCATTGAAATGGATACTATATTAACATGCAGGGATTTCAATAGGTATTTTGAGAAAATCAGATTGTCATAAATATTTTTAAAGGATTACATATAACCATTAATCCGAACACATAAGAATATTTCATTCTATTAAATAATACAATTACAGATATCATGTATAATTTTCTTTAGATACTAATTAAACTTTTTTTTATGCTCTACAAAGCCTCTTACTCCAATCTGAATCTCCTGATCACTGGGTGAAGCTGGGGGCAGACCAATCCCTTTTGGCGCTGTACTCAAACTCATCTGTGATCGCATAGATATTAACAGGGATCGTCTGAAAAAAAACATATCTTGTAGATAGTCTGACTGTAGGCCTTTTGCGAAAGTGTTGTTATTCCCCTTGATAAATCACAATGGGAGATAAAAGATGGACTTCCAGGAAGTGTTTTTGTAATAATTAGGTGCAATATGACAATCGAATGACGTAATTTCCATTATGAAGTCATGATTATATGATGCGAATTTGTTTCAAAAACACTTCCCAGTGTAGCCATGTCGTGGTAAACAACGGAGATAACAACACCATTTAGGCCTATACTAGGTGTTGTCCAGTTTTTTAGTTTTCTATATGCCAGTAGCTATACTTTTAGTCATACATGGCTTGTAAACTGTCAATAAATCTAAACAACATTGGATTTGTAAAATATTACAGAGGATTGGGTTCTGGCAATCCTCCAATAGGACCAGGTTTGGATTTCACATGGGAAACTGGGGGTTTATTTACATAGCTGCCCAACCACATGTTTTTGGATTTTATTTTTTATTTCTAAGTGCTCTCTCCTATACCCCCCCCCCCATGCACTTTCTTCCTTCCATTCCCAAAATGACTAAGTAACAGGTCTTGACAAAACTTTTTTGACATTCATTGCAAATGAATCTATTTAATAACAAGTATGTTTATAGTCCCAAAGTATTCTGACTATCTGATCCACTAATTATTATCCACATCATCCACCAATAACACTCATGATTAAGCGGATCAGTAACCTCTGGGCTAGTTTTATGAGGAATGACACATTTTAAAGCCTACATTGGATAAAGAGTTAATTCCTGTCTTTTGAAAGATGGCATAGAATTAAGTTCTTATAATTGTAGCAGATCTAGACAAGGTCAATCATCGGCGACCAGATAGCTCAATTGGTTGAGCGTCTGTCTAGAGTTCGGAAGGTCCCGGGTTCGAACCCCGGTCTGGCCTGTGCATTTTTCCTCTCCTGTTACATGATATATAATATAAAGAAGCAGACATAATTATATCAAATCTGCAATAAACAAATTGACTTACTTATCATAGGGTAGATTCTGTGATGTGAGACTACCACTCCGATCAGGGGAGCTAAATCCTGTACCACCAGACTCTGACACGTATGTGTGGTGAGTTGTCTGCAAAACAATCAGTATCATCAACTTCATCTTTTCCTAATTATTTTTATTAAGAAACCATTCTATTACATAACACAATAAACTAACATGACATGGAAAGGAAGGTTTATGATAGATAGGTCTAGCTCGGATTAATTTGTGCACCTAGTTATTGTCAGGTTTGTATGAATTACGATATCATAATATATTTCTTGTAAGATTAAACCCAATAACGTCCGCCAGAGGTCATCATAGGCGGAAAGGAAAAATTTGGATCCGGTTTCTGACTGGTTGTAATACGCTGTAGGCATAGAACGCCTTAGCGTAAAACCTGAGATGTACATGAAGATATTAATATTGTGTAGTTTCCCAACATTCTGTAACAGGATGAAGAACAGGAATAAAGATAGTGCTGTTACTGGGGCTGGATTACCCACCACTTTTGCCCCTTCAACCAATGCCCAACTGCTGATGTAAAATTCCCTACAGCAAATGCTTGAAAGGCAATCTAACCAATGCAAATTGTTACTGCCAAATACTTTACACTTCTCCCCCCCCCCCACTTACTCAAACAAGCTTACAACAACTCAGGTTCCTTGACTCCCCCACCAAGAATTCTCTTACACTAAAAGAGGGGAAGGGAAGGTTAATTGCACCAATCTGTAGTGGGACAAGGAATAGTCATAGAGAAGTGCTGTCACTTGGACTCGAACCTGCGACCCTTGCTTCTCCAGCCAGATCAACCTACCACCCAACTAAAGGGAAATTCTGTACAGCTAACGCTTCAAAGGCAAACCTTATATAATCAATACACATTTTTTATACTTTATGTAGTCTTCAGAGCAACATGGAGACTAGCCATGCAGACAGGCTGCAGGGACCAACCCAGGTGCAAATGGACAAGGCACTTGATGATCCTGATGATGATTTATCAGCTATAGCTATAGACTTATTATATAGTTGTTCTAGTATAAGTATACGTACCTGTGGTTCGTTTACAATGCTGATTACCATCTCCTCTCTTCCTCTCATGTATGTTGCAAAGTGCTTGAAACCTTTTAGAGTGCCCATTTTTAACATCTCGCCAAGAAAGCCTTGCAGTCGCTTCTTCAAAAATGCTTCCTGTGACTAAAATTAAAGAACAAAAACTCATGCCGCACATTAATTCAAACTCTAGTTGTTTTGGCACCCAGTAGTTTCGGTTTTTATGGAAGTTGTTTTGGTACTTTTGAATGTTGGAAAACAAAGATATAAACATTAAATAAGCAAATACTTTTCAGTTTATATAATTCATATAACAGTAAAAACAAATCAAAATACCAAAACAGCTCTCAGAAGTACCGAAACAAAGGTATCTGAACAAATTACGAGAAGTGCCTAAACAACTTTAATTTGAAGTACTGTACCGAAACAACCAGGTGCTGAAATGACTTTATCCCATTAATTCAATCCAAAAATGAATTTGTGTTATTGAATTTGATCGTCATAGGCTGTATTGACACTAGCCAGAGTTTCTTTGATCTGGCCAACAAAGTGAAATGCTTCATCTCTATATTCGAAAATGGGAACCCATTAAATCATTGTAAAAATCAAATCTTAGTTGTTTCCAAAAGGGCTTGTCTAGCCATTGACTATAACGTTATACACTATGAAGAGGTGGGAATACATGTACTTTAGATATTATACACATTTATGGTACTCTGCCCCCACCCCAATGTAGCATGCGTGTTTGTTTCGGTACTAGATTGTCTATAGTCCGAAGGGTTCTGACTCTCTTACCCACTAAATATTTGGACGGCTGGTGGGAGTCTCGCTCCCATCAGCCTTCCAAATATTTACTTCAGACTACAGTAGCTATAGACTCTCTACTGCATACACTGATATACAGTACAGTTCTATCTATTTTTTTGCATAAATTGGATTATATTTCCCATACTAATATAAATTAACCCATCGTGACGAGGTATTTCTTAACTTACGCGGGCGTCCATTGTGTATACCAGCGGCAGTGTTCGTCACACGTCTCACTTCTTCTCCTCACACAGCATCTGCAACCTGACAATCGTAAACCGGATGTTTAAATCCGGTGTCTAAAAACGTAAAGGTGACGGTTAAGAAAATCCGGAATATTTGGATATTTTCAGTTTATTGGGGTAAGAAATAAAACCTTTATTTGCTTCAACAGGCTCTTCAGGTGAATGAAATATTTATTAATGACGTTATCACCGGGAGATTTAACAGAATTCTAGTTCCAAGCTAGCATTGACGTTTTCAACCGGAAAAGCATTTTTAAAATAATATTTTATCTATGCGTTTCTCTGATATGAACACTCATACTACACCTAGAAATGTTAAGTTTTTAAAAGAAACCCACATTCAAATTGATATTTCAAATATTTCGCCGTAAAAGGCGTGACCAGGTTCCGTGTCTTCAAAGTCTGGTTAGCTTAACGAGTCGTTACACAACGTTTAAGGATTATTATAGCTTTTTGTTAAATTAATGAAGGTGATACTTGCTTGCATTCTTGCTTGCATTATGTTGCTTTTCAGCTAAATAGATTTAATCAATTGTTTTGAACCTAAAGTGAAAATATATAAAAAATATGAGTCTACTCTAGAGAATACCGAAGAGTCAACAAAACCCAACTTCGCAAGCCAAGGGTGTACAATACGCTACTCTCCTGAAAAGGAGAGTAGCGTATTGTACACCCTTGGCTTGCGAAGTTGACAAAACCATCATCGTCGGAAATCCACGGTACACTTCTCTGACGTTTGCAGACGTCAGGGAAGTGTACCGTGGGTTTCCGACGATGCAAAACCATTAGGCCTATCCGAATTCAAAATCGATTAAACATTTAGGGGCAAAATAAGAAAACATTGTTATGAAAACAATTGTAATAGTACAAGATAGTAAGACAAGGGCCCGTATTCAGGAAATATTTCTTGTTATAGCTATAAATCATTTAAACTTGCAACCTAATTTTGTCAAAGTTTTGGTAAAAAGTTGAAGAGGCATGAAGTCGAAAGCTGTTTTCAACATTTACAATTACTTTTTGACTCTTCGATATGATTCAAGTGAGTTTCAAGAAAGCTGGCTTGAGCGCAGAATCCATGCTTGAGCATATAGGAACAGTTTCATGAATACTGGTCCAGGTGTTCCGGAAGAGTAAACGTCTTCTGCTAATTCCGTGACATCAGTATGCAATTTTATACTGAATATCTGGTCAAGATATCACATATTCTCATGTTGACGGGTATGCAAGGGGGTAGGGGAAAGTGGAAGAGATTAAGAAAAAATATGATGCGTCTGTAGAATTTTAGCCTGGTCATTGATATCAACCTATTGGCGGTTGTTCATGTACAAAGAAAGAAGAGCAGAAATTCACACACAGATACTCTTTAGAATATCGCTGTAGGGTACATTGTTAAATATGAGTTCAGCGCGTTTAGTACTATACATACACGCGAATGGAACCAGCACGGCCTACAAACACCACATGTATCCAGGTTCCGGTTTAGCGAATTCATTGTCATTTCTTATCTTGTTTCTGTAGACAAAAACAAACTGTTACAGGTGAACGAGTTTTACCTGAATGAATCGTTAATTACAGGTAGCTGATACACCTGTGGGACATTAGAGGTGTCGTCTGCTGCCGTAAAACACATGTATACAGCAGATATTCTTTGTTTTATTGTAATTATCTGACGAAACCTATCGGGGTTCGTATGTATGTTGAAGTCTTTGAATTAAATGTGGTATCATTACACTAGTGTATATAGCACTGTTTGATTTGAACTGGACACGACTAATTGTGCATGCTGCATATAATGTACTTAATTACCGTTTTGTTATCAAACAGATATTTGATGTAGCTGTGAGATCTGGAGTTAGGTGTAACGAAGAAATTTATTTTCGGAAATGATTAGTTCAATTCAAGTGCAACGAATTACTGGTCGAACGCCTAAATAATGTCACCAATTAATGTAACATGACACGCATAGCCGAAATCAGGTGAATTTGAGGCCGGAAAGCATGGGGTCGTCAGCATCCCGTATGTGTGGAACAGGTGCAATGGGTGTGATCAAACTTCATCCGCAACAGGTAAGATGTCTGCACGTGAACAGGTGCTATGGGTGTGATCAAATTTCATCTGTAACAGGTAAGATGTCTGCACGTGAACAGGTGCTATGGGTGTGATCAAATTTCATCAGCAACAGGTAAGATGTCTGCACGTGAACAGGTGCTATGGGTGTGATCAAATTTCATCAGTAACAGGTAAGATGTCTGCACGTGAACAGGTGCTATGGGTGTGATCAAACTTCATCCGCAACAGGTAAGATGTAGGTGCTATGGCATAGATATGATGGCACTTCATTAGCAACAGGTAAGTATGTATGTATGCTTATTGTCTTGCACGTGTGGAGTATCTATAGACGACATAATACCGAGACAGTAGCTCGAGTTTCTTATGACCCAGGCAATTTGACATGTACATCTTCATGTACAAATGTCCAAGTCTTACGTCGTCTCGTCAAATTCCTTTAACTGACAGGTGCGCGTGTGCACGAGGTGTTGAACTCGATCAGACTATTGAAAATGGTCACGTGTTTCCCAGTTTTATTGACCCTCTCACAAACACGTTTGCTTGGTTCTCTATGCAATATCTTGTGAAAAGAGAAATAAAATTAATGAATCTATAGAGTGTGTCCAAAGTGTGTACAATTGACCAGATGGTAATTGAACCGATATGCGTGTTATAATGTACATGTATACTTCGGTAGCATACACATTCGAACAATGTTTTTAAACAAAATTCAACGAGATAGAACAAAAGATATTTTTATATAAAACATTTGTCTCGACCATTTCTTTAGATCAGTAAATTAATTATTACCATGAAGAAATATGATAAAAATCTATTCATGCATTGTTAAATATACTCGAGATAAGTTATCCAATTGAGGTAATTGTACCGGAGAAGTCTCTTTAAATCACATATTAGGACTACTACGATTAAATAAAAAGACATTTAGATACTTAAACTTCTTTACTAATTCACAGGGGCCCGACGGAATAATAAATCTATAATATACATCATTTTGTATAACGCCCTATTTAGCTTTAATTAGCCAATCGAAAGCGTTTCGTAGTGCATATAAATGGAGATTTTATGACGTCATATGAGTGTATCGGAAGTGAAAAGCGTAGGTACGCTAACGTAGAAAATGCCTTTTTATCAAGAAATAAATTGGAAAGTTTTGGGGTATTTTCTCATGAATTTATAAGTTATTTGATAAATAGAAAGACTTAATTCAACTCGCTCAAGGCTCGTGACACATTTAATTATTGAACTCGTTTAATAAATTCCATATTACATTGACACGCATGTAATATCCTCTACTTACATAATCAGTACAATTAGTTTATACACTATATAATAAATCAATAATTTTTTGGGAGAATGTGCTGGAGATGTATTGTGTTCTGTCTGCTTTAATTTTGGCCCAAGCTTCCAACGGTATCATTTACACATATACAGCAACACCCACCCCAGAGCATTTTATATTACACATGGGTTGTTGGAGTTGAGAGGACATAGACAAAATTTGCCTATGCTATTCCATGAGTACGATGACTGCGGGGACCAAACCCCGATCGACCGCCTAGGTAGAAGGCCAGAGCACACGGACCTGAAAATTGTTACAGCTAGTTTTGAACATAAACCAGTAGAGTAATTTTGAACGGGGGTGGGGGTGGGGTTTCTCTATTTTCTATAAAAAATATCCCCTCAATGGTTTGAACTAAACCTCCCTAAAGAGTAAAATTCCTCTTCACACCTTATAGCTAAATAGGTCAAAAACTAGCTCTAACAAATTATCAGGTCCCTGTGGACCAGAACGCAACATTTCAACCAATCCACCTGGCACAAAAATGACAGTGTATTGCTATTTTAACTTAATGTTTGTTATATAACTAATCTGTGTTTCTCCCAATAAACTGGCATACTTATACAGGGTGACATATTTTCACGTTGATAAAATCCGAAATCATTTACAATGTATGTTTAATAGTGCTACATCATTGTTAATAATTAGGTGCCTATGTCCGACCCCTGTGATAATCATACTGATCCGTGTAATTGTCACCACGACCCCTCGCTGTCACCAATACACAGAAGGGCACTGAAACATCAAACACCATCTCCTGTTATAAACCTTAGTTCGTTATACACGGGCCACACTCAGAACTTCGGCGTCCATGTGAACTGTTTATTAGGTAAGTAAATTATTAGTAATGAGTGAACATTCTTGAAAGTTAGATATTGTTGAAAATGCCTTCAGCTGCAGGTGGATGATATTAAAAGACAGAACTTATTCTTGTGCGGTGCATTTGAAACAGAAATAATGTTTGGGGCTACATTTGAAGTTGTGACTAAACAGTCTGATATCGTTTTCACACTTTTTTCATGGATACAGTGTTTGAATGTTAAATGTGAAATAATTTTGTACCTAAAAAAAGTTACGGGAGCCGTATTGCGGTGTCGTCTGACCGTGTCAATTGGCACTAGATCGGTTGCCATGCAAACACCGTACCTCTTGGCCAGGTTGCAGCGGGAGAGTTCTGGGACGATCTCGTGCTCAAGTGTGACTTTTGTGCCAAGCATAATTTATTGCTCCGTTAATAAAATTATAATGAAATTTTACTTTCTGGATAATCTGGAATAAATAAATGGAAATTCTGAAACAAATACTGTTCTCTATGTTCACGATTGACTTTTTAATCGTTTGACATGATTTGAGCACAAAATCCATGTTGAGAACAGTTTCATGAATGGGGGCCCACGGATAGAATTATCGCAGGATGCGCTTCTACTGTATATAATACATTTTGTTGCTAATTGTGATAAAAAGTGGCCAACTCCTAAGTCAGTTTTGCCGCTTTGAATGTGTCGTTTTCATCCCAGTTAGTCATTACGCGCCATTACTGTTGTCGTCTGCTCTGTCAAACGAAAAAAAGTTCTGGTGTCTTTTGCTAAGTGTTTTACGGTTGCTCAATACAATGTAATAACTTAAAATTCATAAGAAAAGACATAACGACATACCATATGTTTGATTTACTCGAATCGTTTGAGTTATTGTTGGACAGAACAAAACGGATGAAACAAGTGTGTATGCTATCGATCAGTAGATCTAGTGGTAAACCTTTGCTACCTCCCGCAATGAACTATAAGGCGATCAAACCACTCAAGCTGACAGGCAGCTACGAGATCCATAATCATATCCATGTCTTCCTGAATTGTCTTAATCTAAATATTTTCCATTGAAGAAAACATATAGAGATGGAGAGACTGCAAGTTGTTATGTGAACGGGTTGTACGTATTCATTGATATCAGAACGAAAGGGGGCGCCACTGTCTGCCCCTTATAACAGATCACAACCACTACACGTCTAGTAAATCTACTATATATTTTTCTATTGTGTTTCAGGTGAGTGACCCCGCGCCGACCCCGGATACTTACAGTACCACGGGGGAGCTGACGGATGACGACGTCCTTTGTCAGTCTGACGTCACACTTACACGTAACCAGGTCGTTGAAATTGCCGCCACAGGGGGCACAGAGGTCACGTGGTCTGATCTGATATGTAGGGAAAAGGGGGTGGTTGTAGAACAAATAATTCCACCGATCAACACAGCTTACGTAGGACTGTATTCGTCAGAGAAACACAATCCCAAGGTCATTCAAAGGTTTGATTCTCTCTATGACGAAAGTAATGTGTCAGAGTCCATCACAAACCTTGACGATATCGATGACGACACTGATGACGTCACGTCTATAGAATCTAGCGGGGATGTAACACCGCGTGCATGTGATAGCTTCGGAAAGGAAATCGCTTCAAGTTTGATTAACGAATTATTGGAAAATCTTATGATGGAACGTACTGAAATAGGTATGTTGGAAGCTGCCGATATCGATGAAACCAATCCTTGTCAAACTGACGAAAATACAACGGAAACTCTGGAAAATTCGGTGGACAGCTGTCAGTTTGATATGGCCGGGGACTATTTGACTGCTATTGAGGAATCTAGCCACGCACTGAATGGGATATTCAGTCAATTTCCAACCCCGAAGGTATTGCGTATGGCTCAGGAGGCGTGGGAGGCAAGCAAAGTTGTTCCTCCACGTGATGATTCTGGCTGTCCCCTTCCTCACCCATACATATCACAGGAGACGATGATGGATTGTGGCATCGAGGCTGTCGTGTCAAGTCTAAAGGCCAAGACGCTCAAAGTAAGTCATTGATGAGATAAAGAGCTGAACGAAACAATAGACATGTTGTACAGTTTAGCAAATGTTCATGACAATACCAGAGGTCTGCTTACATTGATATCTTGCCAAACATCTGTACTACCAATACATATTGCTGTTTATTGACATGTATAACAATTTATCTATGTAAAACATCAGTATGTTCTCAATTGTCACATGTATGATCAATTTTGCTGTCAACACTGACGAATCTCTTAAGTAGACTTTATAACTTGGATAAGTTCTTTTATAATTTGTGTTTTCTAAGCTGATTTTAGCAGAAAACAGAAATACTTTTACTGAAAATATCTAATACATAGTTGATGCTATTGTTAAATCGACACCAAAATTCGAAGCTACAAATATATCTAGCGATGAATGTAAGGATCCGTCTCAACGATTTCTAATTGTGTACCGAAAGTGTTGGTTTTAACTTTTCAGCGTCCAACTCTTAGTTCATTCACACTTGGTGTCATAATGAATTATTCCAACCTTTGAATCGGAAGAGTTCAAATGTGTTTTCATAGGTAAATGAGTTAAAGGACCTGATTTGTCTTACCACCATCCGGCCAACACTCTTAATTATTTCATAGTTAATAATAGTTTAAATAATTACGTCATATTCAATAATGTTTGTGCACATGGCCAGTACGTGTTCCTACAAATTTCAGTAGGAAAGGACAAATTCATTCTGCTCAATTTATACCATTTCAGCAAAATGTAAATCTGAAGGATGTCCTTGCGCAAATCCAGACATCATGTTCAGACAAGGAGGCCATCATACGTTGTGTCTTTTCATTGGTCCAATTCGCACGAAGAGCAGAACTGGAAGATCTGATTGGTCATCTGATGAATGGAAGGGTTGAGGAGGACATACTTAGAGTTCATGTCTTCAACCATATATGCAGGTATGAAGCAGTAAAGTGTTCTTCTGTATCTTTAAATCACAAAAGACATAATATCACCACAATGAGGAAATATGAATGGTTCTCAGAACTAAGATATGTACGGTGAACTACTTAATTCGGCATGTATTGTAAGATAGGGAATTAACCTTGGTCTCATTGAGAAATATTCCGTATCTTTGTTTATATGCTCATTAGTACGCCTGCTTGTTGTGATTGAGAATGATATTTCAGTTCTCACATTTAGAAGGCAACCTTTTCTTGGATGTGATATAGATTTACCTGGAAGGTGTCATATCGATGAAGCAGCCCAAATAGAACAAAAACATTTTCATGATATCCTAAAAACATTTTAAATAATGTTTTGAAAACATTTTACAAAATGTTATAATAACATTATTTTGTATGGTTTTCGAAATGTTTTCTTAACATTTTAGGAAAATCTCACAGCACAATGTTTTGAAAATATTGCAATGCAATGTTTTAAATTAACATTTTTAAAGTGTTTTTATGGCATCAGGATATTAAAAAGTCATTCAAAATATAGGAAGAATGTTTTAACAATATTCTGTAAAATGTTTTGTTAACATTATGTTTATCATGTTTTATACTTAATGTTACTAGGATGTTTATTTAACGTTTTTAAAAAGACATTACTGTTTAACATTTCACCAAAACATTATAATAACATTCCAAAAACATTAAGTTTTCTTGTCAATTTTGAAATAAGGTCCTAATTCAAATTCTTTAAGTCTATCTGAATACTATTATAGTATTGTAACCTAAATATGGCTACAACTGTTTTCAGACCTCCAGGTGCTAACATACAAATAAGAATGAATACATTCTTCCCAGCAGGCACACGTACGTTGAATAAACATCTTACAGCAACACGAATTTTAGCTGGCTAATGGTAAAATAGAATAACAAAGAAACAGACAACAACACACTGTTTTTAGTAACATTTTATTTCTCACATTAACCTGATCTGCAGCTTATGGCCCATTTCCAATATGTATTGCAAGGATATCTTTGAATGCAGCTTGTAACATGTGAAATGGCAGTTGGTCAGTGTCTGCAAAACATAAAAAAAGTATTGCAACTGAATTACAAAGAAAGCTGGTTTGATATTTTACATGCATGTCATTTATGCTTAGAAACATTCAAAATTAGAAAGAGACAAATACAAATTAATATATATCGGATGTAATATATAAGTACAATATCACATAGAAAACTATTATTGTAATAAATAATGTAGAAGTTCCTGCGATTCCTGTCTATCCGAGACGTATATAACTGGTATTGTAAATAAACTATCTTGCTTTATGTACGTCACCCAGGCCCTGGTTTCATCAACATTACAGAATTTAAGGTGGAAATCCTTAGTTAAGGAACTTTCCTTAAATTCTGTAATGCTTTCCTATGGAGATTTTTAAGTTAAGTAGTTTCCTTACGTTAAGGAACGTTGATGAAACCAGGGCCTTGCTTCTAAATAGGCTCTCATGAACAGATAAATAGGAATATATACAGAAATATTTGGATGTGTATACACTGTAACTGTATGTGCTTTGAGTGTTTCCATTTAACATGTGTTTGCAAACGCAGTAGCTTACATGTATACATAACAGCTGTGTGACCTACATGGTTTATGATAACAGCGATAGGCCGGACAGTGAGTTTATACACATGTGCAAATGAATTTCACTTTCCTTTAGTTTGCCTGGGCAACAAACATTGAGAATTACATATATATAGGCCTATGTCTGTATTATACTGTAAAGTGATTTTAAATGCTAATTCATTTTGGTATTACAAGTGTGTAAATCGGCCTTTAATATATTGGCCATTGGGATCGACAGGCATCAGATTGAAAATGACAAGTGCCGGGGTCGGGAGACCCACAAATGTATGCTGCATGTATACACATCGAACACGCTATATCACGTTTCTGATAATATAGACATCATATTTCACTTACCTTATACTGAAATGCAGCACTATGTTGCAATGATAAATAAACTTCCATCTTTATGTTTCACGTCCAGTTTTGTATAACCCGCGATGGTTTTGGTTTTTGAAAAGATGGAGTTTATAACGCATGCGCAACTACAGCTCCACCTGTTGGCAAAGAACTTAGACTAAGGGAGATAAACAGACAACACATGGCTTGGAAAAGAAAAAAATAAATAATCATGTAACATTATAAATATTGGGTAACTTAAACAAAACTCTCCTTTTCAAAATTTAAGTTTGTATATTTTAAAAGAAATAAAAATAACAAAAAATAAGATAAAAGCGTGTAGTTTTAATAAATTATTCAAATAATACATTTCCCAAAAGATTGACTTGTACGTGTGACTTCAAATGACTGGACAGTAGATGATGCACACAAAGTTACTTTACTTTAGATTTTCTTTCAAATAACAGGACAATATTAATCAAATATAAAAATAGAATCCTTAATAATTGAAAACAGGTCGTTGAAATATTTTTAAAACGTTTTTACATCATTTCAGTTGATAATAAAAGAGAACATTTAAAAAATGTTTTTACAACATGATATAAAAATAACAATTGCTCATGTTTTGTCAATATTTTAATAACATTTTGAATAATCTACATGTTGAAGTTTCTTTATCATATCTTTTACTTACTTAATAGGCGTATATATATGTGTTTATAGTTGTCATTATCATTTTATCATTTCATACATATAACTTATTTTAGCATTATCTTATTTTTTTTGTACCACATTTTAATCTGAAACATTAAGATAATGTTATGAAAACATATGCAATATATGTTTGTAAATAATGTCTAGTAAACATTTTTAAAATGTTGAGCATTTAATATTTGTTGGAAGGACTATTTCCAGAAAAAACAACATTGAAAGCTCATTACAAATCATTTTATTATAAAAAAAACTTAATATGTTTACTTGTTAACAGTAAAAAGTCATTTCCGTGTAAATATCTGTTAAAATGTTGTAAAAATGTTCTGCAAACATTTGTTTGAACTCAGGACAATGTTTAGATAATGTTTCATAAACATTTCTTCAGCAACCAATAGCTGATGAAACGAAGGTTCTAAATAGTTATTTTTTACAATATTTTTAAAATGTCTACAAAACATTTTAATTAAACGGATTTTTCATGACATCAATAAAACATTTTTAAAACATTTAGATATTTTTTTGTAACGTTTTCACAACATTTCTTCAATGTTAGAGGCACAATGTTATAAGATCACATTGTTGAGACTTTTTAAAAATGTTTCGATAATGTTATGTTCTCATTGGGAGAGGAGGATTTCTCTTCCGGAACATCAGGTCCTATTCTCTTGTACTTTTTCAATGGTCTCCGTGTGAATTTTTTACTTTGTTCATATTTGATTCAAACAAACCCCATATATACTTATGCAAACATGGTTTATAGCAAACGGCAGATGTATCTAAGCGTTGTATTAAACATGTATAAAGTTCATTATAAGCTGTGAATTCTAACAAAATTTCTTGATTTAATTTGCTTTTTCTCGCTGTAAAAAAGCAGTAGTAGTAAAACAGTCACTAATCATCGACAGCGTATACAGTAACCTGTCTTGTGGTGTTTCCAATATAAAAACAAAAAGACTATAACATTTCAGGTCCATGGACATACCAACTGCAACCATCAGCGGCTATCATAAACTTGACGTAACTGATGAGACTGAAGACAATCCCAAATTGTCTCTTTGGTCGGCTGTTTTGCTGAATGGTATTTGGAAGTACATCGACACCACAAGACGCACTGTATTTCGGGACGAGAAGCATCTGTGGAAGCCGTATAGACCGTCATTTTGTACCTCGTGGCTAGTAAGTCCGTTGTGTTTCATCCAGACGCATCTACCAAAGAAACGTTACTGGCAGCAGTTGAGCCGGCCAGTCAGCCGGTTAGAATGGGATGCTATGGTGTTGTTGACTCCACATTTCTTCCATTATAACCTCCAAGTTCACAGTCATGACAGATACGAGGTCCCATGCGACAGCGAGAGTGTCACAGTACTTTTACGTTACCCAGAGCGGAACCAACTTCTGTTCGAGTCAAAACTTCTGTTTCAGGGTAATCCCGTGCAGATCGCTCTACCGAAAAACTCGTCTAGTACATTTTTAGAAACACGAATTTCTGACACTTCTGAGCTAGTCATTCGTGTTGTTCCTCCCCACACAGGGGAATTCATACTTGTCATTTACGGATTAGATATTCTTGAAAATCCATACAAGTGCATGCATCTTTGCTCATATAAAGTACAATGCAACAGGCTTTCTGGAGATGTTTCGTTTTTCCCGTCAGTCTCACAAGGGCGTTATCAGTGGGGGCCGGGGGCCGACACTTATAAAGCCGGTCTATCGCCTGCAAACTGTTTTGACTCCTCTATCGTCTGTGAAGCCACGTCATTGCATCTCAAATTCCGAATGACCGGCAGCTGTGAAAGTGAAAACATAGTGGTCACAATGGCAGGGGGCGAACAGTACGACGAAGTTCTTAATAGCTACGTGTTTTTCTGGACGTCAGATGGTTTTGCCCACTTCCTTGTGCATTCCCCTGGCCCTGGACAGTACGCACTGAATATTTGTCAGAACACGAGATTTTCTACTGTTGCTATCTGCTCATATCTAGTCGACTTCACGAGTCAGGCGTCAAATGTTTCCCTTCCTCCCGGATTCACAGACAATTTCAACAAGCTTGGTACCACAAAAGCAGGCTCGGCAGCAGGGTTCGACCAAACCGGATGGCTCACTGCTTTCTCTACCGCGCCGGTGACAGGCGAGGTCGTCCTTCAGCCTGTATTCGACCACGAACAAATCGCAAGCAGCTCCATACAGTTGCGACTGCTTGGAAGGGACTGTATGGACATGACCGTGTACACAAAATGTAATCTGGAGGACAAGCTTCTGTCGTGTACTGTGCTTCTGCCAAGGATCGGTACTTACCTTCTCTCCCTGTACGTAGAGACACTTGATGGTTCAACGGCGTGTTGGCACAATGCCATAATTATTGCGGAGGTTCCGTGTGCCAACTGGGCGCCGTTTCCGAGCAAGACTCGTGAAGTACCGCTTAATTTTTGTTTGCACTCACCGCTCTCCGGTCAAATTCCCGCCAAATCAGAGGTGATGTTTTCTCTACAGTTAAACGAGGCTCACGATGTGGCCGTAGTGACAAGTGGTGGCTGGTTCCATCTGGAAAAATCAGACTCAACCTCGTCACTGTGGACGGGGAAGGTGAACACTGGCGCGAGGGGGACAGATATGAAACTATGTGCACGGTTCGAATCAGGGTCGGGGACGTTCACACCATTGTGCATTTACAAGGTAAGTGATATATCTTAGGTAACAATTTTTATATATATACTGTTGAATGGTGTTTGTTAGGAGATAACGTGTATTTATTGAACGAAATTACTTGTATGGAATTATTACATTGTTAGGTAGAGTGGAGCTAGACTGTATGTGATATGGCAATTTTAAAGAGAAACTTCACAATGAGTTCCAATTATCTTTCGGTAAAATATATCATTTTCTGTATTAATTCTTAACAATTTGTTGAACTTTGTATTAAGCGATTCCTATTAACCACACTGAATATCATATTGTGTGTATCACAGTTCACGGAGATTGATATTTGGAGAGTGACGGGGGTACTTAAGCTTTAACGTGGCCATTAGTCTACAGATTGAGTAAGCTTCCCAATGGTGTTCACACATTTCTTTCCGTCGTTTCTGTTCTTTGTCTTTCAAATGCAATTCTGGGAATTTTAAGGTTATCTGTTGGTGGACGCTAAGGCAATGTACTCAGTCCTGGTTTTAATCTCGCTAGAGCTGAATCTTTAAATGTCCCTGTTATATGACGGGGATTGTTGGAAATGAAAGTATGCTACTTCTTGCGTAGATGGATCGTTTTAACTTTAGGCTTCTATATATAGGGTGTGATGCAAATAGTTTTCATGCCGTTTGTCGTCGATGAAGAAGAAGGCTATACTCTTCCGGGGCACTTTCGACTTATTCTCTTGTACATTTTCAAGGCTATCTGTATAAATCTATCATCTGTTCATATTTTGTCAAGAGAAAAATCGATTTGGATTTCGGATTATTGTTTTGTTGACGCTTCGTTATTCTCTGATTTTTTTCTCTCAAAGTCATCTTTTCACACAAAAACATTTATTACTGAAAAGATATGTACAACTTCCATTCAGTACAACTGATTGAATATGAAGTCTTATCAAATTAAATCAAAATTAAATACATTTTATTTTGATCAAAGTCAATTTTTCAACATTCACTTTTCATTTTCCAGCGTGACCTTGGAAACCAAACGTTTTATAACACGTTTGATATTTTTTCAAGCATGGATGTGTGCATTTTCATATAGTTAAAAGAGGATTTCTTTTATTCTAACCCTAACTTTAGCAAATCGTTGTAGATTATTATTAAATCATTATTTAACTTTTTCCCTCCGATGCACCCATTCACTATATAAAATGAAGATATACTTGTCCTGATTATTTTCTTTGATGACAATATTTTCGAAACGTTGAACTCCCAAACGCAAGTGTCGTACAAATCTCTGTGTATACTGTTCCAGGTGATATCTGGAGAGGAGTACGAGACGAGATCTCTACAACAGAGTACACTGAGGGAAAATCTTCTACGACGGGCAGATCCTAGCATCAATGCAGAATGATGAGAATGTTCAGGTCTGCTAACAGTGACTGGTGTTAATAATAAGAAAACGTCAATCATATGAAAGTGTCTGGTGCTGGAAGCAGGAGTCGGCCAATCTAAGACCAGTATTCACAAAGACTGCTTTCCGGCAGTTGTAACAGACCACATCAAGAGAAAATCTTACGACAGGCAGAGCTATGCATCATTGCAGACTGAAAGGAAAGCTAAAAGTCTGCTGGCAGTTTTAAAATATTACCATCAGCTGAAGTCTCTTGTGCCAAAAGGCAGAGAAAGTTTCTAGGATGATAATCACATCTTTCCATGCTATATAGGAGAAAGAGAAGCTAGATCAGTAAAAGCGATAGTCCGAATGGTTCCGACTCTCTGACCCGATATATATTTGGAACGCTGACGAAGTGACGGGAGCATCTCGCACTCGCAATCCGTCCAAATATTTAGCGGGTCAGAGAGTCGGATCGAACCCTTTGGACTATACAACAGAGTGCATACTGTGGAGACGTTTTTTCGCTGGGAAGCGCAAGGCTGCCACCAGTGACTGTTTTTAATATGAATGCTCCAATCAGCAGAGTTTCTGGCGCCAGAAGCAGGATCGCAAGTCAGTCAATAGTTTTAGGACGGTATGCACATCTGCTTTCTTGATTTATCTCTCAGAATGTTTACACGTGCGGGAAAATCTACGACAGGTAGAGTCGAGCAACAATTACCTCAAGTCTTTCACCCTTACGTAACTGGAGTAGAATTTTCAAACATGTACACTGACCTCGACAAGTCCACCTTGGTCTGTTGTGGAGGAAGGGGTTCACGCTGATTAGAATGACGAATTGTTTCAGCAATCAGCCGAGAGCCTTTTCCTGCTAAATTGTGTCTGCTCAGGTACTGTTATTTTCTGTGCCATTTTCACTTTCAATATTTCAGTCAATACTGAACTTTTTATCAAGAAATGACACGGAATTGTAATTGAGAAAAGCCTGAACAATGGTAGGTTATCATAGGAGCTATATAGGTAGATCTAGGCTTGTGACAGAAGGATTGCCATTTCCATTTACAGTCACGGCACTGTGTTGTATCTTTGAGTAAGACACTTTACTCTGCTTGTTCCAATCTATTCAGCTGGAAAGAATGTGGTTAGGCAGTGTTTGAAATTGTGGAATGCTAGCTGTGAGCGCTAAAATGCTCCACAGGGAGTTCAGAACAATATTGACTGGTTAAGGCTATAACTACGGATAAGGATTTGTGAACCACATCGAGAATATTTATGAGTTAGGTTGTGAGCATATATAAGAACCTTGAATTATTATTAAAATTTTATTTCTGAGTCAAAAACAGAAAACAGTTCAATGGCAATGGCGATAAAGAAACATGAATGCTGTATTCTAGTTAATGATCATGTGAAGTAACTCCTGGAGTTTCTGCAACTTCCTTAAATGACCTTAGCTGCTACATGTGAAAGGAGTTAAACTTAATAAAACAAAAACTTTTTAAGAACTATGAAGTTAAAAAACATAAATACCTTTTAAGTTCATGAAAAATAGGTATAAAATCGCAAAATTTTTAAGCCACAAAATGAACTGGATAAAGTATTTATATATTTACAATAGTAACTATGGATCCTACGTAATGACGTTCATGTATTTTGGGCAAGCATGTGTTATTTTAAGAAATGACCCCTTGTTTTATAAAGAATATAATTCAAAGTCAGATTTTTTCTTTACTTTTTTATTCTCCCAGCAATAGATAAAACATGATCACCCACTGTAAATTCTACTTGGTCATATACATTGATAAATTATAAATACTACCATAGTACACTCAAAACAGTGGATACACATAAAGCACTTGCTATAGTAAATGTAATAGTCCAAGGTATACAGTGTATAACACCCTGCTCCAGTATGATTAACCATTAACATCCATGGTTTTTGCACAGTAAGCCTGAGTTATTGGCTTGCTTGTGACCTGGGGTTGCTTGGTAATGTTTTAGTACTTATTTTTAATAAAAATAAATATGAAAGATAAAATGTGTGTGTTACCAGCTTACTATGTCTTCAAGTGAATTCAACTTTGAATAGCTAAGCCATGCTATAGAATACACAAAATGAAAACAGTTTTACTGGACCTCCTTACAAACACTCCCCTCCTTACAAACACTCCCATCCTTACAAACGTACACCCACGGAACATGTACAGTAAAACCCCACTTACTCGAACTCATTAGGACTTGATTAAAAGTTTGAGAAATATCATAAACAGGTGTCATAGAGTGGTAAAAATACATTTAACAAATATTGCATGGCACTGAGGGCAATACAGGAGTTTATGGACCGGTCAGTCACCCAAAAATATGTATATGGACCGAAGCAAATACATGGTATTTGAGTAACCCGAGGTTGGTGAAATATGTACAAACTTTAGTGGGGACCAAAGGAACTGTTCGACAAATGAGGGGTATTCAAATAAACCGGGTACAAGTAAGTGGGGTTTTACTGTATCTTTCTTGGCTATTCTCACTGATCTGTAATTGAATTTTGGAAAATAATCTGAACATCAAATCTCAAATGTCAGTATCATTGTACTTAGTACAGTGTAACCTGTCTAAATCAAAAGTCACTGGGACCAAACGTTTTGGCCAGTTAAAACAGATGTTGGTTTGTAGAATTATGATACAAGTTCAGAGGAACATGCCGGGACCAAATGGTAAAGCCGGAATAGACAGCCTTTCTGATCACACTGTGTACAGTCTAGACAAGTTATACTGTACTAATAATGAATACACTGGCTAACAATATTGTATCGTAAGGTAAGATGTAGTATAATGAAAGTTCTCCTGTTCAGAGTCATTGGATCATTACGACAGCAAAATGAACTTTTTTCTCAACTTTTTCCAAAACACCTACAATGTACTTGATATTTAATAAATAACAACATTTTTCAACAACTACAATGCCGGGTTGTGTCGATATATCACCATATTTGAATATGTCTGTGTATTGTGATATAATGGTTAATAAAGCTTATCATATTTTCTATGGCAAACAGAACATTATAATGAGTGGTTTCCCCTGTATATTCTATGAGTATAGGTGTTTTTCCTTTATCTAAGAGATGCTATTATATTTTATTTTATTAACAATACAAAGCAGGAAACTCATTCATAATAATAAGGGAAAGCATATGGAATTGAAATATTCCTTGTCAATCAATATACTTGATCTTTCCTTCCACACGCTTACTCAATCTTACACTGCTTCATCACCTTGGTATTGCACATATTATATAGGTTCGACATTATACACAGCCATTGTTTCTCCATGTGAAATTCACGTGGATACATATTGCCTGTATACAATGTAATCATAAAACATACTGTATAATAATATGAATGATCACTATCAACCCTAACATAACCCAAAAATTGTAACAAAAATAAAATGGAAAAAAGACCTCTTAGAGAGTGCCAGGTAATAAAATATGTAGCACAAGATTTAACTTTCACAAAAATTTCCCTTATTGTAATGATCTTGATAATTATATTTTGCCTCAGAAAGTAAACAATAACATTTCTTTTTTTAATTAATGTAACACAAGATTCACATCTTATATAAATCAAGCCTCAGACATAAAAATATATCTATAGAGAGCAAAACTTCAAAATAAGCTATGTATTAGTATCTATGTAACTCCTGCACATGGCAGAAAATATGGTTCAAACATTCTCCTAACTAAATCCTAACATGGAAGTACTGTTGAAATAAAATGAAGCATAACTAATCAGCCTGACAATATGCAGTGTAAGGTAAACATCACATCTAAATTATACATGTCCAAATAAGGATATGCCCGATGATCCCCAGGCTGTTTTTGTGTCCGAGCTGGGGACAATGTATCACAGATATAACGAACACCACTTCTTCTGTGCTCCCTTCAGGATTTGGATATTGATAACAGTAAATTAATCTAAATAAAACAAAAAAAATTATAAACAATTTAATACTAGAATGATATCAAATACTGTAGACATACTTATTTTGGCGTTCGCAAATTTTAACGCATAACCAAATTTAATTCAAACAGTGCAGTCAATACACAGAAACTGTAATTAGTGCAATCAAGTAAGCGTGATGTTTTCAGCCCTAAATACTAAAAATAAAAGCAAAGTAAGCAGGAGCTCACATACATATATACCCCCACCCTCCAAACAGTGAGCAGGGGCTCACATAGATATACCCCCACCCTCCAAACAGTGAGCAGGGGCTCACATAGATATACCCCCACCCTCCACACAGTGAGCAGGGGCTCACACAGATATACCCCCACCCTCCAAACAGTGAGCAGGAGCTCACATAGATATACCCCCACCCTCCAAACAGTGAGCAGGGGCTCACATAGATATACCCCCACCCTCCAAACAGTGAGCAGGGGCTCACATAGATATACCCCCACCCTCCAAACAGTGAACAGGGGCTCACATAGATATACCCCCACCCTCCAAACAGTGAACAGGGGCTCACATAGATATACCCCCACCCTCCACCGAGTGAGCAGGAGCTCACATAGATATACCCCCACCCTCCAAACAGTGAGCAGGGGCTCACATAGATATACCCCCACCCTCCAAACAGTGAGCAGGGGCTCACATAGATATACCCCCACCCTCCACCGAGTGAGCAGGAGCTCACATAGATATACCCCCACCCTCCACCGAGTGAGCAGGGGCTCACATAGATATACCCCCACCCTCCACCGAGTGAGCAGGGGCTCACATAGATATACCCCCACCCTCCAAACAGTGAGCAGGGGCTCACACAGATATACCCCCACCCTCCAAACAGTGAGCAGGAGCTCACATAGATATACCCCCACCCTCCAAACAGTGAGCAGGAGCTCACATAGATATACCCCCACCCTCCACCGAGTGAGCAGGGGCTCACACAGATATACCCCCACCCTCCAAACAGTGAGCAGGAGCTCACATAGATATACCCCCACCCTCCACCGAGTGAGCAGGAGCTCACATAGATATACCCCCACCCTCCACCGAGTGAGCAGGGGCTCACATAGATATACCCCCACCCTCCAAACAGTGAGCAGGGTCTCACATAGATATACCCCCACCCTCCAAACAGTGAGCAGGAGCTCACATAGATATACCCCCACCCTCCAAACAGTGAGCAGGGGCTCACATAGATATACCCCCACCCTCAACACAGTGAGCAGGGGCTCACACAGATATACCCCCACCCTCCAAACAGTGAGCAGGAGCTCACATAGATATACCCCCACCCTCCAAACAGTGAGCAGGGGCTCACATAGATATACCCCCACCCTCCAAACAGTGAGCAGGGGCTCACATAGATATACCCCCACCCTCCAAACAGTGAACAGGGGCTCACATAGATATACCCCCACCCTCCAAACAGTGAGCAGGGGCTCACATAGATATACCCCCACCCTCCAAACAGTGAGCAGGGGCTCACATAGATATACCCCCACCCTCCAAACAGTGAACAGGGGCTCACATAGATATACCCCCACCCTCCAAACAGTGAACAGGGGCTCACATAGATATACCCCCACCCTCCACCGAGTGAGCAGGAGCTCACATAGATATACCCCCACCCTCCAAACAGTGAGCAGGGGCTCACATAGATATACCCCCACCCTCCACCGAGTGAGCAGGAGCTCACATAGATATACCCCCACCCTCCAAACAGTGAGCAGGAGCTCACATAGATATACCCCCACCCTCCACCGAGTGAGCAGGGTCTCACATAGATATAACCCCACCCTTCAAACAGTGAGCAGGGGCTCACATAGATATACCCCCACCCTCCAAACAGTGAGCAGGGTCTCACATAGATATACCCCCACCCTTCAAACAGTGAGCAGGGGCTCACATAGATATACCCCCACCCTCCAAACAGTGAGCAGGGTCTCACATAGATATACCCCCACCCTTCAAACAGTGAGCAGGAGCTCACATAGATATACCCCCACCCTCCACAAAGTGAGCAGGAGCTCACATAGATATACCCCCACCCTCCACACAGTGAGCAGGGGCTCACATAGATATACCCCCACCCTCCAAACAGTGAGCAGGAGCTCACATAGATATACCCCCACCCTCCAAACAGTGAGCAGGGACTCACATAGATATACCCCCACCCTCCACACAGTGAGCAGGGGCTCACACAGATATACCCCCACCCTCCACAGTGAGCAGGGGCTCACATAGATATACCCCCACCCTCCACACAGTGAGCAGGCACTCACATAGATATACCCCCAGCCCCACACAGTGAGCAGGGGCTCATATAGATATACCCCCACCCTCCAAACAGTGAGCAGGGGCTCACATAGATATACCCCCACCCTCAAAACAGTGAGCAGGAGCTCACATAGATATACCCCCACCCTCCAAACAGTGAGCAGGAGCTCACATAGATATACCCCCACCCTCCACCGAGTGAGCAGGAGCTCACAAAGATATACCCCCATCCTCCACCAAGTGTTACCTTTGACCCTAAACGTTACCTGTTCGGAGCTGGGTAAGGCTACTATCAGTCTGTCCTCCTCTGTGTAGTGATCGGCCAGGATCTTATCCACCTGTTGGTAGGTCGACTGAATGTTTACCTACAAGACGTTAACCATACATTCTCAATTACACTGTACATCAAAGATTTAACTTCAACTTCATCTGTTTTTATTTCCTTTTAACACAAAACTGCCATGTTATGCAGTGAATACAACACCGATGTCATATTTTGCCGATTACATATGAAATTGTGTAATATGACATATATTATCAGCCCTGAGATTGACTGTAGATTTTAACTGTTCATAAGTCAAATTTGTTGCATTTTATACTTCAATGGTGTATGACAATTAATGCCTTACACAATTTCAATAATACCACAAATTTTGATAACCTGATAATAAAAGTCTTGACATTCACATTAACATGCAAACAAATAAATCTCCCTCCATTATATTGCAGAGACAGAAAATTAAAAGGACTTGATCCAACATCAATTGGAAAGAGGATTACATCAATGTAGTACTGACATTCCTCTAATTTGATGGTTTTAGTTTGTTTTACATTCTAATAACAGCCAGGGTCATTTAAGTTTGGAGGACGAGGAAAGCCAGAGTACCCAGATGAAAAACCACTGACCTACGGTCAATACCTGGCAAGTGCCCCACATGGGTTTTGAACTCACAACCCAGAGGTGGAGAGCTAGTGGTAGAATGTCGGAACACCTTAATCACTCTGCCACCTTGGCCCCAAAATTTGATTGGCTAGAAAAGATTGATGTTAACATAGACCTACCTTCACTGGCTTGAAGAGAATGACCTCTGTATCCCGATTGGCTAAGTACAGAGACATTGAACGTTGGACCGTGGGAAGGCGCGTCTTGAGATTGCGGTAAGTCTCTGCTATGACGTCATGTAACTTTTCAGGAGTTGCGAAGGGTTGTTGTTTGAGTGTCACACTCCTGGCTGGTTCCTCGGTCTTCATACTGATCACTACACTAGCCTGAAAACATTGTAAAAGTATGTCACTTGTCCTTCTCAGTACAGTGGCTGTGTGCCATGCTTGTACTCCCATGGCTTCTTTTAGATATATGCTGGTGGTAAATATGCATTGATTTCATATATCTATACAAAGTATTTACTATATGGGAATATTTTACATATAAACCAATGGTAAATATATACATTTGATTTCATAGATCACATTTAATTCATAACAGTCAGTTAAATATTCTTACAAATGAACAACC